>JAWWES010000001.1:35629598-35664851 GCA_035583135.1 Lophotriccus pileatus
GGCTCTGAGAGTTTGAAGAGTCGAACTTAATTAATGGAGTAAACAACACAGTGTATTTGAGGACTAATACAAGATCTCTGCTCCCTGCCAGGCGCATCCACAGGAATCAGTAGTTAGGCTGCTTTAGTGGGGCTATGTAGATGTTATGGGAGAACAGTGCTCCCCCTCCATTGGTCTTAGGAGGGATGAGGGTTGGAACTGCAGTGCAAGAAGGGTAATGGCAAATATATGAGAGGAAGCAGATAGAGCTTGGCTTGTTTAATTGACCAAAATGAAGGTGCAAATTTTTCATAAATGCAATCTGCCTGGAAACCGGGGCATTCAACAGTCATGTTTGCAAACAAGCTTCCAAGAGGAATTTGTGGCACAGAAGACCTGTCCACTCCACGAATGGAGAAGAATATTTAGAAGAGCAGTGGCTTTGCCTGCAGTTCCTGAGGACTGTGCTGGATAAGTTTTGAAGAATTGAAAGGGAGTCCCTCTGAGTCCCCTGTTCTACAGGCTGAACAGACTGGCACACCATATTGTCACTTTAAACATATTCTAGGAACAAAAAAAGCCAGAATCTGCCTTTAAAGGAAAGCATAATCCAAAATCTTCATTGAAGTGAATGTTTGCTGTGCATTTTGTTCAGAGTTTTGATATTTTCAGCAATAAGCTGATGGAACTCTTAAAGAGAGACAGAAGGGGCAACCAGAGGAACAAAAAGGTTTTACTTCAGCTTCTCCTTTATTTTTTTTCAGACATCACCATGCATTAGAAAATGTAACTGTTTTTAAAAGCAATCATTTTTTATATCTAGCTTGTTTCAAAGAGGTCATTTCACTCTCATTGTCACCTCAGGAAAAACAATAAAGCAGCAGTCCTCCACATAATTGCACAGGCTCGCCTGGTGGGGTTCTCTTTCTTGTTCAATGAAGTATCACTCATTTAGATCAGAATACGATCTTTCTAAATTAGAGGTTTACATGTGTAATTATATAAAATGATATGTTTGTTTACATCTCCAAGTAAAATGTACGTCGTTTTCTATCATCTATCTTTGAAATTCAATTTTGCTTTGTCGATCCCTAATTTATTGCAGAAGATAAATGTGCTGTTAGAGTGTTTACAATGCCTCTCGCAGCCTGTGGGTAATAGAATTACCCTGGTTATTGCTATTCATTTTGACATTTCTACGGTTAGGAATACGCGATAGTTTTACGTTCCTAAATATACGGTGGAAATCCTAATGCTATTTATTGTGGCTGCCCTTTTTGTTTTTATCCATCTAAACTCTTAAATTTACTTTCAGAGAGTAGTGGGACAGTTGACAGCTGATGGCTATATTTCTCAGCAGCTGCATACTCTCTTCTGTGTTCACTGTATGCGTGGAGGGACTGTGTTCATACCTTTGTGTGTACAGTTAATAAATATTTGAGATTTCCGATGAACTCATCAGTAAACCCATAAACTCCCATATGAATTTCTGCCAATTCAGCCTTGGGGCTCTGGTGAACGAGCAGTGTGTATATCTAGTCACTGAATTTATGGAACATTTTTGTAAAAACAGTGTTTGTTTTACTTATTCCTTTTGTCTGCTTAACTGATTGGGTTAAAAGGCTATATTTTCAGCAAACAATCCCAAGGCATTTTTTTTCCCATGCAGAGCTTTCAAGGTTAACTCTACAGAATGTTTCATTTGATATCTTCTTGTGGTTTTCTTTCTGTATCCTTGTTCCTTACAGTATTTGAGAAAGGCAGATTGGGAAGTGCATCTGCTCTGAGCTGTGACAGGGTATCATCAGTATTACAGGATGCTCAGAGCCTCTTACAGGGCACAAGAACTCTGCAGAGAAAGGTCTCTAATTCTGTATTCTTTTTTCCATTTCAAAATTGCTCTCTTGGAAGGTAAGGATCAATATTTTAATAAGGACAAAGTTTCCCTCAGCAACTAAGGATTAGAAAGCTTTAAGACAAGACTTTGGCTAATCCATCCAGACACTTCTGTGTGGTTGTCACAGGGCATATATGGCCTTGTGCTGCCTGGCAGTCCTAGGTAAAAACCCTAAATCCACTGCGAATGTAAAGGGTGTAAAGCATGTACTGCTCTGATTTGGAGCCAGGCAGTATGTTCTGAGGTTGTATTTAAACCCTGCATAATAACCTGAAGTCCCTAGTCATACTTCCTAACCCATCCCACACTGGTACTTTCTTAATGAAATGTTGTTTTATGAATATGCAGAGCAGGAAAAAAAGATCATAATGGACAGTAAAACGTGCAGTAAACTGTATTCCTGTTAACCTTTTGTCGGGGATGGGGAAGACATTACTTTCTTTCTCACCTTCCTATCTGTATGAAGACACTCAGCCTTCAGCTTAAAATAGAGAAATTTATTCGGCTTCTTTTACTTTAGCCTGCTTGTTACCTGTTTTACACTCTTTTCATATTTCACCTAAACAGAGTTTGAGAATAAGAAATCAAATAAAAGAGTTCTTCAGGATTTTATTTTTTTTTAAATTATTCTATATACTATAAAATTTGCAACACTTCCAGAGATAGCAGTAAAATATGGTGTGTCTCCACACCAGATTCTGTTATCTTTTAAGCAGTACTTCAGGAAACAGCTCAGGTAAGGTTATCCATCCACAGGTTGAATGAAAATAATTTAATTTCATAAGGAGAAGGCTATTGAACTCTCCTTGGCTTCACAGCCATATTAGGGAAATTCAATCTGTGTTAGAAAATAGCCTGTGGCAAACTAATTTGTGGTCCCTAAGAGCCATAGTATTGAAAAATATGTGAATTTCTTCTAAGTCAAGGGTCAGTTTAGTTACTATCACACCTACAGCCGTAAGCTATTCTGGATGTGTAGAGAATAAGCACTCAGAATAAGCAAACCCACAGCAGTGTTTCCCTCTGTATACTACTGTTGAAGCTATCCAGTGCTTCAAGATTTCCTCTGCCATAGGCTTTGCATTTAACAGACCTTGATGAATTTTACTTCTGGGGCTAAGTCCATAAATTATTTTGTTTCCAAAAAAAATACTTCAAATAATGCATATGTATTGAAAGAATGAATATCAGTAAATAAGGTAGCTAAATATCCCTCTCTAAATATGTGTGTTTTAAGATAGTTTTTAATATTCAACTTATTGTGTGGATATAAAACATCACAGATGTAAATATACATTGTCAAATATTTGACTGTATATGCAGCATATAAGTATGTATTCGTGTAGCATGGTCTATCTACTTCAGCACACACAGAGGTTTTATTTCTGTGAGCACCCTTCTGTGAAACAAGAGAGCTAACTGAAGGCAGAGCATGGATTATTTAACTGGAAAATTCTAATTGTCAGTTGACTACTCTAATTCGAGCATTTAAGGCAGAGTTAGTTGGCAGGTTTGCATTTGCCACCCCCCTTTCTGACTGCAAGAGCAGAGGTAGTAAATGCCTTGAGTTTTCTGGATCAGAAAACATTGAGAAAATAAAGAAATGCTTCGTTTTTCCAGCATATAAATTAAGACTTATGTGCATAACCTACTCTGAATGACTAGTTGATATTTTATTGAATTTTTAAAACAGTCTTGTCCAATAAATATTTGATCCTCAGATGACAATTTGGGCTATCATAGTTTTGGTGCCATCTCCTCCATCTTTGGCTGTCACCTTCACTTTGATCAGCATCAACTTCTAAAAAAAAAATTTAAAAAAATATAAAGCATTAGTCATACTGTTGAATTTGTAACTATGGCTGATTTTATGTCATGTTCAATGATGTATACAGACACACATGCACACTCATCCACACACATACTTGGCATTGCTTCTAAGGCATCAGATCTATCACCCAAGTTACTGCTTGCTATTAAGTTACATTTCTTCTTTTGCACTCTAGTAGCTGCATACTTTACTAATTGCAAATGCAAAGTAACTCAGGTGGGCTTTGATCCGTTTCACTGAACTTTTCCCTTCTTTAGCACGTCCCAATGTGCAAAAAAGCATTATCCCAAGCATCAGTGCTAAGTGTTGCTCAAATGTCTTGATCACACATCTGAGCCCTGATGACTGATCATTTTTTTCCAAGATGATGCCTTGGCTGAAGATTGTATAGACTGATGTATTGGCTGAATTGTCAGGATTTCTTTGTGTTGACCGGTTCCTTCTTTTGTGATACTATGGCTGCAACTAAGTGCTAAGGCAGGTCTGCCTTTTTATCCACCCTACATCTCTGGTTCACCTATCCAGATTATAAAGTGATGGGATAAAGAACATTGCCATTTCTTCTCCATCTACGTGCTGAAATTCCTTTTACTGGGGAATAATGTGGGAGACAGTGATATCTTATGCAGTGTACAGTGAGGGAGGACGGAGGCAGGATGTTCCAGTGTTGGTGTCAGTTGGGACTTGTGACTATGTCCTGCAGTATAATGGGACATGTTGTGAGGGGTGAGATTGTTCACCTTCCAGCATTTCTGAACTCTGTAACAGAAGGGGAACAATAATTATTCATTTATTAAGATGGGGAAAATACTCCAACAGCAAAAGTGGCAGGTATCATAGAAAAGCAAGATATATTAAGAATATATAGTTACCTGCAAGCTGAAATATTGGGTCAAGCAATGCTTTGGAGTTTCACAAAACAGTTCATTTACATGGTCTGAGGAACAGATGTGCCAGAATGCAGAAAGAGGTGTTTTAACTCAGAAAGTCAATTATGAAATTCTGTGAACAGAATGACGTAACCTTCCTTGTGAGCTGATGGTTTTAGTGTAAATAACTTCTCTGTTGAATACAGTTTTCCTCTTCACTTTCATGGATGTTCTTAAAGATAACAGTTATAAATACCTCCATGATGGACCATGATGTTTCCCTGGAAATTTGAGAGAAACCATTTGATAGGTGTGCAACTTTTGAAGCTTGTTAGTGGTTTTGACTATTTTTTTATAAATGCATGCTACATTTCCCAGCTGGCTTTGGGGAGTTGTCCAGATGGCTGTGTCTATAGGGGCTATGGCACATACTGAAGATAGGAAAAAAAAGGAAGGGTCATTTTTTATCACTGTCCCCTTGTGATTTTCTGTCATAGCCAGGAGAGCAGGCTAACATAATTTCCGTGAGTTTATTTTTCTCTGTGAGTTATTTTCTTTAGATAATGCCTTTACAGCATAACAGAGTATGACAATTTAATGGAGCTAGATAAGAACTAAAACTGGGATATGGTCTCTTGTGCAAAGTCAAGTTTCTCTCAGTTGCCCCAGTATCTTGAAAAAAAATCCCTTAGTAATAACACTAGTTTTGCGAGGAGGTAGAAGGAGTAGTAGTTTTAGTTTTACCAGTGAAAGACAAGTACTACTTATTTTGACAGTTTTCATATTCAGTTTCAAATGTTAGCTCTTGCTCTTCAAAAGGAAAGTGAATTTTTCTCCCTGATGAAGATGATGAGCAGAGAGACCTTCTCCACTTTACACCTAGACATTTCTTGTTTAAGAAAAAAGTAGGTTGAGTTCACAGTGACACATTAGGAAGGAAGGAAGGAAGCGGAACATTATATAAAAATTACAATATTACTAACTGTGGTTAGGCTCTGCTTGATAAATATCCACAGTGACTATGCATGTGATGAATAGGGATATTTCAAATCTGAAACTTTATCAATTTATTAAGGCTGAACTTCTTTCATAATTAGGAATTTCTTGCCTGCATCTTTGCATTCTTTCTAGACATGGGGGAATCTTGTGTGAATGACACAAATTTATCATCTGTGCTGTCATGTCTTTTTAAACTCCTGCAGTGAGTAGATGTCTCCCATATGGTGTAACTGTTTTGAATACTTACAATTGCTTGATGCATGCAATACCAGTTGTTTTGTTTTTTCAGCTTTTTGCCAGCACCAGGTTCTTCCATGTAATTTTAGTGATGCACTATGATTTCTGTGACCTCCTGTTGGGTGTCACTCCTGTGGTCTGATAGATCTTGTAACGAGTCTGAAATATTGGAAGCACAGTGCACTTCCCTGTGTTCATTCCATCCCATTACTTGAAGTAATATTTCTCTCCTTCTCACACAAATAGGTGAAGTGATTCCTCCAGGGAGAAGGTGATAGTGTAGGAGCAGTTGCAGCTGTAGAAGCCTTCTGGGACTAGAAGTGTTATGTAGATGTAAGATGCTGTTGATGGTTTTTTTAAGAATTCAAGGTCATCGTGGATTTGTGTTTAGATGCTTGGCTGGTCTGATTAAATAAATAAATAGAATAGGTAATCCAGGGAATATTTATTTTCTTGTTTTCCTTGATAATCTTAGAGATGATGAATCCTGGAAAACAACTTGGTCCACTAAAGTCCATTGTCTCTAAAATCAGCTTTATCTCTAGGAAAAGTTGATCCCTTTACTTGTTGGAATCTATCACAGAACAAGCACGTGATGCATTTTCCTATCCAAAGAAATCTTTTGTATGAGGGAAAACTCAAATCTGCCCTTTAAATCTCTAGTAAGAACAAAATAAAAAACTAAGCTGTGTTCATAGAAGATATGTATCATTTTTCTTGAGGGAACTTTGGAAGTGTTTCATTTTCTTTTCTTGGTAGAAATCTCACAAGAGTTTAATCATTCATGAAAGTACATTGCTTAAAAAAAGATATCTTGATCATCCTCGTGTAAAAGGGTACTTTATTTTAAAGACTCAATTTGAGCATGGAACAAATTGATGAAATTGTAGTACAAAACCTTTAATGCATTATAATGATTACATTTGGAAATCATTATGTATACAAGTAGTTATTACAGAAATAACCTTCTTTGTCAAGTATTCTTGGCATGGAAGTAATCAGCATCCTATCATCCTAATTGTTTGAGAACTCTGAAATCTTTAATGAGGTTTTTTTACAGAGAGATTTCAGTCAAATGCAAATGATTCATTGAAACCCTTAATTATAAGACAAATAGTTATTTTAGTAAAATTTTTTATTCACTGTAATAAATGTAGGATGTTAACTGTAGATACACAGTTAACTGTTTTTCAGTTACTTTTCTCACCATTTTTTCATTAAAGAGTCATTGTTAGACATAATGGTTGGACTGAGAATCAAATGCTTGAAAGATGTCAAGAAATCGGTGTCTGATATAGCTCCAAATAGGTTTTTTTTCCTTTTGAGTGTTTTAAAAATAAATTTGTCTTCAGGTTGATAGAGATAAATATTTTTCAGTGGGTATTGACAATCAAATGTCATCCTTTTTTCGCAGGTCTGATTACAACAACATCAAGAAAATTGGATCGGGAACAGCAAGCAGAACATTTTTTGGAGGTAAGATTAAGTGGAAAATATATGCTAAATACTTAACTGATTTTTGTAGTTTAAAATCACTTCTTTCTGTTCCAGGAGAGTGGTATTCTGCCTTCTCTGCATTTATAACAGACTCACATAAAGCTGAGAATCACCTGATTATACAAAACAAATCGAACATTGTGCAATTCAAAAAGTACAGGGAAAAAATGAATATGCACACTTGTTTTCCTCCTATGATCTACTTCAGTTAAGTCTTTTCTTGTAGCCCTTAAATTTTTTTTTTTATAGAATGTGCAGAGCAAAGTATTTTTTTAAAAAAATAGGTCAAATAACCCCAGTCCTGTCAGGGCTTTTAGTCTCTCAGGTAAACATACTTAAAGTTTTGCATCTTGAATCTAACCTATCAAATTAATTATTTGGATGAAAACAAACTTTGACCTTCCTCACATTCACTGCATCATCAGAATCAGTGAATTTCTTTTAGCTTTCATGAGTTGAGACTGTTAACAACAATTTTCAAGTTAAAAATTGCCTTCTAAAAGGAGTGTCAGCCATTCTCTTGGCCCTTGTGATGAATGTTTCTCTTTATAAGTAGCTCACAAATGTTGGATATGGAGTGATATACTTGTAAACTACTGGTTTTGCCACATGTGTTTTCTCTCACATTGTTGTACATCGTGCTGTGTTTTTTTCCCTTGGGTAGAAGATCCTTAACTCTGCCCTCTTGTCTATTTGTGAAATAAGGAATTCTTGATTCCTCTTGGTACAATTAAAAACAAGCCATGTTGTCCCACATAATCAGTCATCCCTAGGATGATTTTAAGAAATTCTCTTCAAAACCATACAAGCTAAAAAACATCTGGACAAAATAGCTCCCAATGGAATCACTGTCTGGCAACAAAATGTAGGAAAATGTATATTGGCATATTCCATAGTTATTTTTGTTTGCTAGAAATACCAAATTGTTTTGGTTAGTGCAGAACACTGGAGAGAGGGGTTAATTATTACTGCACAGCTTTGGGTTGTGTCTTTTTTTTCCTTATAATTCACTGTAGGTTCTTAGATTTCCATGCCATAAATAAATGGAGGGAAATAAAAGGATTTTTCCCGTCTTAGGATTAATTAAGTTGGAAAGTTAGTAAAGTAATCATGTTCCAATAGCTTCAAGCTTTCCAGTTTGTACTGTCAGAATAGATCACAAATGGAATGAAAGGGGCACTGATTTTGAAATACTTCTGTTGATGAGAATCTTAGGTCTGTAAGTCTCTTCTGCTTGGCAGAGCATCCTAGTGGATGACAAGTTAGCCATGAGCCAGCAGTGTGCCAGTGTTACCAAGAAGGCCAGTGGTGTCCTGAGACACGTTAAGAAATTTCTGTGTGTGGTCAGAATGACACAGGAGATGATCCTCCCCCTCTGTTCTCTCCTGCTGAGGCCGCATCTGGACTGTTGTGTCCGGTTCTGGGCTCCCCAGTTCAAGAAAGGTGAGGAACTTCTGGACAGAATCCTGTGGAGGGCTGCAAAGATGATGAAGGGACTGGAGTACCTCTCTTATGAGGAAAGCCTGGGGGAGCTGGGTCTATTTAGCCTCAAAAAGAGAAAACTGAGAGGGAATCTGATCAATGCTTATAAGCGTCTTAAGGGCTGGTGTCAAAAGGACCAGACTCTTCAGTGGTGCCCAATGACAGGACCAGGGTCAACATGCACAAATACAGGAAGTTCTGTCTGAATACAAGGAAAAACTTCTTTTCTGTGAGGGTGACAGAGCGTTAAAACAGGCTGCCCAGAGAGGTTGTGGAATCTCTCTCTGGAGATATCGAAAACCTGCCTGGATGCAATGTTATGCAGCCTGCTCTAGGTGAGGCTGCTTTAGCCTAGATGAGCTCCAGAGGTCCCTTCCAACACCAATCATTCTATGATTCTGTGACTTACACATTTGCCTCAGAGACCTTAGTGAAACATGCCAAATTCACATTTTCCAGGGGATTCCCCTACAGATAGGAAAGTGCTACAATTAATAGCAAAAAGAAAAAAAATAGTTACTTATAAGAATTCAGCTTTAGTCATTAATACAGGTTAATGTATTCCTTTCTCTGAATTTTATCTGCTTTGTAAAAATAACCATCGCAAGATTTTGAGAACTGAAGATGTAATAAAGGGAAATTTGTGTCATAGGCTGTTCCAAGGCTTGTGAATGGAGAGTAAAGTAGAGGGCAGGCTACCTAGAAGAGAAACACCTGAGCAGGGTGTCCTGCAGAAGTGGGGAAAACACATTGTAAAACCCACCCTGCAACAGTGTTCAGGAAAGGGAACCAGACTCTGGTAGAGACACAGCCCCAATGGCCAAATTGACCCTTTGACCAGTTGAGCTGGTGATGAAACACTGACCTTTACTGCATCCTGGGGGGAGCAGTTCCTGCTGCACATAGGCACATGAGCTGGGGTGCAGAGCCAGGCTGGTCAAGCTGTGCTTGTTCTCATGGCAAACTGAGAAATGTTTTCTAAAATGCCTGTCTTTCTCTGTGTAATTAACCGCCTGGGGAGCCCTTAATTGCCCAGACAACCGTGTTCTCCTAGTAGTACAGTGTTTCCCTTCCAGCTTCATTTTATACCCTTCTTCCAGGAGTTTGTCTGATGTAAAAGAGAGCAAACTTGGCTCCCCCTGAAAAGCTCTGATTAGTACTTGATCTGGGAACCCTTGCTCCCCTTTGCCCAGTGTGTGTGAGGCACTGACTGACTTTTCCTAGATACAACATTTTAATTATTTTTAATAAGGTTTTCTCTTGCCTACCTGCATTTGACAGAGACGCTGTACCCTGTAGGTACCTGCCAGTACTTATTTACCAGATTTCATTATTAACAGTATTTCCACCTCTTTCAGAGAAATGTTTAGGAAAATGGAGTTAAATAAGATGGCAGACATTAGTCGTGGTAGTTGTGTTTGGTGCCAGTGCTCGTCTCCACTGCCTATCACAGCTGCCCGTGATAGCTTAGAGCTGCTCTTCTGGCGTTCTCTGTTCCTGTCCGTACCAGAGGAAACATGAATGACCAGCAAGGGCTGGATGTATATTTTTAAGGCTGCCATGCTTAGGAAAGGAGAATCTAAGTGACTTCCCTTGGAAGTACACAAGAATTCTGTTTCAAACTAAGTACTGAGGGCCCAGGTCAAATGTGCATCTCTTCTTCCTTCCTCTTTTAGTTATCTTCTTTGGATGTATGGACTTGTGTCCGCATGGATTTTTTAATGGTACCTGAGGTTGCTGTCACAGGGCTCCAGCTTACCAAAGAGTATGTCCCGAAGTGAGGGCAGAAATATGTCCCTGAACCAAAAGGGGAAGTCAGAAGTTGAGTCTCTTTTATAATAATTGAGATTTTGTGTTTGTTTCAGTGATATTGTTTGAGGATTATTTTTTTTTTTAAGTATTTCTTCTCTCAGATTTTCCATTGATTGTGGTATTGTAAATGCCTTTTTTTTTTTTAAGTTCCCAACTTTGGGGGCTTAATTTTTTTTGACACATTTGTAATGTCCTGCAAAGCTTCAGGTTTTATTCAGTGCTTGCTATTAGGTAGAATTTTTTTGCTTAGTTTTAAATTGAGATTTTATACAGGATGATCTCTTTCTTTAGTGGATTCTTATTAGTGGAATGGTTCTGCCTGAAATGGGAGGAAAATGACCACTTGATTACATTACTTTCTCACATGAAGCAAGCCAGAAGCATTTGTTCTATTTCACAGACTTTCTCAAAGATTCTGTATTTGGGGTGAAGTGTTTAAATATCCATCTGAAAGAAGAAAGGTAATCCTGAGAGTTACCTGCTTGCTTCACAAGTAAATGAAAAGACCAATGTATTTCCAAGTGAGGTGCAACTTTCAGGTGATTTTCTTTATTCTCCTTCAATAATTGAACACATCATTCTCTTCTTTCCTTCTTTTTCTTCTTCCTTCTTCTGGATATATCTTGTCTTCTAATAATTTCTCTGCTAACACTTCCCTTTTTCTGTTCTTGTATTATGCTGATTTACTAAAAAGAGGAAGCTAGAAATGAAGAATTTTAGTGGAGTTTGAACTATGGAAAAAAGCACAAAAAATAGTCTGGCTGTTTTTTTCTACCTACATTTTTTGTAGATGCCTCCTAATCCTGGTCTGACAGGTTTACAAACTCTAGTCATTTTGCTATGTGATTTCATGCAAACAGCTGCAGGAGAGATGGAGGCCTGATAATAAGCAGAAAAAATTAAACCATTTCAGGCAGAATCTGCACCCTTGTGTGGTGTCAGTTGATTTTGAGATGTCCAGAGTAGGAATAGGCGCTGGTCTGCTTTGCAGCGTACATGACAGCTTCATGGGAGAGGATTGTTGAATGCAGGCTACACTTCATTGACTTGCGCGTTCAGCCTGGAAAGTGCGTCTGAGCACATGCTTCCTCACCCTCAGCAGTTTTTGAATACACTGTAGCAGATGCATTGTTACTTTATACTTCCAGCACGGAAAGCCTCTGCAAAACACACCCGCCGCTGAGGAGTTCATCTTTCTGGAAATTACTGGGGCAAGACCTGTGTTTAGCAAAAGAACTAGGCAAAAGAGTTACAGACTGGTGGGAAATTCTAGCAAAAATCTTTGAAACTTTATGATGGAAGGGATCAATTATCTATAGTGAGACATGACCTCTCCATCCTTTTGGTAACAGTATATAATAAATTTGTGCTTTTAAAGTGCTGAGGCTATTTAGTCTCTCCTTGATGAGCACATGTGGTGCAGGCTTTAGGTCATTTAATCAGTTTTGAAAACTTTATCCATAGTATATCTTTGTTCCTCCAAACTATGTTTAAATTTAGCACTGTAGATTCATTCAGAAATGATCTTTTAACATTTGTCATGGTGGAAAACTTGTCTATTAAAAGTGTCTCTGAAGAATAAAAGTAGTTGTTAATAAGCGTGGTCAGAACTTTAAATCTCATCTGAAGTGACAAAGAAACTGAAGGCAATAGGTTTAAAAATAGTGTTAATGCAGCCTTAGCCTTTCAAGGTCCAAGTCATGTACCCTAATTAATAACAAGAAGTGGGACTAGAGCGTTGGCTTAGTGCAGCTGATTTTTAGCCAACTTAGTGCTATGAGAATAGTAACAGTGCCTCTCAAGTGCCCTGCTTTTGTCACAAATCAATATATACATGCTGCATCAGTCTTCCTGCTGCGGTACTTGAGCACAGCTCTGAGAAGCATGTCAGTAACAGTGCGAGGGGTTGTAATGAAGATAAATTGCTAAATCTGATGTGAGTGTCAAAATACATGGGCTGGATGAAGCATATTGGTTTCTATTTACTGTAAGTACGCTAAGGGTACAATAAACTGTGTTACATGGTATGTATTTATATGCAGTAATTAGAGGGAAGCATAATAATCTGCTGTAATTGAAGTCTTCTAAAAAGAATTCGATTTTCCACTTGTTTAATGGGAAATGGTAAATGCAAGGGGAATGTTGATAGAGGGATTATAATTTTATTTACTTGGAATTTGGTCTGGAATATCACAGGGGAAGTCACTGCTGGAAACTTTATGGCCATAGTTTGCAGGGGACAAAGAGTTTAAAACCTCACAAAGTGGCATTTAAAAATAGCACTGCCTCTCAGTTCTTCCCACAAACACCGCACGGGTAGTTCAGCTTTGGACAAGCACTGTGTTCTCTGCCATCCTCCTCTTTTTCTCCAGCATCTCCCACACAAGAACTTAACAAATTTAACTTCGTTTTGCTGTTGAGCCTGCTCAGTTAGGCTGTAGCCTTTGCTGGTGGTGATGCCTGAAGTCAGTGGTCCTTTGTGAGAAACTGCAATGTTTTCTGAAGAACATAGGCAGCCGCGTGGCAATATGCTCATGTATATTTTTACAGGAGAAGTACAAAAGTTGAAGTTCATTGGGTTTATGTAGCTGAATAGTGCTCTACAGAACACTGATTGCCTAAATCCTGGATTACGAATCTGTGTAAGCATTTGTTTCATGGTTCTTTAGCATTGCCCACATTTGGCAGAGAAAGCTGCATTTTTTCTCAGTGACATGCTGGTGATGGTGTAAAAATGAGGCAGTGTGTCTGATTGAACATTTTGTCTGAGGTTTAAATGGTTCCAAAAGCACATGCCTTTCCCTTTTTAACATTGAAGCCTATCAGAAGATGCAAGGGAAATTTAAAACATAGGTAAAGATCCTCTTATTTCCACCTTGAGCTTGATAAGTAGTATTGGCTGTGCTGGCTGGAAATAAGAGAATTGTTTTAATTTTTTCTAAGACACCTGAAAGTGTTTCTAGTTGAACAGTTGATATGCAGAGGCAACTTTCTAAAAAGACAAAGAAAGATGTATCAATGTCTGCTTCAAATGGTGACATGATGAACTTCAATGTGAACTTCGAAGTTACAGAAAAAACAAAAAGGAAAAAAGTAAAGAAAGGGAAAAAGAAGAGAAAAGCAGGGGAGACAGGGAAGAAAATAAGCAGTTCTAATGAAAATTAAAAACATGTTCATCTCGTACAAGCTCTCCTGGGTTTATCAGCAGAGGAGAAAGCTGCCTGTTGGACAGGTCGGTGTGGTACTGGATCTAGCAGAGACACGAGTTCTGGGCTTACAAGGCACACACTGAGCTCACTCACCCCACACTACAGATTTCCATCCTGTACCCTGTGTTCCTCTGCGTCACTGTTCTAGAGATGCACAGGATGCACTTGCCCCACCTCCCCCTCCTCTCCAGATACTTTTTCTTTATTCCCATCAAGCTGCTGTTTTCAGAAATAGCCAACAACTTTCCAAAGGCAGGAGATGAGTGGAGGTTAAAACTTTCTTTCAGAGGCAGATTTGCATATGACATTGCACACTGCTTCTCATGTGTATTCAGGCAGAAAGTCTTACCCAGCAAAATATGGGTGAAGTCCTGGTGTGATTCATCTGTCTGCAGTGATAAGTGGTCTCCTCAGCTAGACTGTTGTCTCTAACTTATATGATCTGGTGAGATGAAGAATTATCAAGTGCATAACTGAAAATATTATTAGTTCAGTTGTTAAGTGAACGGTCTCTGTGCAAGAGATATGAACAGAAATTTTAAACTGCTAAATAATAATGACATGACATTTTTACAGATTTTGCTTTTCCTTGGTTTCTTCAAATTTCAATGGCTCCCAAATGTCCCTTTATTTTAGATAGTGTCTTGAGAAGTAACACAAATGACAAAGCCTAAGCATTGGGAAAACTGAGTTTAATAACTTTTATTCATGCATCTGGAATTTTAATTTTGGTTTCATATTAAATAAGAAAAAATCTCTTTATAAATTTGTAATAACGGGGCAAATTAAGTTTGGATTTTAAAAAAAAAAAAAAAGAACTGTGTGTTTAAAGGCCTTAGTATTCTGTATTACATTTAGATAGCCATTGGGAAATGTGCCCACAACTCTGATGACACAAGATATATACCAAAGGAAAGGGGCAAGAATGGATCCATATATATCAAATACTAGTGGTGGCCCTCAGCTAATTTCAGTTACTGATTGAAACACCAATAGCCATGAGAGACTGGATGTGCAAAGAATGTCTATGGCATTTCCACAGAACTTGCAGACTGTTAAGTCAACCCTGAGCATGCTTTGTTTGCTTTTTTGCCTTGTGCTAATGGTTGATTTCTTTATTTTCTTTTTTTTTTTTTTTGGTAACATTAACATCATTCTTTTAACTTTTTCAAGATTAGATTGATTTTCTTAAAAATGTTTTCGACGTGCTAATACCAGAATGATGTCAAGGACAGACGTGCTACTCACAGCTCAATCAGTGCATCATTTATATCATAGTATCTGATTCTGGCCTCTGTTGGAGAGTGTTTAAGCCATTCAGTACGGATACTGTATGGAACTTCTTACCTGTCAGGATTTTAGTCCAGCATTAAAAATCTCACACTTTTTTTGGTTAATACATTTTATTGATTCAGGATACCAATAGTAATGAAGAAAAGCAGTCCTCTTTTCTGTCTTTATTAAGCTTCCTATATAAAAAGTCTTCATAATTCATTATGCAAAACGTTGGGTTTTTGTTGTGAGTGCTTGACAATGATAGAAATTAGTTGAATAGCTTATAGACCCTTTTCTAGATGCATTGTAAGCTTGTGTTAATTTATTTGCATATTAAAATAAGAAAGCACAGCTCATTTATTATTAATTCCCTCCTTAGCTCATGGAAAAGATTTCATTTTTCCAGTTCATCAATATATATGATGAGAGATTCACCATCTACAGTGGAATACTGCCCCAAGTATATTTTTCACAAAATCATGTTTCACTGGACAGTGAGTCTGCTAGAAATGGGCAGAGAACAATTGATATTATGATCCAGGTTAGAAAACCCACTAACTGTTTAGATGAGAAGTTGGCCCAGTATAAAGATACTGATGATTTTGCAGGTACTAATTCAGGTTCGTATTTTGCAGAGCATGGCAAGATCAGAGTCATCCAGAGCTAGGGCTTAGATTCACACACTGTGTGTACAGTGGTTGTTGTGTCTTATTAGAAAAATCACATTTCTGTTTGCCTAGAGATTTGCCTTAGTCAAGAAATGATTTGCATATATCTGGCATTTGCAGAGTTGAGGGAGCTTGTTTTACAGATCTCATGAATCACTGACCTGAACCGTTGCGTCATGGAATGAAGAAATGAGTACCCATAAAGCACAGCACTGTCGGCTTTGTCATGCTGGGCGTCAAATGCCTCTTTTAGGATTTTCCTTGTGGACCCACAGCATTCTAACAGAAGGTCTTGGCTCTAAGCACCTCATAGCATGTAAGCATGGAAGGAGATACTCAGCATATAGGCTTTGTGTGCTGTCTTATCAGGCATTTTCCACCTCTTCTAAAGGCATAGCAGAGAAGATGGACTTGTGCCAGGAAGGAAATTCAGCCTGCAGGCTGCCACCCTGCAAGGTTCCGGGCATCTCCGGGGAGCTTAGAGAAGTAACAGCATTTCCTTGACCCTCTGGACCTAATTAAAATCTCACTGGACTCAGCATCATGCAGTTCTGCAAGGAAGTTTCCCTCTGATTAACTAGCATTATGTGAAGACATCTGTGATGTCACTGTGGAGAGGGGAGAGTATTCTGCTGAGAGCTAGTTCAATTCCTTTGCTTACCCTGAGCGGTGTGCTTAGTCTGACTTCAGTAGCAATGATTTTCTTAAAGTTATCACCGATAAATCCCCAGGATGAGAGAATTAGATATTGGTGCCCGTGGCTGCGTTTCCCCAGGTGAAATGATGAGTAAACACATGAGAGTAAAGCAGTTTAAATCACACCCAACACTCCTTTCTTATGTTCTGTTTGCAGAACTACAAGATGGCAGAGCATTACATCAATGCAAATGAGTGGAAAAGTATTATTAAAACGCCAAATATTATTGCCTGCTTTGAAAATTAGGTCTGCACCCAAGTGTTAAATGCTATTGAAATGGAGAGGGATATGTTAGTGGTCTTCCTTCTTGTTTTATAAATCATTCCTCATGCTAAGCTTGTGTAGGTAAATTCCGTGGTTAATCTATATCAAGCTTTTCTTTTCAGTCAGGATTTAGAAGTTTGGTGTAATGTTGCTTTCTCACTGAAGGATTAACTCACAGATTAGCTCAGGGCTAACAGGTTTTTTTCTTCATTGTATGTTTCCTAAGATCTGTAGCTCTCTTTTTTGTGGGCTGGAGCCCACCTACCAGGCCCAAATTGGTTGGATATACCCTTTCAGGGTATCTCCTTTGCTATGCTCCGTGCTTGGTGAAACAAAGAGTCATTGTGCATTTGCTAAATCTTCACATTTGTTTTATGAATGTACCAGTGTTTTAATCTTCTGCAGGAGCAGGAGGAAATCTTTCACATGATTTGAATCTATTATGGATGTGCAAAGCCTTTGTGTTACCTGAAGCATGTCTGCTTTAGTGCTGTATCATGTTATTTGTAGCATGTGTAATACCCATCAGCTGCCAGGCTGTTAATTTGTGTCTGTAATGTTTGAGCACAGACACGTGCATGCAGACACACACATTTTGCATACATCCCTTTTTGATGTCTTCACAACTAAGACCAAGCTAAGAGCTGCATTTAAGGACAGGGAGCATCTTCTTCTTCAGTTAGGAATACACTGCTTCTGTACTAAAATTCTTTCTGAGTACCAGAAATCCTAGTGTGCCTTTTAATTTATCCATCATTTAGAAACATGCCCTTTAACAGGTTTTGCCTCCATTTGTCCTTTTTCCCAGGGTGATCTGTACTCAGCTGTTCAGAATTCATGCTTGTTATTCCTGAAAAAAGTTAATTCTGGGATATTTTCACAGTGACTTTGCTTTCTACCACCGTTTATACGCACTAAATCCAAGTATCCTATAATACGTCGTGTAGGGATCCCAGCACTAAATATCCAGTTCCTTTGTCTTGAGTGGGCTTTGGGTTGGTTTGAGACATGCTCTTTGATCACAGGCTGTTGCAGTGTCCATGGAGTCTGACTGGAGATGGTTCCCAGAACATCCACAGTCTTAAGTCCTTTCCTGGATCATCCTCACTTGTGAGCTGTTTGGTTTACAGGCAGCCTCTCCACATGGGAAAAAATGAAACAACTCTTTCCTTTTGCAAGTTCTTTTAGGTTTTACTATCTTCCTTACAGCTGTCTTTTTGCCATCGTGGTAAAGATAACCTTTATTCTTGAGGTCCAATCCCTTGAGTCATACTGTCAATATGGAATAACATAATCTGGGTTTTGTCAGTGCTTTGCCCTCCGATTATTTCTTTTTCTGTGTTCGCATTGTTAGTGCTCTTATTATCCAGTATTTTTAATTTCCAGTACTGGTGATATATTAAAAACTCTTTATTCCGTAAACCTGCCCCCACCAGTCCGTGTATGTGAGAACCTTTTCCTAGTACACATTAAATACATGTTTTTTTGTCTCATCACATCTCACAGTCTTCTCACATAGAAGAGATGTCTTTCTATAATGTCTTTCTGTATTTTCCCTCTTTATCTGATCTTTCATATTCCCAGATCACCACACTGTACCTTCACCCTATAGTCCTTAAACATTCATCTTTAACAGAAAAGACATACTGGAAAGGCTACAAAAATGTCAAGCAAAAGTTGGAAAAAATTAGGGGGGATTGTTTTTTTTTCATTTTAAAAATAATCTGTTATGGCAAAAGTGCATCACTGTGTCAAATATGCTGGAATAAGATTGGAGTATTCAGCATAATTTGTAACGTGACACAAATGAAAGTATTTACTAGGCACCTTGAGATCTCTAATCAGGTTGAGAATCACTTTAGTAAGCATAATTGACACTTTTTTTTTCCTCCCTAAATATATTATTATGGAACATAAGAATCCTAATGTTTTTCTTATCTGACTTCAGCTTGAGAATAATCGGAGACCAAATAGTTATTTTACCTTTTATGGAGATAAGATTTAAACAGAAAAGTAGAAAGGCCCTGAAGCATCAAGTGCTATGAGATCTGTCCTCAAAAACAGTAATTTTCTTTTCACAGCTTAACAAATTTCAGTTGACAGGAAACAGATTAATCTCCTCATTCTCAAATGTAATATTGCTGTTTGGTAATCTCTCATGATACAGAGACATTGAAAATGTTATCATAGCGGTCCTAGAGTACATTTTATGGTTTGGCAAAAAATAAGACTTTCCTTGGCAATGACTATTCTAAATATTCAAAAGCAAGGATTAACATGAATACTTGAGAGCAAAAATGTCAGAATCAAAATAATGAGTTATTTTTTCTCACATTCCCTGGGAAAGTAAAAAATACAAATATTACTAATAGCAGTCTGTCAATTTATGGCTTCGAATTTTCTGGTATCCAGCATATTGTCTTTAATCAGGATACCAGTAAATAATTTAATATTTTCTGTCATAGCTTCATGTATTTGATTTTCCCTTTGAATCTTGTTTCCTTCCACTATCCTACCAGATAATTTTTAGTGTTGTATAAAATAAAATTTAAAAAAAAAAAAGTGTTCTTTACCCTCAAGGCCAAAAAGGTTTTTTGAAGACTTTATTGAAAAAAACAGGAAGGATATAAACACATGGTTTTATACTGCCACACTTTTTAAAAAATACAACACATGAGCACAGTTTAAAAAACACTCAGAAAATTTCTAGGAAGTCATAAGATTTAGACCACACATTTTAGCTAAGAGGAGATAATGCTTTATTATCTGATGCATCAAAGTCTGCCAAAATGGCATGGTCTCTGTTGACCTCTGAGAGAGGCAGAGGGCAATGAGACGAGTGCATTAGCTTGGTCTCAGAAAACCTTAATGTACACCAAAGTAATCAAAATATTAACTGACACAGGAGATTCATTTGCATGCACTCCTTATCCTCCTGATCAAAAACCCTGTTGTTCAAATGGACCTGCACAAGCTCTCTCTATATAGCTCTCTATAAACACACAGACATACATTTGTGGGATTCAATTGAATACTAAAGCCCAGGTTTTATCTTTTTTTCACTGGCATTTACAAGTATATGTACAGTAAAGGATCTTTCACTGTTTTTGTTGCAATTCACGAGATACCGCCTGAGTTTTCACTTCAGCACCTCCGCGAGGGACTGGCATTTAAAAAGTAAAATAATATTTTCTTTATATGCCTTCTCTTCAGGCATTCAATCCTCAATATCCGACTCTCAGTGTGAAAGTATCAATTGAAAGCTGTGGCTTTTTTAATAAAGAAGAGTGAAGTGTACAGAAGATGTGTTTTTTCTGCAGTACTGGGAGGCAGTGCCTGGCAATGGATCACAGTGGTGACAGGACGCCCAACTTCCAGCAAGCTGCTCAGCTCCCAAAAGAAATCCTTGCTGCTGCAGCAGAGTGCTCAGCATGAGGCAGTCATTTATCCTGCTTCTTGACAGAGCAAATTACCCAACTCAGAGCTGCAGGCTGTGTTTTCAGTACCTCGCTCAGTCCTTGCCGGTCTAATTTGGTGTCCCTTCCCTCCTTTCCGTGCTGTAGCTGGGACTGAGAGCTACCTCACGACTTCTTGAGACGCACCCTGGTTTCTCTGGGGTGCAATATGCTCCTAGAATTGAATACCTTGAATCCTTAAAAAGCAGTAGCTGAATTAATTACACATTCATGCTCTATTTTCTAGAGGTTATTGAGCACACATCCACTAGACTTACATAGCGAAAGAGGAATTGCATCTTGAACTTTGAGTGACAAACTGCCTTTACCTCCCTAAGCCTATAAATAAGATTTAGATATTTTGTCAGGTCAGTAGTCTATGGATTAGACCTACTCCTAATACTCCATTTCTAAAACTGGATGCACTTTTGGAGAACAAGTGTATTTATATTTTGCATGGAGTTTCTCAAAGGAAGCAGTGGCAGCATTTATGGGTAGTGTCAGGCACATCATGAGCGAGATCTGCAGTACTGACCTAGCATCTAACCGTGGGGATTAATGCATGGGCCTGGCATATCTGATCTGCCTGTGCCAAAGGATCATGTTTCCTGTACTGGTCCTGACAGGATGCTCTTGAGCTGTTCAAGACCTTCCATACATCAGGAGCTTTCTCACAGCTATTTCCAACAAAGTGCCCAACCCCTTTAACACCTCCTGAGACAATCTCAAAAGCAAAGCAGCTCCTAAAACTCCTTTTTCAATTTTTTCTGCTACAAACCAACAAAGCAGCTCATTAGAGGACTCTTTTTGTTTCCTCCCTTTCGTTCCGTTTACCTAGTGAGGGCTAATTGGACAGCCATAAAATGAATCCAGGGAAATTCTCCTTCTTCTCCCACATATCAGTGCTGCACTAACAAATTCAGCAAATTATCTCATGTGGTGTTTTATGGTCCCCCAGACCACACTGTCGGCGGGGCAGTCTCACAAAGGTTGATAGCATTACTAGGTTATCTCTCGATCTGACATTCTTGCTCATCCAGTCATTTTATCAGTGGCATTAGACACCACTCCTGAAGTTAATTGGGTGCTGCTTGCCACTGACTGCAGACCCAATTCCATAAATTGTAGGTGATTGTCCCTGCTCTTAACTTTCATTTCACAACTGGGAAAAATATGTGTGGGTTGATATACCTGTCCTTTGAACCACACTCTTTGACATTTGCGATCCAATTATCAGTCACCTTGGCCATTTGTTCAGTCCAGCTGTCCTCCCGTCAGTATGGTCTGTGTCAACACCTACTCCATATATTGCCTTAATGGAAAAATAAACAGTAAATTATGAGCCTATATAAATCCAGTAAAAGTGATTTTGACTCCATAAACCATGGAAGTGAAACTGAAGTGCTTGATGCATATGTTGGTCTCGCAAGTTGGAATTGCTGCTCTTTTTTTTTGGAATGTCCCAGCTTACTGGAGATATGCAAGTTATATATCTATTGAGGGCCTTGGTGCCCATGCAGTAAGAACATGAACTTTAAGAGCTATGTATGGGAAGATTTCTGTATTATATTCTTGAATAAATGGGTGTCATCGGTAGAAAGCAGTAAATTTCTATTAATAATGTTTTATTGAATATTTCCTTTACCAGATAAAAAGTATGCTTCCTAGACTCACATTTTACATTTAACTGACCCTTTGCACAGCAGTGAATGCCATCCTGTGGCTGCAAAACCCAAATGCATGTAAAAAACTAATTCTGCAGAAGAATCAAAGTGCTAAGAATATTTTAAAAGTTGTGGTTTTTAAAATTCCTCCTGCACTGGAGGAATAGAGTATCATCTTATTATTATTCAGACACATAAAGATCCCTTTCCAGGACTCCAGGCACTATGTAATTAATTAATTATAATAGTATTAATTGATTAATTAATATTAATAACTTGGACATTTTAATGTGTTCCAAGTGTTACTCTGGAAAATTAAGTTTTTGGGACAGGATTTTTTTTCAACACATTCAGGACGTTAAAACTTTGGGACAGCTTTTCCTGTTGTACTGTTGCCCCAAAATGACTGTTCCCATGCACACACCTACTTATTTATGTTGGCAGTATGGTCTTGACACATTCTGAAAATTATTCATATACATCACTGTTCACAGGATCACTGGCTATGTGTGTAACAGATTGAACCAACAGGGGAAAAAAATCATGCTAAAGAAAATAATGGCATGTGAAATTGCTGTTTCTTTAAAGTAAGCAGAAAATCCCACATTTGGCTGGGTATAAAATAAGATTATAATATTCAGTTATAATGCATACAGTGGTGATGCTGCAGTGGTACACACCTTCTCTACCCTTTACCTGAAGGCTCGCAGCTTTCAGGTACACATGCAACTTGAAGCCCAGGGCTGGGGAGAAACTACTGAAATTAGGTTGTTGAGCTCTATGTGCAACCCCATTTTCACCAAAGTGAAAAATTCCCATTGCTTTACGAGTCTGAGGATTCCACAGCTGACCAGTACTTCTCCACCAAGAAGGTATCTGTAATTCTTTGTCTGCCGAGACAGCGTGAGCTTGGATCAGCAGGGTGACACTTGCCATTAGACTTATGTGTGTGTCTTTAGCCATGCAGTAGGTGTGTGCCCCGCCGTCCGTGGTGTGGTTGGGAGTGCTGAGACTATATTCAGGCATTTGTGGAGGTTTTTAGACACTCAGCAGAGATGAAAAGAAAAACTAAACTGATTATGTGAAAAGCAGGGTTGCAGTGAACCTGTCCCTAAATGTGTGCTTAACTGTGTCGGTCTTGCCTAGTGAAACAGAGCAAGGTTTTTACTGTGACTAGTGAAACACGGAGTCCTAATGCACACATCAGGGAAAGGGCTGATGGTTCTCATCCTTTATCACCACAGCAGTTATCTGAATTTCAGTTTCATATGTTTTGTACTGGAGCCCATTTTTCAGGTTGAGTTTTCCAAGCTAGAAACTGAACATGGAACAAGTGAGAAAGGTGGTCCAAGAATATGAGTTTTGCTTCAAAATTGGAATCTTCATTTTTTCTATGTATAATCCCTTGCTGATTCTCAACCAGCTTGTAAAGTTGACCCCTTGTCAATGTTAACTGGATAGTAGAAATTTGCAGGACACTTAAAATCGAAGACAAGTAGAGATTGCGATAATAAGGCTTGTCTGTTTTGCCTATTAGATGAAAGTGTGATTAAATAGAGCCCAATTAATGCCTGTTATCTGTCCAAAATTGATTTGTAACAGAAAGTTGTGAAGTAGGCATCAAGAAGTCAAGTGTAATTTTTTATTACTAAAATCAAAGCAATTATTGATGTGATTTACTTTAACCTGATCTGACAAAAACAGGATGATATTGTCATTAAAAAAACCCCTGCCTTGGGAAGAGCCCCAACAACCAATCTCCTCATTAATGCTTATCTCCTTTACTTCATTTTTATTTCTTTTCATACCGATTTTCTGAGCATTTTTGTACTACTTTTAAAGATACTTTAGGATGAAATCCTCATCTGACTTCAAAAATCACTTTATTCAAACATGCATGAATAATTGCTATGATATTGTCCTCAAAATTGATTGAAATTTTACTTTGCACCCCATTGGTAGCCAAAGAAACTTCTATCAAATAACTTGAACATCACCAAAAAACTGATATATTTGGGTTTTCCTTTTCGATTAATGAGAAGAGTCACTGCAGTCTTCCTAAGTGACTGTTCACTGAAGTCAGATAAATTTCTAAGGCCTAAACCATACATTTTTGCTTTTTGCAAATTTAAAATATCTCTACAGGATACTCAAAAACTGGGAACAGCTGTATCCCTTAAAGGTCTGATTTATATACTTTCTACCTGGCTACATAATCAATTTTTTATTTGTCAGCTTTTTAACTGGTGAGCTTGATTTTGAGCATAAAACTGTGAAGCTTCATTTTTTGCTCTGAAAAAGCTACATTGCATTTAAATGTCAGAGGCTACTCATCAGTCTGTCAGCTGTAAAACTGTCTTTGAAATGTTTTGCCTGTATGTGTGGATGGAGAGCACTCATTATTTCTTGCATATTGTGGAAAAATAATGTAAGATGGAAATTGGATATTTTCAGCATTACTGATGAGACACAAAGTCTTTTACGTTGAGATTAATGGCTCTGGCGTTGCCTACTTGGGTATTGATCAAAGGTGTTGTTGGTAAGTGATGAGTTCTACAATGGAGATTTTTGGGGGGAGAGTAGTGCGTGGAATCTAGTTTGCTGTCTGTAGTGAAATTGTAGAATTCATCACCAAAACTGTAGTAGCACAATGTATGTTCACTCAGTGGCCAGACATCTTAAGAAATTTCCTGTACCCTGACGTGGGGACCCGGATGCCTCTCCTTTTGCTCTCTCATTGCCATTGTTCATTAACCATCTGCTTTTTTGGGGATTTTGTTTTCTTTCAACAGTTCATTTTAAAACCTGATTATTTCAGTAGCCCTGTTTGTAGCACAGGTGCACAAACAGTTTATTGGCAGGTGAAGGTGGTTGCAAACTGTGACAGAGGAAGAACAAATGGCTGGAGGAGGTGCTGGAGATGGGGCTGGATGTGTCTTAATCTGCCTTTCTGCCAGAGACAAGGTGGTGTCATCCCCTGTTATCACAACCAAGTGCTACTTTCTAGAGCAATTTAAGCAAGAAAAAAAAGTGTTATCTTTCTTTTCAAAATTCTTGGTTCTCCTATATATAGCAACATAGAATCTTGATGCAGTGTACCTATAAAGTAAATAAATTTAAGGAACTATAGTGCATATCTTTCATCTCATCTTCTCCAAATAAACATTTCGCCTCCTCAGTAATAACAACTTTGTTTCAAGACTGACCATCACAGAGTTTTATCCAACATCAGAAGGCACTGGCTGTTTGACATGATAAAAGTTGTTTAGAAGTCTTTACATTATAGTTTATGACAGAAGGTGGTTATTTCCATTGAAGACTGAAAGTTTTAGTTGAAGTTACTACTCTGTTGTAACCAGACTCTATTGTATTGCTGCCACAATATTTCTAAGAGCATGCAGAGCAAGGTCTTTCATACTGTGCCTGTTTTCAGGGGACATTCAACAGCTTGTGCCATGTTAGCATGAGGCGGTGCTGCTGACTTACTGCAAAATAGATGGAGGGCAATTGCTGCACACCTGCACCAAATTTGAGAGTTTCTGCTGAAAGAGTTGCTGTACATTAATTCCCCATCAGTTTTAATATCTGGGGATCTATGCTACAAGCTGACACAGCTGCACACCCAAGCAAGGATTTAAAGTGTATATCGTTGATTAGTTAACTCCATGGTGACTAGTGCTATAGCTTGATTAAATGTTGGCAGTATATCAGCGTATATTTTTTTGAGCACAGCATGGGTGCTGATGATTACAAAATAAATTATTAATATTAGGAAAATATCTTGGAAGCGTGGATAACATATTGTGTCTTCATTAATAGCCAGAATGTTTTTCTTACATGATTACACATGTACTACTGGTCTAGTATGAAAAAATGGAAGTTTGGGGATATGTAATAGTCTTCATAACTTTGGGGCAGCTTAAGAAGGTGTTGAGTTCCTGCTTATAGTGAAAGTGAAAACCAAGTGACTTTTGTGGATAGGAAATGAAAGGTAATTGAATATTTTAGAAAAAAGCAGTGTGGTGAGCTTAGAAGTAGATGTACACATCTTTTGAAACACAAAAACTGAGACCTACTGTATTTCCTGAGTGCTATGATAAGATTTTTGGAGAAGGGCATTATCTGTAGAGGTAGATCTGATAGAGGGGAACTTACCAATATTTAATCACAGGTGTTTCTTGCCACAAGAAAAGCAAAATTCACGAATGGCTGAAGTAGATATTCAGGTATGAATTAGGTTAACATTGACATAGAGAGTACTACTAACATTAAACTGCTAAAATATCTTGATTTGCAAGCTTTATGTTATTTAATGCTGCTTGAAGTGAAATATTCTGACATTTGACTACTGATTTTCTGTTCACAAAACTGTCTGATTGTAATCTTCACTATCAGCTGGAGCTAAACACCGTCTTCAAAGTTTCCTGTGAAGATCAATAGGCGGCTTTGATCTTCTTTCTCATTTAGGGGCTATGTGGGTAGTTAAAGTTCTGTTTAGTGATAGATTGTTCCTAAACAATGGAACAAGGGGGTTTCATATGCCTAAAAAATATATTTTTAAGCAACTGCATATCAGTCTTTATCTTGTTTGTAAGGTGTCAGTCTGAAGGTGGGTATATGTCCTTGGGGCCAGATTTTATCAGGGGACAATTTGGAATGCATTCTTCTGCTTTCCAACTTTTTCTTTGTTTTACGTATATATAGTGAGACTCATTATTGTAGCCTCATGAGCAGAGAGAGGAAGCTCATGATGTACTCAAAAGAACTTTAAAGTTGTCATTTGGAGGCTGAGTTGTTACTATGATCATCTCAAATTTTCCAATCTTCTAGTTGCAAACTTTGCAAACTGCTCAACATGGAATATGATACGTGCAGTTTCAAGCACTGCTTCTAAGGATTGTGTTATCGCAACTTCTTCTGTGTAAGAAGTCCCACCTTCTTCGTACCAGATGATTTCTGCTGAATCTTAAGTCACTACACACTACAGTTAGGCAGTAAAGATTTTATGTCTTTAACTCCACCAGTGGAAGTAAGAGGCACATTTGAACTTCTGGAAAGTGACTGTCTTAGAGTCACTTCTGGACAAAGTTTAATCTACAGTTTGTCAAAAGCAAATTATAAGAGGTTGACATTCTTGAGGACTACAGTTTTCTTTTTACTTAGTGAAAAGAAGGGGAAGATACTTTCTGAGATTTCTTGGAGGAGTTTCCTTTAACACATGACAGGCTGTTCTGTTGTCCTGAGAATGTAGTCGAGTAATGGCTGGTTCTGCACTTAGCATGTATTGATTGAAGAACACTGTAAATAAAGCCAGATGCACAAAGGTTGCCAGGATCTGTAATGAACTTCAAAAGCAATGCCTGTGGAAAATTGCTATTTTTCTTTTTGAGAGTCACTGTCAAGAGCTATACAAATCCTTCAATCCTTATTTGTATTGCTCCTAAAGCTAAAATATAAATATTCAGTTTCTTTTGAGAGACTTGTTTATTGTATCTGTCTTCAAAAAGCTTGTAGAATGATGTATGACACAGGATAAATTTAGTAGAAGTGGTAATAGCATTTTTGGACTTTTAAGTCACCTGTTCTGATATTTCACTCTGCCAGGTCCTTTGATTACCATCTACTGGTCTCAGTACTGTGAGTCTGACAAAAGTTAAGATTTGAAGGCTCTAAGGCTTTCTTCAGTACACTCTTCTAATATTTAGGTTTGTAAATACTACAGGGAGTATTTAACTCCAAATGAAAAAGCCTTCCTTCCTTCCTTTCTTCCTGTCTTTTGGCAATACAGTGCTGAAATTACCTGATGTCATCATTAATTCTCAAATGGTTTAACAGACCATTATGCATCGTTTCCTATCTTGAGTGTGGCTGGAAGCCATTGACATTCTTAATCAGACACCCAGAATGTTTATGTCAGTAATAATCTCTATTTAAAATGTACTCTAAACTATTTATTTCTCATACCTGACCAGAGTGAATGTATTATTTTTTTTAATGCACAATTACATTGTAAAAGAAATAGGGAAAGATGGATCATATGGATATGATTGGAACTCCTTTGTACAAGAAGTGTTTAAGTAGTACGTCTTTTGGGACAGCATCACATTCTATTAGAATAAGTGAAATGAGCACTGCCCACTTCTTTTCCACAGCTACCAAATAAAGGTTTAGAGAGAGAAGGCATCTTGTTTGCTACATCTAATCAGTAGTTGTGTTGAACTAAAAAAAAAAAAAAACCAAAACAACAAACCTGAAAAAAACTCCTGTTCTATATATCTTTGAGCTACACTGCCTTCACTTTGCAGCAACAATCTATGTAGTTCAGTAACAGCATGCATTTCAGAAAACATATTTCCTTGTAAGAATTTAGCCACGAATTTAGTCTCTCTGAAGCAGGCAGATGTAGTAATTCAGTGCATTTGACTTTAAAGTTCTTTGCATCCCTTGATGAGCTCTCCTTATAATCTTTTATTTTTCTTACTTGGGCTGAATTCCAAAGACTTACAATAGGTATTGCAGCTCATCTTAGCGTTGGCAGAAGAAACAAACCCATTAGTCACTATAACAGCAGGGGTATCTCTCAGCTCTCCAGCTCACTTTGATCATTTTTCTGTCTTCAGTAACTCAACTAGATTCTCTTTTCTAAGGTTTTCTGAAGCAAAATTAGCATTTCTGGTTGGGGGAAGGGAGAGACTTTTACCTGAAAACCTCATTATGCACACAGCTTTCATGAGGTGCAAGCATCTCAGCTTACTTTTTTTTATTGCATTAAGCAGTTATCACACAAACAAAAATAATCAGGCAAATATGACATCTTCAGCATTTTGCAATACTAATGACAGTAATATGGCAGTTCCTCATAAATTAAAAATTGGGTAGGCTGAGTACTTCCTCCTGCCAAAGAATGATGTGGAAGAAGATTCTTGTTCTTCTAAGGTTGATAATTCACATTAAACACCTGCTGATTGTCTTGTTGTACTTGTTGAAATAAGAGCCCTGCTAGCTACTCCCTCCAGCTGAGTTAATTATCTTGGAAGTCATGAGCTTTTGTTAATGAGACTCAGTATAGTACTTCTAATTCAGGAGTGTGGTCCTGACAGTTGTATTTGTATTCTGAAAAGATTTAAGAACTACACCTTCTGCAATTAAGTGGCACAGTTCAATTCATAGGAGAGATTACTGTCTCAAGGGAAAATTACTTTTGTCACCATCGTTGAAGTCTGCTAGACTGATGCTGTGTTTTAGCCAGCACTTTCACAGTAGATGTCTCCTCCATGCCTTCTCCATGGTCATAAAAAGAAGAAATTCTCATATTGAACATTCCAGAGGTTGTATGTCCGTTGAAAACCTGTGTTTTCACCGAGAGGGTCCACTGCTATGGAAATCTCTTTGTGGTTTATCTGTAGACTTGAACGTAAATATGAATATCTCTCAATCCTATAGAATGGAGAAGATTGTTTTGCGAGGTATTGAAAAACACCTGAAAGACAATGCAGTCATTGGCCACAGCCAGCACGGCTTCATGAGAGGAAAGTCCTGCTTATCAACCCTTGTTTCCTTTTATGACAAGGTAACCCACCTAGCTGATCAAGGGAAGCCAGCTGATGTAATCTGTTTTGGTGTCAGTAAAGCTTTTGATACTGTCTTTTACAGGATCCTCCTGGACAAAATGTCCAGCACACCGCAAGAAAAACACATTGTGTGGTGGGAGAGTGTTTGGCTCACGGGTCGAGCACAGAGGGTGATAGTGAATGGGGTGACATCAGACTGGTGACTTGTCACTAGTGGGGTTCCACAGGGCTCCATCTTAGGCCCTGTGCTCTTCAACATCTTCATAAGTGACTTGGATCCAGGACTGGAAGGGATACTGAGCAAGTTTGCAGACGACACAAAACTGGGAGGAGCTGTTGACTCCCTTGAAGGCAGGAAGGCCCTGCAGAGAGACCTGGGAAATTAGAGGACCATCCATATGAAGTTCAGCAAGGGAAAGTGCTGAATTCTGCACCTGAGATGGGGCAATCCTGGATGTACATGCAGATTGGGGAATGAGATGCTGGAAAGCAATGTCACAGAAGGGGACCAGGGGAGCTGATGGCAAGTTGAATATGAGTTAGCAGTGCCCTGGCAGCCAGGAGGGCCAACCATGTCCTGGGGAATGGAGAAGAGGAGACTGAGGGGACACTTCATTGCAGTCTACAGCTTCCTCATGAGGGGAAGAGGAGGGGCAGGCACTGATCTCTTTTCTGTGGTGACCAGGGACAGGACCTGAGGGAATGGCCTGAAGTTGTGTCAGGAGAGGTTTAGGTTGCGTATTAGAAAAAAGTTCTTTACCCAGAGGGTGGTTGGGCACTGGAACAGGCTCCCCAGGGAAGTGGTCAAAGCACCAAGCCTGACAGTTCAAGAGGCATTTGGATGAGGCTCTCAGGCATGTGGTGTGACTCTCCAGGATGGTCCTATGCAGGGCTAAGAGTTGAAGTCGATGATCCTTGTGTGTCCCTTCCAAGTCAGCAGATTCTATGATTCTGTAGGAAAGGGTGTGGTAATGTCTATAGACCAAACCTACTGAGGTAGGTCCTGCAGAAGAAGTGGAAATTGTTTTACTTGGATTTCGAAAATTCTGTTATTACATTGAACTTGTCATACGCTGCAGAAGGAGATCCTTTTGTGCATTTTTCTCAAAAAAAAAAAAAAAAAAAACCAAAAAAACAAAACAAACATGTCTGAGGTAAGTAGAGGGAATTTGAGGAGGCCTTGTCCTGCTCCATCCAGCTGAAGGAAACACTGTAAGGGATGTATAAATGTGCTTACTCTACCAAAGAAATTTCCAGGTAACCAATACCTATATGTGTATTGGCTGATGTATTTCAGTAAAGTCAATGGGTAAATGTAAATTTCTGACAGAAAGTGCTCATGTTCTGAAGAAAACTGTAGTGGAACTGTCTGTAGGTTGTGGGAAAACAGCAGTGATGCTTAGGATTTCCCCATGAAAGTGGTATATAGAAGGTCATATTATTCTTCTTGTCTGTTGCATTCAGACCTTATTAAATATGTCATCACATGCCTTTTAAGACATTCCACCCTTGTTGAATGGATCAGCCCTTTATATGACTGGTCAGAGATTCCAAATTCAGCTGCTTTTGTGGCCATATACCAGCTTTGGGAGGTCGTATCCTCTGTTTAGGCTGTCTTGACACAGCATGAGCAGCAATGTCTAACCAGAAGAGCAGAGGGGTCAGTAGCTGGCTGGCCCATGTCAGCTTGCACATGATCAAGGAGCAGCTTGCTTGTCTGCAGCAATTGTATCTGGGTACCAGACTCTACACATAGTCTGGAGGTGTTCAGCATTTAGGAAGGCACATACTGACTAAGCAGCCATTCCTGATCTCCTCTGGAAAAGCCATAATTTTGATCCTTACCATTTTCCCATCTTGATTACTGTGAGATTCACCTCTTGTTTGGTTTTTGATGGCACATCTTGACAAGCATATATTGAGACAGTCCGTCCTGCACCTTTTTTTCTGTCTTTTTTTTGCTGTCATGCTATCAGCAGGTTTCTAAACAAAAGAACCTCGCTGGCCCTAAATTACAGCTTCTCTCCTGCAAGCTCGCCTGTGCCTTGCACATCTGCCTTTTACATTTCCAGAGATACTAGCTGTGAATTAGCTTTTGTATCTTTGTCCTGTGAACATCCCAACCTCCCTTCTCTCCCTGGTTACTTTTCACTGTAATTTTCAGCTGTTTAAGGGTTTTGCTGGAAACTATGGTAATGTTTGAATCAGAATTGCCTTGGTTAGAGGGGCCCCTAAATGCTGGTGTGATACTGTGTCCTGATGGAAATGGTATTTGCAGAGCAATGTGCTGAACAACCCTTCTAGTCCTTCCCGTTTTTGTCTGGGAACGATTTTTGAACTGGCAGCAACTTGTTGGTTTGTTTTAATGTTGTTGTCATGGTGTTTTTATTCTTCAGGGTAGAGGAGATTTTTGCAGTTCTTTTACCTTGTTTATGTCTTGAACCTGAATAGCCAGGCTGAAGTCAGACTGATTGGAGCAAAGAAGAGGGGTCAGCTGGGGTGCAGATTTACAGTTAGGGAAATAATCACATCACTGGTATGAGGGAGGTTTTATTAATTAATTTACATGCCTACAAAAGAAGAATTTCAGCTCCAGTGTCTGGCACTCAGAGCTTTTTGAGTGGAGCTGCATCCTGTCATTTTAAAAAGCTTTGAGTGTTACCCAGAGAAAAAGGCTTAACTGGTACCTAACATTTTCCTCTCCAGGGATGTAAAGTTTTAGCCTGAGTAGAACTGACTAACTTCAGGCCTTCTGTGTTAATTTTTGTAATTAACTGACATTTTGTTTATAGCCATTACTATTTTCTGTTAGCTGACAGGAAATATTTTCAGTGCAACTTCTTTGTTTTTTAATAGATTTCCCTCAATTTTGGGTTTACAAAAACATACAAATGTACACATGTATTTACTGCCACAACACTGTATTAGTGAAGATTTTGACAGTAACCTAACAAACTGTGAGACTGGACTGGTAAAACAGGAAGATGCTTCATTTCTTGAGCAGTCTCTCTAGTTAAGTAGGTTTTTTTCAACATATTTGCTTGACTTTTTATACCACTGTAGTTTTCAGGGATTTTATTATCGTTATTGGTTATAAACTCTTTATCTCTCTCCCACACCTTTTTTGTAGATTACTGCTAGCAGGTTGAAGAAAATGCCTGTTTTTAAAAAATGCTGTATGATCTGTTTAGAGAACAAGAGTTTCCAGAATCTTGCCAATACTTTTTAATGCAAGAACATTACTCCCTTAAAAGGCATTTTGTTGACATTTTTTGAGTTTGGATTAGTGTGTGTCTGATTGTTTCTGTGCAGCACAGCCTGTACTGCTTGGCGTCATTGATTGTTTTCTCTGTGGAGAAATCCCAAAAAAGGTTTTTCTTTGTTAACCTGTGCTCTGGCCAAGAGCTTGGCCGGTTGCACCAGAGTAGAACAGAAATAGACAGGATCAACCTCTAAGTGGGACAAAAGTTATGTATCCTGAAAGCTTTTAATAGGAGAACTGGCAGAACTGACTTTTTGCTCGCTGCAGGAGCACTGACGTTCTCCCAAAGTGGTGAAGAGACTAAAATCCCTAGTGGTGTGACTCTCGCCGAGTGGAAAGGCAGATTCACAGCCATGCGTGCAGCCTTTCAACATTTTAAATGCTATCCAGTAGAGTTAAATACAGGAAATGGAAAATGTCTTTTACATTTCTCATAGAAAATATGAGTTTTCTGCTGATTTCAGTGTTTTATCAGAATTACCCGAAGTTTGGACTTGCATACACAGGGATGAGACAATGCCATAGGACATTATTCCCAGAAAACTTTCCTTTGACTAAGGATTGGCTATCGGGACTATTAGATTTTCAAGGGAACACTGAAGTTTTTGAGGAAAAATAAAACATGAAGAAGTTAACCAGCAAACCAGTTAATGTGTGATGATCGGTATGAGCAGGGAAGGGTATGTAATATCTTGGCTCACTATCATAAAAAATTGCTACTGTGGGATTTGGCATGTTAGCATATGTAACTGAAAATGAAATTTGAACTTCTTTCATGCTAACAGAAATAAGTTTCTGCCTTATTTCTTTCTCATTAAAAAATGCAATCGAAATATTGAGAGAGAAGTTTGAAACATATTGATTTCATTTTGAAGGCGTATTATTAAATCTCTTGAGGGCTTGTTGATCTTGAATAATTTCATTTTCATAGTGTTTCAGATTGAAAATTATTAGTAATTCTGTTTAAGTTGCAGCTAAATTACTAATTAACTTTCGTCTCAAAGATTTTATTTCTTACATGTTTCTGGCAGCACAGTGCACTCTTTACAAAATGCAGCAGAATTTTTTTGTTACCTGCCTCTGTGTGCTCCTTACTATCATATAAAGCAGGTTTGGAATTAATGAGCTGTCACATCTCAGATAATGAATGAAAAGAACTGACAGAAATTCTTTTGTTGTTTAAGAAATTCCAAATAATTAATGGGAAAAAAAAGTGATGGAGGTTCTTTTAGGATTTCAGAAGAAATACATCTTTCAAGTTGCTTCCATGACTGAAGAAACTTTAAAATTTGTATGCAAAAAAAGCAGGGATCCTGCTTAATGGGTTAGTTCCAGTTCTCCCTTCTAGATAAACTTGCAGAATTTGAGATACATGTTTTGAGAAATAGCTTCCTGGAGTGCACGTTCACCATTTCAGGTTGATCTCAAAAGTAAGAAATTTTCTGGATTCCTGGATTTGCTGTTGTGGACAAATTTAAATTAAGTACCTAGCACATGTATAGTGAGCATGTTTCATGTACACAGCAGATTTTGTAAACTGCAGTGCAGATTAGATTTGGGGAGGGCAAGGTATTTCCTTATGTTTTATGTTTTTTTCTAATTTATGAAGTCCTGTTGTAAACTATTCTGAATAACCTCTACTGCTGTTTTTCAGGTAACCGTCTCAGATGGGGGCACATCTCCCAAGCAGTCCTCCGTTTGGGTGGTGGTCCAGGTTCTGGATGAGAATGATAACAAACCACAGTTTCCAGAGAAAGTTTATCAGATCAAGCTGCCAGAGCGGGACCGTAAGAAAAGAGGGGAGCCAATCTACAGAGCTTTTGCTTTTGACAAAGATGAAGGCCCTAATGCAGAAATCTCATACAGCATTGTGGATGGAAATGATGATGGGAAGTTCTTTATTGATCCCAAAACAGGGATGGTTTCTTCCAGAAAGCAGTTCACAGCAGGGAGTTATGACATCTTAACAGTAAGTGCTTTTTCGTTGACATACAAACCCATGATTTGACTGACTTTTTTTTTTTAGAAATAGGCCCTCCTGTAAAAAGAGTGTTATATGACTGTTCTTATTGTATGACCTATATGTAAGATTTGACTGTATTAAGAGATCTAGTATTCCTATACAACTACTGCCAAAAAATTGAGTCTGAGAAGTCGTTCATACTATTGTAGGTAGTGAACTACTCTCAGAGTGTTAAGACAACTTGTTGACATAAGCCATTTCCTTAAACACACAGAAATCAAGACCAAGCACTTGTCTGCTCACAAAGTTGTATCATGATGGAGTGGGCAGATACAGCTATGAATGGGTGTTAAATTTTTGTGTGGACACAGTTGTACTGTCCCAGTTAGGTGGCTTCACCCAAGAGAGGAGGAATACTGTGTACTCTCTGTTTTGGTAGCCTTCTCAACATATTAAAGAGTTTAACTATGGTGGCAATTTCAGCTAAAAGACATCTTCATCAAAATTCTTTCAGAAAAGGAGAATACAATATGGTGGGGTTGATGTAAAGCAATATAAGATTGGAATGAGCACTCTACAGAAATAAGCCAGTAAGTTGTAGATAAGGAGTTGGAAAAAATTG
>JAWWES010000001.1:35664951-35796534 GCA_035583135.1 Lophotriccus pileatus
CCTTCTCAACATATTAAAGAGTTTAACTATGGTGGCAATTTCAGCTAAAAGACATCTTCATCAAAATTCTTTCAGAACTCAAACTATGTGGTCAAAGTCAAAGAAAGGGAGAATACAATATGGTGGGGTTGATATAAAGCAATATAAGATTGGAATGAGCACTCTACAGAAATAAGCCAGTAAGTTGTAGATAAGGAGTTGGAAAAAATTGTCGGAGGTCCATGGTCTGATGATCCATAGTAAAGGAAGTGATGTCTCTTACAGTAGTGGGTCTCTGTTGGAATACCTTCATAATGTTGGAAACTGTGTTAGGCAAATGAATAATTAACAAAATATTGAGAAATACTTAGTATCAGAGTAGAACAGCCTTCGAGTGAGTGAGTACTTTTCCCTCTGAAGAGCTTGAAGTCATATCTGAGATCTGACCCTTATTATAATACAACTGAAGATTTTCAACCTTGAAACTGCTCATCACAGCCTCTTTTTCCTAAGGGCCTAGAATGGAGCAGGGTAGTGAGTGTTAGCATCAAACCCACTTAAGATATTTCCAGAGGAAGGCATAGGGTGAAGTATATCAGGAAAAAAAAATTATTTCTCATTTTTAACAGGTACAGTAACAGCATAATTACAGAGGTCCGATAGAGCCAGAAAATTTTCCTTTAGTTTTAAGAGAAAAACCCTTTGGTTAATATTGATCTTATCCTCCTAAGCACCCATTTTGTAACCTGCATTCACCCTTCTCTTAAGCCCAGTGTTTGTTGCTGCTCATCTTGTCTTTGCTGTGCTAAATCCATAAAGCATGCCATGCAAATATCAAGTCCATTCATCTTTCTAGAGGACTTTATAATAAAAAGAATTAGCACCAAGCAGAGCAACTCCTAATGAACATGACAGAGAGGAGAAATAATATAAAATAAAATATGGCAATATTTTAAATTAGATTTGTTATGGAGAATGGGGGAAATGACCTGAAACTTATTTAACTCAATTAAAGATCCTGAGAAAAGCAATATAAGGAATTATATAAAATAAAAAATAACCAGTCTTATCTGCAACACAGATGCCATTTAAAAGCAATCAAACATGCTCTGGGTGAGCATGTTTTGCAAATGCAAGGTCTCACAAAGGGTCATTATAAAGCTTACAGCTTTGATGCAAGAAGGATCTGGGTGTAAGATGAAATTGGAGAGGGAAATTGGTTCTGGAGAGAAAGAGCTGTGTGGGAAGCACTTGAATTGCATCTCCAGGAGGCCATACACCAGTATTTCTAAAACAAAACATTTCCATTTAAAATCTTTGTTACAGTTGATATTGAAGCGTAATTAAAAAAAAAAAAAAAAAAAAGTGAGACTGGAGAAATAAGTGCTTATCTTCCTCCTTTTCTCATGGGATTTTACATATAGGATTACAAAGGCCATTTTCCAAGAAGTTATCGTCATGCAATAGAATTAGGTCTGAACTGCCACGCTGGGATGCTCAGCCTGAGCCCTCTTTTCTTTGTACCTGCCAGATAAAAGCAGTGGACAATGGCCGGCCCCAAAAATCTTCAACTGCACGTCTCCATATTGAGTGGATAAAAAAACCTGCGCCCTCAGCCATGCCCCTGACTTTTGATGAGCCGTTTTACAACTTCACCATCATGGAAAGCGATAAAGTGACAGAGATTGTTGGGGTGGTCTCTGTGCAGCCATCTAACATCCCTCTCTGGTTTGATATTGTCGGTAAGTTGGGAGCCAGTGGTGCAAGGAGGATGCTTCAGAAGTAAAGCATATGGACGTGTGGTTTTGAGAGCAAGAAAACTAACCATGAAATGGTCCCCCCAAATTAAATACACCTTTGTAATGGTAAAATGAAAATGCTATTTTAATATAGTGATAACAATAATAATATTGTTCCTGCTTTTGTTATGACTCCTTAGCTAAGCTGAAAAAAGAGCGCTGTATGGCTGAATTGTTTTTTTTCATACTATGTTATTTACTGCAATCTTAATGTTGTCTGTCATTTAAATTCTATTGTCATACTTTGCTAATCTCATTTCTAAATGTATTTATGGTACTTAGACTTGCTGTCCCTCATTTCTCTCTTTCTTCACCTTTTTTTCTGCATTCTGTTCTTTTTTTTCTGCTTCCGACTGCCCTGCTTCAAGGTGGCAAGCATGCTCGAGAGATGTTCTATATTCTACAGACAGCTTGTGGGCAGAACTGTTCAACAGAAGGTACCCTTAGTGCAAACACATTTGCTAAAATACAACTATCCAGGCTGCCTTTTATTTTTGCAAGTTTTTTGAGACAATTTATATTACATCTTTCATAAGTTGCCTGTGACAGGATGTGATGCGACACATGGTTGTGCTGCATTTCTTTCTATGACAGCTTTTGCCATATTTGTGTCCAATTATTATCATTTTATTCACGGATTTTCCACAGTTTATCACAAATAATTAATTCAAACTTTTCACAGTCCAGTGCCATCCATTTAACTGTGAAACAGAATGGAATGCCTCAACATATGGGTTACAAATGGAGCCACCAAAAGTTTGTCTTGAATGCAAGCTGAAACAGAGAAATGTGTTTTGATGTGAGATTTCAACCACAAAATTGCCTTACATCAAATTCCTTTTAAAAATAGGGAGGGATAAATATCCTTAGCAAAATAGAGGGGAAGCCATAAAAGTCTTAAAATCACAGGGAAATGCTGCTAGCTGCCAAAACGACAGGGAGTAAAGGGTCTCAGTTGGTTGCAGTAGAGAAATGTGAGTCAATGTTCCTAAGCATTTCTTTCCCACTTCTGCTGCTGATTTGGTTATGTCATTTAAAGCAACTCGTTTAACATCTCCAAAGTGAGAATTTTCCCTGCTAAACTGTTTTGCCTCTTAATATTTGCAGATGCTTGTATATAATGTTTGTATACCCTTGGATGTAAAAGAGCGCCTGTGCACAAAGTTGTGTTATTTTAATGAAGGTTATAAAGCAAATACTATATGAAAGATTAGAGAAACAAAAAGCCTTTTCCACAAATTTAGCAGAAAGTGTGCATCAGCAGTCTTTATTTACAGGGGTTGAGCCTGACTCTCATTTCAGCAGAGCTATTTGCAAATGGGTTTAGCCACCAGGAAGGACAGGGACCATGAGAGAAAGAGAAAGGGTCTGTCAGAGTTGTTTTCATCCACCCTTTATTGCCAATTTGTGCAGATGAAAGACAGAAGCAGCAACATTTCCTCTTTGAATTTGTAGCATAATTTCTGATGTGCCAACCATATTAAAATTAAACCCAAAGCTATTATCATGTTCTAGGATTCCTGCTAATCCCTGGGGAAAGACAGCATATGTTTCCTACAATTTTCCTTCCATTCCCTCGGTTCCTTCAGTATACTACATGCACATTTATTAGCTAATGTTTACACTGCCATTCCCTTCCCACTGACCCCAATTTTCATCCCAGGAGAAATACATCTTTTTTGATGTTATTGACGCCTTTTTTCCTGTTTGAACCTTTTGCTGGACTCCTTTTGGTCCTTTCCATGGCAACTCCACCAACTCTCATTAAAATGCTGTATCTTTTAAGCCCTCAGAGAAGCCCCTCCTCTACCGCTGCATTCTTTTACATTATTAGAGTCACTTGTAATCAAGCGCCTTATAATAGTATTATTTCCTTTTTGCCTAACAAACAGAGATTATAGGGAGAACATTATAAAATTTAAACCTTTAATTTGTCATCTAATAGGAATAGCCAACAGTCCTGGGCATGCAGAAGACCAGACACTTGGCATACAAGGTACAAAGGCAAAATTCACCCTGAGAGCTTTACAGAGCAGAACATTGTGTATTTAGATTATCTTTGCTGCCATTTGCCATGAGTTAGTGTCAATATCAAAAAAACACTTTTTCTCACTGTTCCTCAGTATCAACATGGCAGGGGTAAGGGGGGAAATGTTGATACTTTCCTTTTTGGAGAACACTGAGGTCTAGTCCTGTAAAGCCCAATGAAAGACATGGGATATCTGTAGAATTTAATTGTCATGTATGGAAAACTGTATGGGACTGCTCATGCAAGAGATGGTTTCAGTGCTGATGTAAAATCTAGACCTGATCTTGCTCCATCTGGTATTTTGTGATTCAGAACCTCTGTGCATAGTTCACAGTAATGTCAACAAAAACCCTGAAGGCTTTTGTAGAGGCACGGTTTAATATAGAGTTTGCAGCTTGACCTTTATCTTTATGACCTTTTCAAACTAAATAGGCATTGGAATTCCAGAGGATCTCTTTTTTAATGCATAACATGCACTTTCTCCCAGTTAAAAAAAAAAAAAAAGAGGAGGGAGGGCAGATGAAGTTCGGCTATATAGTATTCTCTCTGCCTAACTTTGCACCTAAATTATATACACTTTAAGTAACTGTTTAAATTTTTGAGTTAATCAGCTCCAAGAGAGGAAGACGCCTTGTAGGCAGGGAGGTCATCTTCCATATATGGACTAGAAAGGGACAGGATGCTTAGCTTTTTGTTTGTTTGTTCAATTGGGAATAATTGAGATGTCATACCTGTTTTCTGTTTTCAGACTGCATTCAACGCCATTCTCAGTTCATGCAGATCCCACAATGTGAAAGCCATAAACATAGGTTGTTTCAATTGTGTTAAATTCATTCAGTCATTTATGAGAAACTAATTTTCGATGGGAACTCCAAGATAAGTCAGAGACCTTTATTTCTCCCATGTAAATTGGTCCTTTTCTGTCTTTCCCTTTGTTAGTGGTGGAAATGGTGTGATGACTACTTTGACACTGGAGCTAGGCTGCATGGTGCTAGTTTTTGCTTAAGTAGCATGTTGCACAACATCTCTCTGGTTTTCCAAACAGTCCTCCCTCTATCTTTCCTTCTTCCCCCAGCCTGTGCCTTTGTAAGGGCAGCCAAACTTCGAAAGCACATCAGAACTTTTTACCAAGGGTGCTTAAATGGGGATAATTTTAATATCTATTAATTTTAGTTAATTGTCCATTTAATTCACAGTGCGGCAACTTTTCATTAATGTCAAAAACATGTAGCTCCCTAGCTTCCTTTGAATAATCTCCTCCGAGAAGTATCTAAAATACCTTTCTGCTTTCTTTTCTGCTTTTTATGCCCTTGCTTTCAGCTTCTTAGCAGCAAAACTCAAGGCTTTGATTCTTTTTACAATAGTTTTATCTGAAAATTCAGGCTGCATTACTTTCTTCTTCTTAGCATGATGTAGTACATAGAAGAATAATATTTGCATGTCATATTACTAATATTTACTATGTTATGATTGACAAACTCTTGTAGATGAATTTTTATTTCTTGAGACGGTTATTAAGTTTATTGCATCTTCTTTGAAAACAAAAGAAATGGAAATTTTGGCTTAGTTGATTTTTGTGAAAATCCTAGAGATACTTTAGACTCACGTCTGATTTCAGGCTGAATTAGTTTTGTGTGTTTTTAGTCCAATTCTCTGCTCTGAGCAATGTGAGAATTGTAACAATTGGCCTACTTTATCATCATTGTTCTTGCTGTTAGCTTACTTTGGGACAAGACAAGTAAGAATCTTCTCTGGCCTGAGAAAATGTGGTTTAGGTGACTATTCTCTAAATTAAATCATCTCCTGTACTTCTCTTCTTGTCCACTTGTCCATTGTGGCATGGTAGGGCAAATGAGACTTGTGTGAGGATCTCAGTACATCCTGGCTCTATTAAGTTTTAACATGAAGTGTGTATGTTGTTTGCTATCTACCAATGAAGGAAGACTCTTGCCAGGTTTTAGCTTGTATTTGATTTGGAGATGTCCTTCAGAGTTCAGCATGATCCATCTTCGCATCTAAGACTGAACAAGTCATTCTTCACAGTCATCAGATATGTCTAAAATGTGTATTCAATCCCACTCTTCTGGATCATTCCACTGGAAAAGATGGAAAAAAGTCCTCACATGGGACTCATTTGCCCACAAGTCCCCCATGTTTTCTTCTCAGAGGAGAAAATAGTTTCTCACAACGCCATGATTCCCATCTTCAACTGCGTATCAGGAGCTGATAGAAATATAGGGAGACTCAGCATCTTCCCAATAATGAACCACATCTAGGAAAAGTACTACCGAAAAAATTAATTGCTTGCAGCAAAATACAGGATAAGCAGAATATGTTTGAAAATTAAAAAATCCCAGCATTGAGATTCCAAAGGGCTGAGATGCAGAGCCCACGTTCTGTGGGAACATAGGATCTGCACTGTATCTTGCCTTAGGCAAATTCTCCAGCTGACCTCTAGAAACCCCTTCTAACAGGTCAGGACATTTTCCTTGCCCCGTCCCTTGCACCCCTCTTGTTAGTTTTGCAAGGTACAGTGGTTTGGGGATTTTTAGATGTCTTTTTTATTAAAAGGAAAATTAATTCTTTTTAAAGCACACGGGACTTTTGTCAGAAGAAAAAATATACTCACAGTGACCATGAAGCCAAGAAATAAGCTAAGATCGAAGGTAACACTCCAGACTCAGCCAGAAAATATAACCATCTCTATACCAGGAGTACAAACTATAATCTGTTGGCTCAGAGCTGTCTCAGTTCAATTTTAAGAGGTCTTCTTCTTAAATGTCCTATACTATCTGTTAAATTGAAAATTGGGGCTGCTCTAGAAATCTGTAGCGAGGGCCAGCTAATAAGATCTTTTGTACCAGGAACTGTTTCTACAGTTGTCTGGATAACAACTGGAATTGGAAAATCCTATATGAACATGCTTTCACATAACATAAAAAAATTACTAGTTCTAAAAATGTAATGCTTCCAGGGCTTATGCAAGAGCATTGAGATCAATGTCAAGAAAGAAAGGGTGCAAATCATCTCACTTAACTTTAGGTGTCCAAAGTGTAGACATAACTATCTGTGCTAGGTGACTTTGGGAATCTTAACAGTCAATTAGAGAGAAAAAGTGCTTTCTGCATGAATTTTTATCATCCCACGATGATAAGTCTTCTCATCCAAAGATGGCATTGCAAGTAGATGTGGACTTTTTGTGAAATCCTACTCTAATTACTTCAGTCATCAGAGTATATTAATGGAAGTGTTTAACCTGTATTGAAGATATATCAGGATTACATTTTAACCTGCAATGGTATTACAGGCAACAGCTAATCCACATCTCTCTGGGGTTACTCAGTGTTAAAATGCTTTCTCAGGACATCCTATCTAGCAAACTTGCCAGTTCCATCATTTTGCCGCCTTTGACACTGCTTTTCCAAAAGTGCCTGAGGAACTCTCAGTGTATTATCTTCATTTGAAGTATTTCTTTCCTAATGCAATTGCAAGCACAGTAGCAAAGACAACTTCTACATGCTTTGTATCTAAAAGCAGGGTTTAGTGGAAAATAAAAAGGAAAGCATGTGCCATGGAAAATGGAATAAGTAATGAAATTTCACATTAATAAAACTGAGCAGCTGAACAAAATGCCACCATCCTTAGCCGTCTTTCATCCAAAGATTATGATCAAAGAAAATGTTAAATGGCCGATAATAAAACTGGTAAAATTGATACTGTGGGAGCTTACGGCACTGCAGATGAGCTCACTTCAAAAGAGTGGTGGAGACATGGCAGCATGCTTTCAAAAACCAGCCTCAAGTACTCCAAAGCCAACAGCTTCCCAGCTGTCACCTCCCAGGGGCTCAGCCCTTCAGCCTCAATGTGGGCAGCTTTGGAAGGAAGTGGTTTTATGGGTTCCCAGCTGCAAGGGTTTTTAAGAGAAGATTCCTGTTTGTTTTTCCACAAGAATGTTATCTTTCTCTTCATGCAACTCCAGCACCCACCTGTCTTTCAAAGATGATTGTGGTGAATGTTTCTCTGGGTGCTTCATAGTAGGCCTTGCATAGACTTAACACATCTGAGGACCTGTTTTAAGTGTATATGAAAGCTGAGGAGCAGTACAAACTTTCTCCAGACCGCCTCTAGTACTGTAGATGAGAGGCAGGACCCAGTATCTTAGACATTATTCCCAGAAGTTCAGCCATCTGCATGATTCTTCATCTAACCATGGTCTCTTAAAATGTACCATACTGAATCATGAATAAATCAGGGTTTCATGCCAAAATAGATTGTAATCACAAATCTCACAGCAGGATGCTCTCTGATCCATCTCTGCCTCAGTGTTTGATGCACTTTCTGCCTTGTTTCATAGAAAACAATCCAATGTAAAATGAAGTGCATTGCCTGGTGTAGACTGGCATGGCTGGCAACCAAGATTAATTTGGCGCTAGACCATTTTGAAAGATGTGAAAAATCTATTAAAAACTCACATGATGGATTCAATTCTTATGTTAGGGGAAGAATATACTTCACTTAATGAAAACAGCTTGAAGAAGTTGGTGCATTTGCAATAGACTGTGAAACCAGCGCTGAGCCAACAGATGTTTAAAACATCTATTGCTAATCTCTCTGTGTTACTTTTTGGAAGTTTTAAAGGCAGGGGGTTTTTTTGGAAGTGTAAGCCAGTTGATAGCATATAAGTTTTGATTGCTCATTAAGATGGTTATTAAGCATCTTGAAGTATAGACTTCCACTTTGTTTTCATGGTTATCAGTATGAAACATTCTCTTTGTAAAGAGCCTACTGTCCCAAGGCTAGCTTCATTTCAGCAGAGATTTCCTTGCATGAATCTCAAACTCTTTTCTTCAAAGGAGGTTTTCATGGTGCAATTTTTCTCAAGTAAATCAATTTAAAACATTAATTGGGAGAGAAACTTTTTCTTCTAGACTAACTTTTTTTTTTCTTTTTTTAAAGAACACTGAAGATATGATCAGTGTCCAAACACCTTGCTATTGCTTAAATGTTAAGGACAATTGTGTTTGGATTTTTCTAGTGTCAGTAGTGTTATATATATATTGAGAAAACCATGAAATTTGGGCTTGCAGAAGGAGGGTAGGAAATAAGCAATGTCTCTGTCCACCATAAATCACAGCAGATCCAGTGTCAGTGTTTTCCTAGAGAACCATAACTGCATCTATTAGGCTTAGATCTGTATATATGTATATACATATATTCAGCATAGGGAACTCTGACGGCATGTCTGAAACTACTACATTTGGATCATTTCTGTGGGCACAAGTTCACCAATTCTGCCTTTCCTCTGCAGTAGTTACCTGCACTCTTATTGCTCTTCGCTCTTTCTTCTTCCGATGCCTGAATGGCTTCTGAGGCAAATATAGACAGAGCACAGTGCTTCTTCCAGCTTACCCTTTCTTTGAAGTAGCCTGTACAAGAGATAGCAGTGAGGGTTTCTTCACATTAAGGAATTCGGAGGCTGTGATTCTGCTGTGATTCCTGCTCATCTTCAACTTGCCAAAACCTTTTTCCTCTCACTAAATTCATGACTGCTTCTGAGAATAATGCCACTTTTGGTCAGCAAACCATGCAGATGGGAAGAGTAGAAGAGACCCTCCTCTTCTCTTCTCTGTCCCCAGCCATAAAATGAGAGCCATTCTGTGATGATACCAGCCATTCACATATATATCTATCTATATTGCATCAGAGCGAAGTCGATGGAATGGGTGTTTTTCTACCTGTGGACCTCATCTTGAGATCTGAGAAGTTTACATAAGTTTTATAGTCATTGTGGTTTGAAAGGCTTTTCCTCTTTGTAGAACTGGGTTGTCAGGGAACGTAGCCAGTCACATTGCATTTGCTGTGTGATGAATATAACTTAAGAGTTCATTTGTCAGCAGTGTTGTGTTCCACCTTTCCATGTCCCCAGCTTCCAAAAATTTCAGACTCAACTAATAATAAATTACACTTTATAGATAAGTGAGTAAGAAACAGCTTAGCAGCAGGGAGTGTGTGCTTTTGAAAATAATGAGTGGTTCTAATTTATAAACTATAACTGTGGGTGACAAATCTTGTAACTCTTCAATCTCAAATTATTTATAGCTTTCTTTTTCTTTTTAATAGATGGTTTTTTTGTCTTTCACCTGAGACTCAGGAGAGTTTTCCCACTGCTGCATCATTCAGTGTGTAACAGGCAAAGGGGATATTAGTATTAGAACAGTGCTTTGTAAGGGTTTTTTTATGGAAAGGAATTTAGGATGTGTATCCTGTCAGATCTATTGAATAATTCCTAAAAGACTAGTAAAATTTGACCTTTGCTGCCAGTAATTACCATTTTACTTGATGTTAACTTAACAAATCTCTATTTGAATTTTAAAAATTTATTATAATTGCAATTTTTAAAAACTCAGATGATGGTCTTTGAACCCAGAAGCATCAGTGAGAATTTCCTGAAAATAATATTTGTAGAATAAAACACTCTTGAATGATTTTTATACAGGAAAAAAAAAATTTCTTGTTCATTATTCAAACTACAAGGGCACACATCTTATGGACTTATGGCCATTTGATTCTTTTTATAGACTCAGCTACGGTTTACTTAAATATACTGCTAGATTTTTTTTTTTGGCAATTCATTTTAATGATATCTGCTTTCCTGTATACAAAGTGTGCTTTGAAATATAAATGAGTTATGAACAAAGAAGTATCACTAGATATATTGTGTATGCTAAGGCAAGACGTTAAGATGGATGCCAGTAAAGAGACATGTCCACTTTTCAATGGAAATTTTCCAGAGATGGCTAATCTAATTGTATTTTTCTGCAACAATTAGGAGGGAATTACGATAGTTCTTTCGACGCGGAGAAGGGAGCGGGCACTATTGTCATTGCAAAGCCCTTGGATGCAGAACAGAGGTCAATGTATAATATGACTGTGGAGGTCACCGATGGAACAAACATTGCCACGACTCAGGTAGAATATCACATTCCTTTCTTGGCAAATTATTAATTTCTGAGTGGAATGTATATGCTATAAAAATGAATAATTTTTCCATTCAAGTAAAACGTCATCCTTTGAGACCACCAATAACTAATGGAGGGGATATTTTTCAGAACCTTTCCATCTGGCTGCAAAGAACTGGCTGTTGAAGGTTTCAAAGTGTTATTTCTCCTTTTGTTCTCTTCATGCTCACATGAAAGTAATTTGCCTTCCTCCAGCTGAGGGAGTCCCTATCACAGGCAGCAAAGCATAGATTTTGACAATTGTATCACCCCATAATGGTCCAAAATACAATAGTGCTTCTGTGGTGTTGGGGAATATTGCTATTGATTGTATAAATGGAGTTTATACCTCTCATCCTCCCAAGACCCAAATGTGGGACACAGGATCAATTGTGCAGAGAAGAAATTGTTCAGAGGCAAAACTTAAAATTCAAAGGATCTCTCCTTTAGTGTCACTGCCTGCAATTACATCGTCTTCTGCAAAACAGCCCCACTGAACCTTTTAAAACCATACTTGCTTATCAGGCTCGGTGCCTTTCATCAATTAAAAAGTCAGGTCAGATAAACATGAAGGGCTGGGATAATGCTGGCTCTGACACATCCTTAATGGAGAGACCCTGACACAGTATCTGGGTATCTGTTCAGTGGAAACCAGTCTAGAGTTGGGTCAGAGTCATGGCACAGGGACAGGGACTCTGAGGTCCAGATGACACCAAGGAGATTTCAAACAGCAAAATCATTCGATATGAGTTGGAGTTGTGGGGTATGGATTTATAAGGGCCTGAAATTCTACATCGGAGTTACTGCTCAATTGTATATGAAAAAAATAGGTTTGTGATGTTATTTGCTTCTTTATAATGCAGAAGGAAGGCCTGAACATTTTTTATATTTGCATATATACATGCACACACAGATGTTTCTGTTTTACCTTGCCTTTTTGTTCAAATAGTTCAGATGTAAATCTGTACTCACTGAGGCACAACACCAGCTTTCCTAAGAGATTGTTAAATCACTGAGTGCCTTCTCAATGATTTCCTGTTTATAACCAGCCCTAAAATATCTGATAATTTCTCCTGATGTTAGGTGGTGGGAAATCCATTATTTTCCCTGTTAGTTTCAGAATTAATTGCATCTATGCTAAAAACTTCCCTTATTTTAAGCTTGATTATATCTGGCCATATTCCCTGTTATGCCTTTCCCTGCTCAATTAAAGAACTCCTTAAAAACCACTGTTTTCTCCCCAGGAAGCATTTACTCACAGTGCTTAAATCCCCTCCCAGTCTTTTGGTAGACAAGTGAAGAAGAATGACTGACCTCTGTTTGTTCCCTTTCCATAAGGCATTTTCTTCAACTCTTGCGTAGGTTTTTGCTATTATTTGTTTTTAAATCTTAGCGACACTCTTAGTCCACATTTCAGATGGTGCTGAATTCCTAACATGACCTTTTTTGTTTCTTGCAAACATTTCAGCTGAAGAAGTATTAAAAAGCATAGGGAATTTCAAACACACTGGATACAAGTAATTTCTCATGGATATTATGTTTATTGTTTCTGCTGCTTTTGATTTAATAAATTGACCCACATAGCAGTCCTCAAAACCTATTTGGATGAAACCCCTACATTTTTAATTAAAACATATGGTAAAAACATATTTCAGTAAAGCTGTTGCATTCTAAAAGAAGCCTGAGCATTCTTTGTAACAGTAATGTGACCTATTTAGGAATGTAAGATTGTCAGTTCAGATTGCAACACTATAGCATTAGATAATCACTAGCGGGTACAGACCCTTCTTTCCTACAACTCCTTTTCTCAGTGTGGATACTGCTTAATTATTTAACTGTGGCCAGGATATCCGTGAATGCGTTTCTTTTTGGTCTTCACAACAGAGATTTCAAAAGGAACCGTTATCTCAAAACTGACAGAATTATGGCCTGCCTATTTATCACTCCATTTTACAAAACTTTCCTACTGTATTTTTGGCTGTACTTTGGAGCCTTTGGCTACCTTTCTCATCTTCACTTTCTTTCTGAAAGAGTAATTTAAAAAAAAAAAAAGTCAGACTGATAGGTTTAAGTAAAATAGATCATAGAAAAAAGGAATAGCATCTACTGATGGTTCTCAGTGGCCTTATTCTGAGTTTTGATAAAACAACGTTGTAAGTATTTTGTCCCATGCACATACATGCATTTTTAACTGTAGCTGCAGGAAGATATGGTAGAAGAAGAGGTGGGTGAAAAGCAATTATATAAATTCACCCCCTTGTTTAATAATAAAATAGTATAAAGCCCCTTGCAAACTGTGATGGTTTGTTATGAAACAGCTGATCATCACCATGTGAAATGGAACAGTCTTGCTTTTTATTCCATCCCACCTGTTTTCCTTTATCTCCTCCTGGCCTTTTGTCTATTATATAGTTGGAGGTGGTAAAATACAGCATAAAAATGCCAAAGATTTTTGTTCTGGCAACATGATCCCTGGTATGGACTTGGGGAAGTTTCTTCAGCAATGTTCCTGCGTGCCTTAAACTCCACTGAACTGCTCACTTCCTTCATGCCTTACTGTGCACATGGTTCATTAGTGTACCATGAGAGGACGGAGATCATTTTGATTAAAAAGTTACATCTGTTGCAATAATAGTTCACTATTGTGAAAAGAGGAAAAAGGAATATTTAAAAAAAAACCAAAAACTTCCTGTGTAGCGGAAAGCCTGATTGGTTTGGGCATGATCAAGGTTTCCAAAAGTCTCCAAAGTGAGAACCAAAGTGCCAGGACTTGCCAAGCCTCTTGCCATTTACCGTGTTGCCCGTTCAGCTGAGCCCCAGCTGTGCCAGCAGCACGGTTGGGATAGAAAGGGATGGAGGAGGGAAAATACGAACAAATGTTGACTCGTTTGATTTATGTATTTGGAGTGTGGATATAAAACTTCTGTCATGGGGATTAATCTCTAGGATGGATAAGTCTCCTGACTTACCCAGGGAAAGCTTTTGGTTTTTTCCCTTTCCTTTTTCCCATGATTGCTTGAGGCCATGCTGTCATTTGTTAAAGGCTGAAGGTGTGCCTTTGCTCTAAATCCTCAGGAAGCACAATTCCTGCAGCTGCCAAGCAAGCTGTTGGCCTTGGGAGGGTTCAGGGCTTCTGCATACTGTGTGCTAGAGAGAGAGACAGAACGGCAGCTCTGCACAGAGTCACTGCTCCTTGCCACTGCCATCACCTCCCTTTGGGCTGCAAAAGGGGTCTTTTGCCCTTGCTTGAGCAGAGTGTGGACTCTCCCAGCAAGAAATCAGTGTAGTGGCACCTAGATGCTTACTCCTGCCACAGTTTTGACTAACTTCGACTGTACAATGTTAGAAATTATCCTAGTCATGAGTCAGATTTATCCCAAATCCTTCTTTTTACTGAACAATTCAGATCTTTTACATACAAGCACAACAGAGGAATGACATTTATTTACTTATTTGTAGTACATACTGTTGAGTTTTGCTAAAATACCCACAGAAGTAGAGTACAGTGGGGAACAATTGGACAATTGTCTAAGTTATGATAATGTTTCAGTTTTATTGAGAATGTTGCCCTAGCAGATTGTTATCTTTTTTGAGAACAGCCTCCTGGAGTGATGGTATTATATGAAAAAGACAGTTTTGCTTCTTGCTTGTTTTCCTACCTTCTCTTCTTTCTCATTATCCTAACTGGTATAGCAAAGATGCTTTAAAGCATGAAGGCTGTTGCTTCCAAGCTAGTAGGCAAAAAGCACCTTAGTTTCACTTACTGCAAAACCATCTCACTATTTACCAGTGGAGTGGGCACTCAGAGAATAACATGCACCAAAAAAAGTTTTTGCAGTTCAAAACTTAGGCCTCTTATAATACCTCCAGCTGGAGCCAACCAGACTGGAAGAGCAGATGAAAAAAGTTACTGCTTATTGCCCCTTTCTATCTCTCTCCCTTTGCAGGAGGTTGTGGACTTTTATTTATTCTTGTGCTAAGGATTGACCTTTAACTGTGAGTTTCAGTCTCACCCTTCAGAGAACACCTTTTCTTTATAAAATCTTCACAAAGAGGAGCTGCTCCATCACTCTGAGTGAGGGTGGTTCTTTTAACTGAATGGTGAAAAGCTCTTCTTAGAGGAACATGGCCAAAATGTAGATAAGACATTATAGCCTGCCAGAAGCAGTTCTGGGCTGTGGATTCTCCTAGGGCAGACAAGGAGACATGAGGTTTCAATACAGTTTTTCACTTTTGCTCAGTTGAATGTTTCCTCCAAACTAGAACTGACCCATCCTTCACTTTTTTTTTTTCTGTCACATCCAGCAATCTCAGCACTGCCTTCTCTGTGAAACAAAGAGTTTTCTTTCTGTTTTAACGTAACACAGAGGGCACAGTGAATTATGAATAACTGGCCACTGAGGTTGGTCAGGAAACTGTGCTTTTGTGTTAAGGTTGGGGTTTGGAGGAGTGAACAACTTGTCAAGAAGGAGAAAATAAAGCTGTGTGGTAAAACTATTGAAAGCAGTATTAAATCAAAATAAGTTTCAAAACCTGTACAGAAGTGCAACCTGAGTTTAAATAATTCAGGCACTTAATAGGTTGTACTACAACGTGGTGCCCAGACCAAGCAATTAGCCAACAGATTCTTCCAGCTTTAAATGTCTCTAAAGCAGCTGCTGGCGTTTACCCAGTTTTCACTCAAATACGTTTGTCCCTAAACCAAATGTATTTGTTATGGGCAACATTAAAAACAGCTTTGGAGAGACTTCCTGCATTAGGTTTTGTCCTGCTTTAATTTGATTGTATTTCTCTAGGTCTTTCACTTACCATTTTAAGTACAAAGTCTTTGCTAATGCCCTGAGTGTTACTTTGCCTAATTTGTAAGCTTGGAGGCCCATGAGTCCTTTATTTGAAACTCTCTTTAACTGTGGGAAATAGGAAGTGAGCAGGGAGAAGCAAATCTTTTATAGCGAGGTGCTTGTTCAGACTGTAAATTAGGCTTCACACAAAGGAAGCAGAAGGAGGCAAGCCTGCCTTTCTGAAGTCCAAGATGCACTGGAAAAGATAGGGGCTTTCAAGGAGAACCAGGCAGAGACTGCTTTGCTGCATGTTTGCTTTATGAGCGTGGAAAAAAGACTTGCAGCCAATGTTTATCAATGAAAAGTAGTTCAGTCAGTAATCTTGCACAGCCCTCTGCAAAGGGGAATCCCTACTTAGTAACAAACCAGTAGTAAACATTTCCGTTCATCTCCTTTCGGAGATGTGTTGGAAAACTTTTAAAGCCTGTCTTTGATTCTACGAAATGGGTATTGTCACTACTTAACACCCCAGGCACCTACACAGCAATAAAGGTTATTTATGCAACACAGCTCATTCTTGCTGTATCTTCCATTTGGAAATAAGTATGTAGAAAGTATTAAGTTACACAGATACTGTGAGTCTTTGAGTCACTTCAGAAGTATAACGCTTGATTTGGGTTGAAAGATGTGCTACCAGCTGGCTAAAGCTTAAGACTCCAGGGAGCAGAGTTCTGACCCTTCTGAAGTCATTGGAAATTTGCCAGTAGTACCAAGATTGTATGCCTAAATTTGACATCCATTAAATGAATTTGAGAAACTTTCCTTTTAGTAACAATATGGTGGCAGTCAGTTTACTCAGCTTCACATGTTTGTAGGATCAGGTTTTCTATGAGCCTGGTGTTCATGTCAGTGTCACATCTGTCCGTTATTAAAGGAAAAGGTTGCCCCCTCTTTTTTAAGTAACACCTTACTAGAAGTAATCCTGCTGGAGCACGAAATCTGCATAACAAAGGTGGCATTTTATGGTGACCTAATAAAAGGGGTGTGGCTCAAAAATAAACCTAAAACACCTTCCCTTGCTTTCCTGCTGCACTTCTCCTGTGGCTTTGGTAAGTCATTTAACCTTTCTGCAAGGCAGTGTTTTCCTGGGCAAAGTATGGGGATAATAGTCACTTACTCCTCAAAAATGTTGTAAGGACTGAGGGACTTATATCTATTTGAAGTGAGATTTAAATTCCATTTTATTTTACCTGATTTTGTTTCAAGTGACTCCCAAGACAGTTCAATTTTTAAGAACATTAAAGAGTTCCATTTTTGGGTTTAAGTGAGCTTGTATAATCAGTATTCCCATACATAATTTAACTTTCTTTTGTTAAAAGGAAAATCCACCCCCCCTCTATTAAAGGAGAGACTCTAATGAAAAAATTACATTTGAGTTTTGGGGATTTTAAGGGACAGCTGACAAAAATTAGAAATATTCTTAACTGCTTTAATAGAAGAAATTGTCATCAATAATGACTTCTTTATTCATTACCATCTCTAACACTCCACTTTTCATCTCCAAATGGAACTGGCTATTGAAGCGCAGAGTAACTAATAAATAACATGTATTTCAATGTAGATCACTTGACAAATCATTAAAATACTCGCATCTCTGGGGAGGAAGATGCCTGCCACTTAAACAGGCACTTGATCAGTTTTGCAGTAGATGTGAAGTGAAAGACAGAAAAGAAAAAAAAAAAAAGGAAAAATAAGTTGTTTTCTGGAAACGATCAAAGCAATTTCAAGTGCATAGCTCCCTGCAAGTTTCATGACCCCAGTGAATGAGGACCTTAATTTTTTTATCTTCTCCCTTCTCCATGCCTTGCACTCCTCAAGCACAATCATGTGTGTCAGGGCATCAGCCTAGACTTTTTTCAGTGGGAAGAGATGCTGCTTTGCGAATCCACACTGTAATTTCCATAGTCTCATAGGTTACCCTTAGTCTCTGATTCTCATCCAGTTCCCACCCTGTTTAGTTTTTGCAGTCTAGTGAAGGCATAAATCATGGAGCTGTGGCTTGCACAGTCACAGTGCAAGCTTTGGAATGGATGAACCTTCCTGCCCTCCTCTGCTTTCTCAATTTGCCAGTGATCCCAAAATGCATTAGATATAATGGGAAGTGAATGCCTGCACTGGGGTGATCACACACCACACAAATACAATAGCACGTCACTTCTGCAGCAGTAACTTTGGGACACATTGGTGTGCATCTGTAAGTTGTCATTTTTGGGTTTTTTTCTTCCAGAATAGCTTGAGTTTGCATACACCAATGTTAAAAACATTGTTAAAAAAGTGTTATAAAAATTTTAAAAATTCACAGATGCAAGCCTGTCCTTCACATGGAAACTTACTTGTTCAAGGTAGGCTGTACTGTACTAGCCACAGCAGAATCAAACACTCTTGGTATATTCAGTCCATTTGAAAAGATTTTACTTCTCTGTTAGGCCATCTAAAATGATGCATGACAAAGTTTTTGTCCACAAATTAAAAGAAAAATAAATTATTTGAGCTAACTGTGCAGCAGTAAAATAATTCAGCCCTGTTGTAGTAGTACTTGTCAAGGACTGAGGGTATCAAAACTGCTCAAGAAGATGTCTGTAAATATTAAACACTGGTAATCAGATTATCCCCAACTCGTGTTGCTTCAGTATCTCTTCATTACACTAACAAAACTGGTTCGGCACTGGGTCTTTCAGCCCTTAGAGTTGAAGTCTTTAATTTTTTCCTCAGGCTTGCTTTCATGTTAAAACTAATTTCTTCATGTATTTTTATGATGTAGGTTTGCATTTTTGTTTTTTTTTTTCCTCAGTCAGGTCAGAAACACACCTTGATCTATTATATAGCAACAATGAAAGTATAAAAAGCTAAGTAACTCTTCATCATTATTATAGGCCCAGCAATTTATATTTCCCCCGAAGTTTATTGCTATCTGTCCAAGATTGAAGCATAACTTAATATAGGTTTTGCCCTGCTTCACTCTGGTGTACCATAATCTGATGAAAATTAAATTGTATGGAATGCACAGTTGAAGTCTTATTCCATTTAAACTTACAGAGCATTTTATTTCAGCTGTCTTTTAAACAGTTCCCAGGCTAGTTCATTATGACTGCTGCTTACAACTGCTCTTGTTCCTTGTGGTAATGTATTCTGCAAACCCTTCCGCATGTCATGGAGATCTAAAGTTTCGTTTCTCTCTGAGGCCAACATCTGTGCAACACTGCAGTAAAATTATAGCTGTATTTTTCTTCTGTTAAGAAAGTATGGCTGAACAGGGCTTAACCAACCAAAATAATAAAATATTTGCTTAAAAAGTTTCAAGTACTTTTCAAAGCAACAAAGAAAATACCTTGATGGCTCAAGTCTCCTACTTTAAGGGAAGAGTCCTGTGCGTGGCCTTTCCCGTGTCATTCATTGGACTATTTCAAAGCCTTTGAATAAAAAGATTAATCCATTTCACTTACTGTAAAATTAGATGTGTGCTTTCACGGGCATATTCTGCTAAAGATCTTCTTGTTTCCAGCACTGGAAAAGAGTCAACCCTTTACATTTCAGCTTTCAGTATTACACAGTTTGTCAAGGGTTTTGCTGCCACACTGCCCAAAGCAATAATAACATACAAAGTCTGGAAAGCATATTTTCTCCAGGGAGTGACTTCTTCAATCATGAAAACTACAAAATGTCATCAGAGCCAAACACGCATAACATAACTTGTGAAAGGCAAAGCTCGCAAAATAGTGATTATTATTAGTTACCAGAGTCAGCTTGTGATACACAGAAACGGGGGGAAGAGGCAGCAACAGCAGCACCCTGGGCTGTCGTCCCTCTCTCCAGGTTTCTTCAAGGGTCAATACCAAAGTTCTAAAGAAGGTATGTAGCAAACAGCAAAGCGCTCATTCACGTTTTTAGCAGTTCTACCATTAATAAACTGCAACAGAAGGAAAGCAAGTATGTGTTGGAGGGGAATGTGAATCAGTTGGCAATAAAGAGAGCCATTACTGTCAAAGCAAAGCAAGAATGAAACAAAAAAGTAATCCTTCCCTGGCACCAGTGCCTTGAGATTACCTGTCCTTGGTGGAGGTTACCTGTCTGTGGTGGTGTGTGCTGATCTGTGCGGGGTAGACTTGCACAGTACTGAGGTTGTGTCTCCTGTTTCCATCTCATGAAGTGTCACTGTTTCTAACACAGTCTAAGGTGTAACAGCAACTTGAAGTCTCCACTACTGTCATAATTTGACATTGCTAGGAAGTCCCAGTGCAATATGTTGGGCAGAAAACAACACAGGATTCAGCTGAATCTTGTTTTTATAAAAAGCAGATTTAAATAACATGAAAGGGATTCTTTTAAAGCCTTATTAATACTGGGGTGGGAAGGAAATTCCATAACAGCTCTAGAATTCTCTTGTAACCACAGCAGTTACAAGGAAGGACAAAGCCTTTCCTATGACCATCATAGAAATATTTTCCAATCTACAGATACTGCAAATATGGACTTGTCAGACTTTGAGTAGGTCTTACAATTAGGAACATTCTACCTCTGAAGTCAAATCCTTACTAGTTCTTTTGATCCAAACAGTAAGCATTTAATATTAAATAATGTTTCTGAGTCCCACCATGCAACAGCATAACATCATCAACCATCTAAAGTAAATTGCATTTCTCTAGGTGTTACTCAGTAGTCTGACTAGACTTGAATGACTGAATGCTTTTCTTTTATTAATTGTAGGTTCTTATCAAAGTGTTGGATACCAATGATAATGGCCCAGAATTCTCTCAGCCAAGTTACGATGTCACCATTTCAGAGGACATCCTCCCGGACACTGAAATTCTGCAAATTGAAGCTATAGACAGAGATGAGAAGCATAAGCTGAGCTACACTATTCACAGCAGCATTGATACAGTCAGCATGAGAAAATTCAGAATTGATCCCAGCACTGGGGTGCTCTATACAGCTGAGAGATTAGACCACGAAGCTCAAGATAAGCACATCCTTAATGTCATGGTAAGAATGCAATATTCACTTGGATCGGGACACAATCACTGCTGCTTCGAGTACATACATTCCTTAGTCTTTGCATGAGCAAAGGACTCTTAGAGGAGTAAGTAGTCACTAATTTCATCTTGCCCACCCTGCTGTGTATTTATTTTACAGTTTTTATTTCAGCTTTTTGGGAAACTTTATTGTGAATTCATTGTATAGAATGTATTATTTGCTATCTCAGGGGAGAGAAAGCAGGAAATTATTTAATCTCTTGGCATCTGGTCCTCTCCCTCAAGGTAATTTTCAGAGTTTCTGAAGTGAGGCTTAAAGTTATTTGAGAAGTTATTCACAGGGAGATAACTGCTTTCTTGCCATGGAGAATGCTACAGTCTTTCTGAATACAACTCTCATTTATAGCTTACTTTTATAGACTTTTTTCAGTACATAAACTGTTGATATACAGAATAGCTTTCTTTTATCTGCATTACCATATCTTTGAGTATGCAGAAAAAAGATAATTGCCAATTTTTGCTTGGTGTGCCTAAGGTACAGAACATAAGTCTGCCTATTTTCAAGTGAAGATTGTATATTATGGAGATATATTTTATTTTTTATTCTTTAATTAAAAAAAAAAAAAAAAGAAAATCAGTGTTATTTAAGCATTGTTGTCCGCTGTTTGCTTTAACCACTTAACTCATGGAACAACTCATGACATGTTAAGTCCAGGGTCATCTTGCCAGAGACATTAGAAAGCAGAGTCTGCTGTGAGGTGCAGCAAACAGAAGCTGAGTGTGGTGTCAGCTGATAGAGTAAAAAGCTCATAGAATAAAAAGCTGCAAGTCTTTTGGTGAGCAGACTAAGAAATGACTTTGCTTTGGCGAGCAGACTAAGAAACTGAATCACAAAGAGACATGGCTGACAGAGGTAATTTCCCGATGCTTGGTTTTGATCTCCACCTGGTAGGTTTTTTTCTCTGTTTAAGATGAACCAAACTTTTTGGAATAGTAGTGGCAGGATTATCAGTGAAGCAGTGCTGGGGTATTTTGTATGGGATTGAGGCAGCTGTGATAAATTATACCTCTTTTGACACTTATCAGCACTTCATAAGGTAATTCTTACTCTTTTTACTATTGGTGGCAGCATCTTCAAAAACGTATGTACGTATATAATAGTGAAGAAGTTCATTGGCAGATATAAGCACTAAGCTGACATGCCTCTATGCTGTAAAGCAGGTAGTGGCAAGGCACATGCATTACTACTTAGCAAGTACTAAAAAAAAAAGTATCTCTTGCGAACCTAAACCCAAATTTAAGATGTCATGTGGTTGCCACTTTGAAAATTCATGTCATAATGGTTAATTGCCATGCATATTTTTACAAGTGAAAAAAAAGTACCTAAGCTCTTTCCTTTTCCTTTAATTTTAATGTCTGCCATCTTGTGTGTGAATATATTTTAGACTGTTCTTTGGGACAAATGGATTTTTCTTTTTTACTTTGTGTTAAATAGAACTGAAGTAGTATTCACACGCAAATGAGTAATATTTGTGAAGTTTTACTAGATTAATATCAAGTTGTGTGTTATACACTTGTTCTATAGGTCCGAGATCAAGAATTCCCTTATAGAAGAAACCTGGCCAGAGTCATTATAAATGTGGAAGACTCCAATGACCATAGTCCATACTTTACCAGTCCGTTGTATGAAGCCTCAGTGTTTGAATCAGCAGCAGTTGGATCAGCAGTCTTGCAGGTCACAGCTTTGGACAAAGACAAAGGAGAAAATGCAGAGCTTATCTACACTATTGAAGCAGGTTAGAACAGAGGCTGAAACTGAAGTGTCATAATTCATGCCAAATGCAGAGCATTTGACAGTGGTCCATTTTAACACACAAACTTCTTTGGTCTACCTTCTCCAGTATAGCGGGGCAAAACCACCTTCTCTGTTGGTTGTTTGTGGTTGTTTTTTTTTTTTATTTTGAAACTACTGTACCCAAACCCTGACAGAAGAGACTCTCATTCTGGAACAGGCTCCAGGAGAAGTTGTGGAGTCTCCCTTTCTGGAGATATTCAAAACCTGCCTGGGTGTGATCATGTGCAACCTGCTGTAGGTGAGCATGCCTTATCAGAAGGGTTGGACTACATGTCCTCCAGTGGTCCCTTCCAACCTCAGCCATTCTGGGGTTCTGTGACTGATTCATGTTGTCTAGATGGCTACAGAGCCTGTTACCTCTAAGTCACTGGTTCAAAGCCATCACAGAAGATAGTTATTCAGATTTGCAGCCAGTGACTTGTTTTCAGGGTGCTGGCTTCAGACTAGTACACAGTGGATCCTCCATAAAAAAATGCCACAGCAGCTGTTATTTCCTGGTGTCCTTGTCAGTATTTGGATCAGAGGAGCATGGAGAATAAGACCAGGGCTATGCTGAAAACTTCTGTCAGCACAAACATAGCATTTCAATGGCACAAGGTCTCTTGAAACTAAGGGAGGGTGTGATGACACCAGATTAAAATTGCTTTTGCTGTTAAACTCTGGATATTTACATTTGCCACGTAATCTGTACCAGCAAAAGAATTCCTCTGCTGGTGCAACAGCATGGTAATAAAACATTTGCATTATCTCTTAACACACGTGCAAGTCAATGTAAGTTTCTCTGGCTCACATGAATCTGAAGTTAAGAATTATCTCTGAGATAAACATGAAGATATATACATGAGGGACACCTGGAAAAAGAGAGAAGGAAGTAGAAATTTGTAACCTTTGGATTTTTACTTTTAACCATTTTTACTTTTGGAGGGTTTATTAGTAATGTGAATCTTTCCACTGTAATAAAAGCAAAACCTGAAACTTGTATTTCCCTAAAAAGAAGTCACAAATACTTTAGATTGTCCCTGTATTAAGCAGATCACAAGCCTTTCCCAGCATTAGGCTCTGATTCTACTGGATCACTATTTATCCCAATATTATTATAAAGACTTCTCTTTATAGTTAGAATGGCTTATGTCAGTTAGGAACAGACTAAATGAAAAATAAGTAATGAACTAAGAATATCTAAACCATGTCATACTGATTTAACTTCATATGATTGAAGCTCACACCTTAAGTTAAGCTCATATAAGCTTAGAGAAGACCTAAGCAACTTTTTTACTGTCATTATCCTGTACGCTTTGTGGAAGGAAGTACATTCAGCAAAGTGAGGTCTTTTGCACCTGTAAGTGGTGAAATTAGAGCAACAAAGATGTTAGCACTCCAAAACAAGTATTTCCTTTATGCACTGCATTTTATCTTACCAGTTATTTCTCGGTAGCTTAGATCAGGGGAAGTTTTACACATGCCCACTGTGCCTTTGTAGAACAGCGTGCCTTTATAGAACAAACTCTGAGCAGACCAGATTAGGTTCTTGGGGCAATGTTTTTCAAGGCTATTCCCAGCTTTTTTTTGACACCCTATTACTATTATGGGCTCCAAACCCAATCATCTAGAGGTGCTACTACAATGTAAAGAGCAACCTGACGTGTTAGGAGTGTGATTCCCATTACAGTGGTAATATTATCACACATGGTGCAGACAGAAAAATATTATGATTAGAAAAAATGCTTTTGCTATTAGATGGTTCCTAGAGACTCTGTTTTTCATTACAGGCTGTTTTTGTTTCATCATGAGCCTTCCCTGCAGTGTCAGACTTTAAATCTCTGTTTAGTGTAATCCCCACACTCCTCCACTTTCATTATCCACAGATGTGCCAATCTCAGATACATCAAAATTTGGTCTTCTGCTGCTGTAGTTATGATCTATAAAATCTGCTGTTGATAATATTGATTTTAACTGCAGAATTCAGATTGTACACAGCCCTATCATTCAGGGGAATTACCTCATCTTACATCTTAAAGGAGAAGAACCAGCTCTGTCCTTACAGAGGCACTCAGGGGCTAAAAATTATTTGTATTAGCAAGCACTGACAAAATAACTGCAGCAGCATTTGAAGTGTCTGTAAATGTGACAAATACTGTGATTTTTATGAGAATTTGTAGCTCTGGAAGAGTCTCAGTTCCTTAGTGAATAGCAGAATTTTTGGTTTAGCCAGTAGAGTAAACTTTACTGATCCGAAAGACTGGATATAAATAGAGAGCCACCAGCAGTATTGAACTACATACAGTAATATGTAGCTTAAATTAGCCTCCAAGCCCCAGCATTACAACAGATAGTGAATCACATCTTAAAAATAGTTCACACTACCTCACCTCATTCAGCATTCCATGTATTTGGCATTCCAGCTACAGTTTTCACATTTACTGCTCTGTGTACAGCATCTGTAACAATCACAGTTGAAAGAAAATCTCTTGTTTATCACCTGAGATATATTTCTCTCCAGGTCATGGATGGATGCTTGACCGTAGGTTAGAAGCAGTTCTAGATTTTAAGATGTGAATTGCAGTAGAGGGGACATGTTATAATGATTGGAATCGCTGTAACTCAGTATATGCTGTTTGTATTTAGAATCAAATTCAGAAAAAGAGTCTGTATGCTTATACATACCATATACATATGCAGCATCCTCTACTTTAAGCAGGCACTCAAAAGAACCAGCAAAAGATGGTTCACTTAATTAAGGTGATCTTTTATTATATCATAAAGATATAATAATTATAATAAAGTTTTGAATCTGTATTGCTGAAGAAGAGGTTGGCAAAAAGACCTGAAAGAAATAAGGACCCCAAAGAAGAGCACTGATCCAAACTCACTAGTTTCACCTTTATGCAGTCAGTGATATCCTTGGTTTCATGTTATAACAGGCATTTCTTGACATTTTCTGCTAAATCTCATTCATCTGGATTCATCCTCCTCAGAGATCACATGATAAACCTTGATGCCACAAGACACTTGAATCTCTTTTCTATGGTATTTGCTCAGTTTTATTTTTTCTAAATGCCACTTTAACCTTCTTATATTCAGTTCTTTGAGTCTTGAACTACTGTAATCTCCTCTATGGTTGCTTAATATCCCATTCAATTAAGAGCCTGAGTTGTTATCCATTAGTCATGTAATTGGCTTGTTAGCCTCTGATCTCATTTCTTTGCCTTAGGTGTACATGTATTTTACTAATTCCTATAATTTAGGGATGCTTTTCCTTCCTTCAATAGGAGTAATGTACATGCAGCTCTTGCTCAGATTTTAATACTCAGAATCAAGATACAGATAGCAACACCTGAGTTTCTGATGTTTCGAACACCTTTAACATCTGCTGCATATCCGATCTTCAGAAAGAAAGTCTGGAAGTGCCTTTAGAATTCTTTTACGTTGGGCCTGTTGGGTCTTTTTAGTAACTGCCTTTAACAAATGCAGCTAATTGCTCCTGGTTTAAGTTATCATTAAATGTTTCATATTTCATTTCTAATGTTATTCCAATATTTGTGTTTTAGGAAATACAGGAAACACATTCAAGATTGAACCAGTTTTAGGCATCATTACATTACTCAAGGAGCCAGACTTAACCACAATGGGACAGTTTGTTTTGTCAGTCAAAGTGACTGATCAAGGTTCTCCAGCACTGTCTGCAACGGCCATTGTGCGGATATCTGTGACGATGGCAGATAACTCCCACCCTAAATTCACTCTAAAAGAATACCAAGCAGAGGTTAATGAAAATGTGGATATTGGTACTTCTGTCATCTCTCTCTCTGCAATCAGTCAGTCCACGTTAGTTTATGAGGTTAAAGATGGCAATGTTGATGGAGCCTTCACCATAAACCCATATTCTGGAGTGATCACCAGTCAAAAGGCCCTTGATTATGAACGTGCTTCCTCCTATCAGCTCATCGTACAAGCAACAAATATGGCAGGCATGGCATCAAACGCCACAGTGAACATTCAGATTGTTGATGAAAATGACAACCCGCCAGTTTTTCTCTTCTCCCAATACTCGGGGAGCATAAGCGAAGCTGCTCCTGTAAATAGCATAGTCCGGAGTGCCAATAACAGTCCCCTCGTGATACGTGCCACTGATGCTGATAGCAACCAGAATGCTTTGCTTGTCTATCAGATTGTTGAATCTACGGCAAAAAAGTATTTCACAGTAGATTCCAGCACAGGTGCAATCAGAACAATTGCAAATTTAGATCATGAAACGATAGCCCACTTCCATTTCCACGTTCATGTTAGAGACAGTGGGAATCCCCAGCTCACAGCAGAGAGCCCAGTTGAAGTGACCATTGAGGTAACTGATGTCAATGACAACCCACCGGTCTTCAGCCAGGCCGTATTTGAGACAGTCTTGCTCCTACCCACTTATATTGGTGTTGAGGTTCTCAAAGTCAAGGCTGCAGACCCAGATTCAGAGATCCCTCCTGAACTAACATTTAGTATAATTGAAGGCAATATGGACCATTTTTTAATTGATGCAAGCACAGGGGTACTCACGATTAAAAACAGCAGTCTCTCCAAAGACCATTATATGCTAATAGTAAGAGTATCAGATGGGAAGTTTTATAGCACTGCTATGGTGACAATAATGGTAAAAGAAGCCATGGATAGTGGACTCCATTTCACACAAAATTTTTATTCCACTTCTATCTCAGAAAACAGCACCAACATCACAAAGATTGCTGTGGTAAATGCTGTTGGTAACCACCTCAATGAGCCTTTGAAATACAGCATATTAAACCCTGGAAACAAATTTAAAATCAAATCCACCTCAGGAGTCATTCAGACAACTGGCATCCCCTTTGACCGAGAGGAACAGGAGCTGTATGAGCTGGTGGTGGAAGCAAGTCGTGAATTAGATCACCTTCGCGTCGCTCGAGTAGTCGTGAGAGTTTACATTGAGGATATAAATGACAACGCCCCGGTGTTCGTAGGACTTCCATACTATGCTGCTGTGCAAGTCGATGCTGAACCTGGTACCCTGATATATCGAGTGACAGCTATTGATAAAGACAAGGGTGAAAATGGTGATGTGTCATACCTTCTGAAGGAAGACTATGGACATTTTGAAATTGATAGAGGATCTGGTAGTGTCACTTTAAAAGAAGCCTTCAATTCTGATTTGTCTAATATAGAGTACTTGGTTGTCATTCTTGCAAAAGACGGTGGTAACCCATCATTGTCTGCATCGGTAGAACTCCCCATTACTATTGTTAACAAAGCGATGCCTGTATTTGACAAACCCTTCTATACAGCTTCCGTGAACGAAGATGTAGAAATGCACACACCAATTTTAAGCATAAATGCAACCAGTCCAGAAGGCCAGGGTATCATTTATATAATTGTCGATGGAGATCCCTATAACCAGTTTAATATCGACTTTGATACTGGAGTTCTCAGTGTCATTAGCCCGCTGGACTATGAAATAAATTCTCTTTTCAAGCTGACGGTGAGAGCCAGTGATGCCCTCACTGGTGCTCGAGCTGAGGTCACTGTGGACTTGATCATTAATGATGTTAATGATAATCCTCCAGTTTTTGATCAGTCGGCTTATAATGCTACTTTATCTGAAGCTTCTTTGATTGGGACTCCTGTACTGCAGGTTGTTGCTACTGATGCGGACTCTGACAATAACAAGGTTGTACAGTATCAGATAGTCCAGGACACCTTTAACAGCACTGACTATTTCCATATAGACAGCAGCAGTGGCCTAATTTTGACAGCCCGGATGCTGGATCATGAACTCATACAGCAGTGCAGCTTGAAAGTCAGAGCAACCGATAATGGGTTCCCACCACTAAGCAGTGAGGTTCTTGTTAGTATCTCAGTAACAGATATGAATGACAACCCTCCAGTTTTTAACCAGTTAATATATGAATCATATGTGAGTGAACTGGCACCTCGCGGTCATTTTGTGACTTGTGTCCAAGCTTCTGATGCAGACAGCTCTGATTTTGACCGACTGGAGTACAGCATCCTATCAGGAAATGATCGGACCAGCTTTATTATGGACAGCAAGAGTGGTGTTATCACCCTTTCCAACCATCGCAAACAGAGAATGGAGCCCATGTACAGCCTAAACGTCTCTGTGTCAGATGGGCTGTTCACCAGCACAGCTCAGGTGCACATTCAGATACTTGGGGCCAACCTCTACAGCCCTGGGTTTTCGCAGAGTGTTTATGTTGCAGAGGTTAGAGAAAATGCTGCTCCTGGAACTAAGGTAATCCATGTGAAGGCAACAGATGGGGATTCAGGTGTATATGGCCAGATCAGCTACTCCATAATAAATGACTTTGCCAAGGACCGCTTTTTGATTGATAGCAATGGGCAGATTCTGACAACTGAGAGGTTAGACCGTGAGAACCCACTGGAAAGTGATATCGGTATATTTTTGAGAGCCCTCGATGGAGGTGGCAGGACTACATTTTGCACTGTGAGAGTGATAGTAGTGGATGAGAATGACAATGCTCCTCAATTTATGACGGTCGAATACAGAGCAAGTGTCAAAGCAGACGTTGGGAAAGGTTACTTTGTGACCCAAGTACAAGCAGTAGATCCAGATGATGGAGCCAATTCCAGAATTACCTATTCTCTCTATAGTGAAGCCTCCGTTTCGGTAGCTGATCTGCTTGAAATAGATCCAGATAATGGATGGATGGTCACCAAGGGTAGCTTTAATCAGCTTAAAAGCACAGTTCTGTCATTCTTTGTCAAAGCAGTTGATGGTGGCATTCCTGTAAAGCATTCGCTCATTCCTGTCTACATCCATGTTTTACCCCCAGAAACTATTTTGCCTACTTTTTCTCAACCCCAGTATTCTTTTACTGTAGCAGAAGACACCCTCATAGGTAGTACTATTGACATTCTGCATGTTTTGCCCAATCAGGGTGCTTTGTATAGCACAGTTAATGGTGAGCTACCTGAAAACAACAAAGACGGGGTTTTCATCATAGAGCAAGACACAGGGCTCATAAAACTGGATAAGAGACTTGACCACGAAATAAATCCTGCTTTTCACTTCAAAGTTGCAGCCACGATTCAGTTAGATAAAGTAGACATTGTGTTGACTGTGGATGTGGAGGTGAAGGTGTTGGATGTAAATGACAACAAGCCTGTGTTTGAAACAGCTAGCTATGATGCTATAATAATGGAAGGGATGCCTATAGGAACAAAACTTATGCAAGTTAAAGCAGTTGATGCAGACTCAAGTGCAAATGGGCAGGTCACCTATACACTTGCAGTGGACTCGGAGCTGGAGAAGATCACAGAAGCATTCACCATTGATAGCAACAGTGGCTGGATCAGTACACTAAAGGATCTGGACCATGAAAAAGATTCTGCTTTCACCTTTGCAGTGGTGGCCTCGGATCTGGGGGAAGCTTTGTCCTTATCATCAACCACCTTGGTCTCAGTTACTGTGACAGATATAAATGATAACGCACCTGTCTTTGAGCACGAGGTGTACAGAGGGTCAGTGAAGGAGAGTGACCCTCCAGGGGAAGTTGTGGCTGTTCTTAGCACCTGGGATGAAGACACATCTGATGTCAATCGACAGGTTAGCTACCATATTACAGGTAAGAAACAATTTACATGCTTTCTTCCCATAGCCAGCTTTGCTGAAGAACTGTGCATGTGTCCAGTTTTGGGTGAATGTTAGCTAAATTATCACTGTGAATGAGACAATTACATTGTTCTCTTATTTTTTTATTTCCTTTTTTTGTTTTGGACAAAATTTGCAGCAAAACTGAAAAGAGAGAAAGGGAGTGTGTGTGTCTCTCTCTGTTTTATTCTCTCTCAAATTTCCAAGATTAATGCTTCATGATTTGCTGCAGTGCAATGTAGTATGACCCATCAACCAATCATAATTAATATGTCAGCTTGAAAACCATCATGATTCAACAAAGGGGAAAGGAAAATTTCATTCTTAGAGAGAAAATCTTTATATTTCCAAGCATTTTTTTTTTCTTTTGGAATAGCATTTCTCTTTTTGAGATAGGAAAGTGCATGCAGGAGCATGTTTGAAACACCACTCTTTGGGGCTGGGAGCAGTAGGGGTATGAATAGATTTTACATTAGTGAGTGAGGGGATGCCATTTCTTATCAGCATAGATTCCTGGCCAGGGAAATAGTAATGTACTCAGAAGCACTGGTTAGCTGACATGTGTTGTTATATACAGCATAAGGCAATTTTGATTACATTACTAGCACATTTTTCAAAGTAGGTAACGTTGCTCTCTTCTATTGTGTTGTACTTAATATCATTCTTTTCTCCTACATTCAGCCTGGCTTTTGTGTGAGTATGTTGTGAGTGATGGGGTACTGCAGTTATTTTTCTACCTCCATCTTTCATTGTCCAGTAGATTTTGTTAGGAAACAACTTTGTCACTGCCCCCAACCTTAGCAATTCAAGAGCTAATATTAACTACCTAGTAATAACCAAATTATTTGATAAATTCACACTTCTCTTGTTGGATGGGATTTGACCTACACAAGACTACGTGTAGGAAGCAGGCTGTGGGCAAAAATTACTTAACTAATGGGAAAACAGTATGTATATTTTGCTTTGGAGCGTAAAGCTCCTAGCCCTTTGTTAGCTATCAAATTAAAAATGGCTGTGGGATGGTGTGTAGGGAGAGCTGTGATACTCCAGTTAGCCATAGATTGCCTGTGTTACACATCAGAAGTAGCATCATTTTCAAAGCAACCAAAAATTCATTCTGACCATTTACATGAAAGTTTGGATGTCCTTTAAAGGTTATCAAAGACTATGTGTTCATAATGTGATGTGCTGTAGGATTTTAGAAGTAGGGGCAAAGGTAGTCTTGTGGGTAGGTGTCAGGATTTAGAGGCTTTGGGCAATGTTCATTAGCTGCTAGTGTCCCAGTTCCCACATATGTAGAAGTAAATAAGTAGTGCCTCATCCTAGAAGTTTTGGGATATTTGAAGGAGTTTGGGAATCCCAGTGCAGAAAGTGCTACGGGAAAAGAAAAACTTTATGTTCGTAACAAAGATATGTTAGTGCGCCACGATCATCAGCTTTGTTCTGAAGTCTTGCAGTCATCTCTTATAGTTAATTATGCCTCTAGTTACATAATGATGTTTTTCTTCACATCCCTATGCTGTTAATTTGGCAAAAACTGGACTTTTGAATAACAACTGTCACATGTGACTCAAAAATTATAGATCATTCTATACCCTAATTTCTTATCACAGTTAAAAATATGTCAGATATTTTGCAGTTCTGTTAGCTTCTGAAAACATTAGATGTCAAAGCCCAAAACTTTCTTTAAGTCCTACTGTAAAATTACTAAAGTGTATGGGCTCAGAAATTCCACTGCCTTTGAATATATGATTTGAGGTTGGAAAATGCACAAGGAGAAATTATGTTCTTTTGATTAAAATGTCAAAACATATTAAAGTATAGTTTCACTAACAAAATAGTCTATTCACACTTTACCTTAAGTTGATCTCAGGAACTGCATTTGAATGTTTCATGGAATCAGATTAGCTAGATGATTATTCAAATGCTATGTCTTTCTAGAGGTATTTTGAGCCATAGAAACTTCTGTGAATACAATAAACAAACTCTGAGAAAAAAACAAGACATTAACAAAAAGAAAGAAGAAAACAAATTATGAGAATGACGTGTGAATCCACCAAAAACAACTTTGTGAAAATGCACCAGGAGAAAAGTAGCACACAGAAGATAGATGGAAAAAATCATCATTTAGCAGATGATAGAAATAAACATTCTGTGTCAGATGTGATCACTGAAGAGTCCTTTATGCTATTTTGAGAATGCTTATTGCAGTCTTCTGGTCAACTTTGAAAAGGGATTTATACACTGTGGTGGATGAATATATATTCTGGTTTGGATTCCTTCAGTTTAGGATTGTTTTCTATGATTACTGGCAAGTAATTGCCATTTTCAAACCCACTTTCCTTTGCATTTGAGGGGGGGGGAATTTTGCACTTACCCTTTGTTATTTGTAGTTTGATAGCAGCTGGAGCTGTTCACAAAGCAAAAGTGTTATATATAAATCTTAACAGAAAATCAATAGGAAGCGCAGATGACACAAATGCACTTAGGGAGCGCAGTAGTTTCTTTTGTTTTCTTTTGAAAGCTCATTTGAGGTAGTCTGCCTAAAAACAGGGCTCTTCTGATGTCTAGCCAACCAACAACCAGCCATATATTACTGAGATTTAACAGTGGCAAACTAGGAAAAGCCATCAGAAAAATGTCAGCTGCCAAGACTTTGGTAAAGTGTTTTATGTTCCTCAGTGATGTTAATTAGGCTTCATCAGGCACATAAATCTAAGGACATCAGTGGTCTTTAAGCTTTTTTCGGCTGTGTACAAGGGAGATGGACAATGTGTTTTGGAAGAAAGAACTGGTATTTTACACAGGATTTTTGCTGGATTGCCCAGTATGAGCAAAGTGATGGGTTTTGTTTGTTTTTATCTTACATTTGTGATACTGGACTTCTGGACAAATGGATGTTTCTGTGTTTGGGGAGGCCTTGTGCTGCAGGCTGAAGAACAGTGTCTGCAATTTTACGATAGTAAAGCTAAGAGGATTGTGTTCATCATTTCAGAAGCTCAGGAAACACACATCTTAAACTGGGAGCGAAGGATAAACCTATTGATTTTGTAAGATGCAAATGCCTGGAGTTCTAACTGGGAATTGAAAATACCTAAATAAATGCATAAATGTAAGACAGAAACTAAATAAATAAGTTAGTAAATATTCAGTTCCCCATCCCAGATGGGGACATCACAGTGAAAACTGATACTGTTGGCTGCTAGTTTTCCATTCCCTTTTAGCTGCTATAATGGCCTCTGTGTGTGCTTTAGTAATGATGTGTGTCAGGATTTGTTTATTTTGGATCACTGTCTCTCTGCATTTCATTTGTATCTGGCTGTTTTCTTTCTTTACTTAAACTTGAGCTTGATTTGGCTTTGTACTATTTGCTGACTAGGGAGAGGGGGAGGGAGACAGAGCATTATTTAAACTTCAAGTAACAAAAGATAAAAGATACTGCTGATTCTTTTAGCCTCAAAGCCTTTCTAAAAAGTTACTGGCGTGTTTTGTGTAGCTAGCACTTCACTGTTGTGACATTCAAAGTAGAACATAAGAAAACTGCCAAAAGATTTTAGAGAATCCATTAATACGCATAGTCAGGAGGCTTCCGTTTAGAAAAGCTACATTATTCAGAGCGAAAAACTAATTAATTAGAATGCCCCTAGGAAACTGAATCTGCTTGCATATATTAGTGAAAAAGTTAATTAATCACTGCAGAATGAGATCTGCGTCAAGACATATGTAAAAGTACTAGGAAATGTTTCCTGGGCCACAGTGTGGATTTTTTTGCCTTTCCATTTTTAAGAATATTTCCTTGACAGTATTTTAGTGGTTACATCTCATTATTTCTGTTGCACTTTACAGTCCACCCTTGCTTTCCATCAACAAAGTAAAGAGCCAGTCCTAAGAAGCAAAAAAGAAAGATGAAAGTGCTGACAAAAAAGCCATGCAGATAAACTGTTGCATGTGTTTGCTGCTTTCTTGGTCATTCAAATTGATACTTTTCAAGTGGAGTAAAGGGAAATAAAAGGGGTCCCAAGAACCATTTTTTTATGCATATTCCCCAAATTCCTGGGTGTGATTTAAAAGCCATTCCATCAGCAACAAAGCAACAGTGATTTTAAAATTATTCCAAGGTAGTGTTACTGCTAACTGTAAAAACCACCAGCTGATTTTAATTAGATTTTACCTTTCCTCTTTTCTTAGCAATTGGGATACCCATACCTTGAGTGTATTGCTTCCTAGTTGGTCGGGACAGTTAATCATTTCCTTTTACAAAAGGACTAATATGCAGGAAAGCCTGATTAATAGCATAAAGCAAAATAAGAACGTTGGAGACCATTTTTATTAATGGTTTACAATGTTAGACTCACTATGACAAGATTACAGCCTTTTATAAAGGAGAGTTAAACTTTTTTTTTGCTGGTGTTGAACTGAATACAGGGAATTAAACGTCAATCAGCAGGGGTCTGCCTTCTTTGAAGTCACATTCAGACTCAAGTCAGTGGACAAATTCTCATTTCCTTGGATTGTATTCAAATCTAGACTGTACAACACATCAACACTCTGTGTAACCCTCTTTAGGAGAAATGTGGGTTTATATGACACAACAGATTAAACAATGTGTTCTCTGGTGATTATTCCAGACTGTCATAGAAATCAGTGGGAAAACTGCTTGGTTTTGTGATCAAAAAGGGTGGTTTTCTATCAACAGAAAATATCTGTATTTGATATATCAGTTTAGTGCTTTGTATGATTCAAGGACCTTTTATAATTATAATGCCTGTCTGACTACTTTTCTGGAAATCTTATTCATTACAACTTGCTTTTTTTGGCACAGTCACAGCTAGCACAAATGGTGACGCTTAACAAGAAAGATCTGCTCAGCCTGACTCAACTGACTTAGTTTTCATGTTAAATAGAAACCAGTCTATCTTGTCACTGGTAGCTAATGAAGGGAAGCATAGATTACAGCCTGTGACCTCTTTTCTGCTTTCTGTGTAGAAAGTAGTTTTGAAATCGACATCAGACATTTTTTGCTTGGTTTTAAGCTCAGCTTCAAGTTCAGACCTTCCCCGCTTTGTTATTTTGCTAAAAAGGTTCCTGAGAACTGACAGAATTGTGACACCAAAAGCAGCGTCAAAGACACTAATTACCTGACAGCAGAGTCAATGCAAATAAATTCAGCCTTGGATTTTTTGTTCGGTTGGTTTGGGGTTTTTTGTTTGTTTGTTTTTTTGTCTAATAGTTATGCAGTCATTTCATGCAAGTAACTAGAGGGGATGGTTTAAGAACCTTGTCTTTCCATTGAGCTTGGGCAGATCCCATGAGACATGTCAGAACCCTGAGTAGTTTGTAAGCAAATGTACACTAGCATGTTTGACATTCTTGAACTTGTTATAAGAAAGAATAAGCATTCCCTTAATAGTTTTATACGACTTTTAAACATGAGCAACATGGACAACAGTTCTCAGATTGCACTCCTGCATGGAGAGCACGTGAGAAATCCTAATATGGTGAGCAAAGAGCTAGTAGCAGATTAACTGCAATTAAAGTGCACCCAGTGGAGCAGCATGATGCTTTTTAATATGTCCTTGCTCAGTTTCTGTAGCACATGAGTTTGCTATGACTAGAGTGGTCTATCCTAAATTATTAAATTTTCAGATATGTTTTCACAGACAAAGGTTATGTTAGACACTGGGCACAGGTGACTGGGGAGTTGGCTTTACTGGCTTTGGCTGGGGTAGAATTAATTTTCTAAATAGCACCTCTATGTGGCTATGATTTGGATTTGTGCTGGAAACAGTGTTTCTACCACAGGGATGTTTTAGTTACTGCTGAGCTGTGCTTACAGAGTCAAGGACTTTTCTGCTCTTCATCCCACCCCACCAGTGAGGAGGCCAGGCATTCACAAGGAGTTGGGAGGGGACACAGCCAGGACAGCTGACCCCAGCTGACCCAAGGGATATTCCAGACCATATGATGTCATGCTCCCCAATAAAAGCTGAGGGAGGAAGAAGGAAGGGATGTTGTTCAGAGTTAATGGCATTTTTCTTCCCAAGTAGCTGTCAGGGTAACAGAGCCCTGCTTTCCTGGAAATGGCTGAACACCTGCCCTGAATTCCCTTTTATGCTTCTACACACAGCTTTTGCTTTTCCAGTTACACTGTCTTTGTCTCAACCCATATGTTTTCTCACTTTTACCCTTCAGATTCTTTTCCCAGTCCCACTGGGGAAAAAATGAGCAAGTGGTTGTGTGGGGCTGAGCTGACTAGTGGAGTTAAGTCATAACATTGGTTTAAAGGATTTTACTGTCTTATCTGACAGAAGGTTTGGATCAGACTCAGAGAAAGGTCATTGAAGGTGTTTCTTCATGGACCATGCAGGAGGCTGTACCATTTTGAATAAAAGAGTAAATAATTGTTGGAAACATTAATGACTGTGCCCGCCTTAATTATTGTACACTTCTGCACATGACATGTCCTTCCTTCCTTCCTTCATTCCTTCTTTCCTTCCTGAGGATAATGTGGACCAAAACTTACCCTCTCCCAACCTACTTTTGTCAGCAGGCAGTTTAATGATGTGGAAGTGCAGCATTGCCAGGTTCAGTGTCAGTGTTAGGGCACAGTAAAAAACTCTTCTGCTTTATCTCCTGAAATCCTTTCATCATCTTCCAGTTTTGGATACATTTGATCTAATTCTACTGCTTATCTTCTAAATGTTCCTCAAATGACCTCTTGTTAGGACTATTTAATACTTATGTGTCTTCCTGTGTCATGTAAACTTTTTTAAAAAATAGCATTTTAATAAGCACAAGAATGGCACAGTTGTATGATAAAACTTTCATTAGAGGATTCCTTAATAGAACTCTCTTCCCGTCCTTGATTGCATAATCAACAGCTAATGAAATTGTCTTGGTAACAAGAGCTACAGTGTATTACATCCTCTCCCGAGACTAAGTGGAAAGACAATTGTACCAGCCCGAGAGGACTATTGATTGTTCACAGTTTGAATTTGATTACCCTTACGGGGAGCTAAACAAGAGATCATCTTCAGCTCTGCTAAATGGATTTTGTTTTTTGCTGAAAGTTATCGGTTCACTTTCACACAAAGCATTCGGGCGGGCAGTAAACACAGGGAGCATAATCTCATTACAGATCTCCCGAGTCTGCAAGTTTGGAACCACCAATCACTGTGAAACAAATGATGGCTGCTTAGTTCAGGTCCTCTGTAATGTGTGTTTACACCAGGTGGGAGCTCTGAAGGGACACTCCAGCCCATTGTGTGTTGCTTGTCTTCTTGCAGGAGGGAATCCCAAAGGGAAGTTTGCTCTGGGACTCGTTCAGAATGAGTGGAAGGTTTATGTTAAAAGGCCTCTAGATCGGGAAGAGCAAGACATTTATTATCTGAACATCACTGCCACAGATGGCCTCTTTGTAACCCAAGCTGCTGTGGAAGTGAGCGTCACTGATGTTAATGACAATAATCCAGTTTGTGAACAGGTGAGTTACCAACACCCACAGAAATCGACTGCTGTGTTGAAATCGATGGGTTCCCTGTGGGTCTTCCTTGCTATTTACAGGTATTCATAGGTGATGCCAACTTTCCTCCTTATCGTCTTAGTTGAAGAATCTGGAGTGACCTGGGAGAACAGCAGGATAAAGCATTCCTGTGAAATCAAGATTCAAGGATAATGGTCTCATAAAGCTAGCAAAGGAGCAATGTACACGGTGGCCTTGGTGCCTTTAGAACAAATGATGCGTTGTGAGTGGCATTGGGCAGCCACTCCTCCCCTGCAGAAAAAAATATGCTCCCTTTCACAACCCACACTGAAATGCCTCCAATCCAGTTTAACTTCAGCTTTCCTGAACCTTTCAGATGCCAGAGATGCAGTGGAAAAGGCAGAAGAATGTAGCTTGCTCTCATGTTTCTGGGAATGCATGCAGTATGGCCTGACCAAAGCTTTAAGAGTGCTAGCTGTCTTTTGTTTTGTGGAAAGGCAATACAGAGAACTAATGTTAGCACAATATAAAGGTCTGTGTGAAAGAAAAGGCATGATAAAACCTAGAGTTCCTTAATGGTACTGGTCTCAGAAAATATGTATATATACTGTCATTGCAAGAACAACTCTGTGGGATCACAGTCTGTATTTCCCTCGAAACTGCTTGATGAGGTGATAAAAACAGTTGTTTCTGTTAGCACACTCATAAAAATTTTCATTTCATGGATGTCAATGGAATAAACAGAAGGTAAAAAATTGTATTGCATTAAACACCTAAGATGAGCCCTATTCAGAGTCATAATTTGGCATTGTTTCCTGTGACACCTCAAAGCTTAACAGTTACTTGAATTGCTATGAATGTGTTGCATAAAGGAAAATTGTTTCCATATAGAAAGATGCACTACAAATTGTTTAGAGAACAACTGTGCAAAGACTGTAAAATACTGTCACAGCATAATTTACATTTCTGTTTTTGACTCTAGGTTGCATACACAGCACTGTTTCCTGAAGACATTCCATCAAACAAAGTCATTCTTAAAATCAGTGCTAAAGATGCTGACATCGGGTCCAATGGTGAAATTCGCTATTCTCTGTATGGTGCTGGGAACAATAAATTTTTCTTAGATCCAGAAAATGGTAAGATGACAACCAAATGTTTCTTAATAGCTTTAATTCCTTGATATCAGTGGGTGCTCGTTTCCTTAGCAATAGTTAGGTTACATTTGCCTGTAAGCCAGTTATTCCAGTTATGGCAGGTGTGCACGACACTTAAAGTGGTGGTGGTAGGAGGGAGAAAGAGGGACATCTTTGTTGGCTAGATTGAATGTTATAACCAGAACAGTTGATATCAATCCTTTTGTTTCCCTGCAGACTTCAAGTTAGGTCAGAGATGTATCATAGAACCACAGAACAGTTGGGTCAGAAGAGATCTTTAAAGGTCATCTAGTCCAACTCCCCTGCCATACACATGATAATCTTCAACTAGATCATGTTGCTCAGAGACCCATCCAGTTAAGGTTTCCAGGGCAACCTGTGCCAGTGTTTCACCATCCTCATCATAAAAAAATTCTTCCTTATGTCTGGTCTAAATCTACCCGCTTTTTAGCTTAAAACCATGACCCTTTGTCCTATCGCAACAGGCCCTGCTAAAAGGATGTGTTTCTGTATCTAGAAGTCTATAAATCTTGAGAGTAACAGAAAGACAAACTTGGGAAAACACAGTGGTGTTCATATGGGTGAAACTCTCTTTTTTGGGTGCAGAGCAAAGGGCAGTGACACTGCTGTGAGTTTTTTAATCCACTCATTGGAATAAGTGAGGTTGGTTTTGTTTTCTCTTTCCTATTCCTGTGAAACACATGTTTTGAGACACTTAAGCTACCTAGATTCAGTGATGTTGCTACAACAATAGTGATAGCTGCTGGTTTTCATCAATTTTAGGTGAGCTGAAATCTTTGGCCCCTCTTGACCGAGAGAAAATCCCTGCATACAACTTGGTTGCCCGAGCCACTGATGGTGGTGGCAGGTTTTGCCAATCAGAAATCCATCTTATTTTAGAAGATGTTAATGATAATCCACCAGTGTTTTCATCTGATCACTACACTGCATGTGTCTATGAGAATACAGCCACTAAAGCATTGTTAACAAGAGTCCAAGCCACTGATCCTGATGTCGGTAAGTGGGAAACATTGCAAACAATAATTAATGCTCAGGAAGACTCTGTGGATTAATATATACAGATTAATTTTTCTATAGCTACTTTTCTTCATTTTCCACTCCTTTTTCTTCTTTCTCTTCTGTTTATTTACATCAAAATGATTGTGACTGAGCTTGACAGAATGGTGTTACAAACAGAAAAGCATTGCAGCAGCCACAGAGGCATGTAGTCTTTTATTTTCTTGATCGACAGTAGCTGTGTTCAGAGGTAAATGATCGTTTTGGGGGTAAATTCCAGCATTTTTGCCTCCAGTGGCCTCACCTCTTTTCTTGAGCTGTGATTTTGAATACCCATGCCTCTATTTATGCAGATAATATAGTTACATGCCATATACCTATACCTGATTAATCACAGCTTTTTTAAGGTTTCATACTGCTATAGCTCCCATTTGTTCCAGCCGGTTGCTTTAGCATAAAATTATTGTACACTGTGAATGTACATTATAAGTGTTCTGGTTATTTAACTCCACATTCTTTGAAAGTGTAAGAGTTAATTATATGAGGACCTTAACTTTGAAATCTGGGCCTAAATATAAATATTTAAAGGGGGTCTTTTTGCATAACACAATGGTAAAACCTACTGAATATCAGAATTTTTTTAGGTCACTCACTTGAGTCGAAATAAATAAATCCCTTAGTTTATGGTTTTTTCTTCCTGTGTTTGGAGGTGTTTTATAAAAACTGTGGTCTGAGTAGTTTCACATAAAAAAATATCTTTCATTCAGTGAAAAAATATTTCATGTCAATTTTTTTCTTTTTTTTGAAGTACACTGCATACTGGAAGCCTCAATTGTTACTGAGGCTGATAGTGTAAATATACAGGAATCCATAAAGGAGCAGCAAACATTCATTAATGTATCTATGAAGAGCTGCATTATATGCCTTGGTTGAAAAGTGACAATTAAAATTATGATACTGTTCTTCAGTGAAAAGCCAATTACTGGTAGTAAACTACTGAACCACCTGAAAAGACAGTGGCTTTGTTTTCCACTGTTGTCTTAATTACCATTTTTCTTGTAGGTGGGATGACATTCAAGGAGAGAGGGGACACAGAAGTAATTAGAATAAAAATTTGTCAATGAAAGTTCTTGCCAGCACCAACTTTACAGAAGAAGATGATTAGCCATGGAAAAAAAAAAAAACAAAAAAAAAAACAAACCATGAGCTACCTTTCTTCTGAAACTGGAAAAGTTAAAGGGAGGGATGCATGTAATGAATAAGAAATGACTATGTACTTCCTTAATTATTAGACCTGAAAATTAAACCATACATTGTATCACATGAAAGTGACTAAAAAAAAGTCCCTAAAACTGGATTTTGTTTTAATTACTGTTCTGTAAAATCACTGATTCCCTATCACTGCATAATGAATGAGTTCGGGTGGTGTAATGTTCCCATGAGAGAAAAATTTCTTATTGATATTCCTGATGGGTTATGATATTCCTGTAAGGTTCTGTGAAGCGTTATCCTGAAAGCATCATTGTAGCCAGTAATCATCATACAAAACAATTTTTAACGTTCAGGACACATCTCGTGATCAGTTTTAGAATTTGCCCATTCTTCTGTTTTGGGCTTTGAAGAGCTGTGTACTGTAACGATAGGAGCGTGAATATTGAAGCCATTGAGGTAAAACTTGAGAGAAGTTCATTTGTGGTCTGCAACTAAACACAATTTAACAGAAACCTGAAAATACTGTGGCCAGACACTGTTGGATAATTAAGACAATTTCCAGTTAACAGGAAAACAGTGTTATATCTGCCTTGTGCCTTCTGCATCCCTTGAAGATCCTGATTGCACTGGACCATAAGTTGTTGTTTAATATATTTTTAATTTAGATACATACTTAGAAACCAGCTGGACACACTGAAGAAAAGATGTGATTCTTCTTCACAGTATTCAACAGAAGAAAATGGCTTTAACTGTTTAACTGTAGTAGCACACAAGCTCATTTTCCATAACCTCTGCATATAGCTAGGGATCTTAAATGAAATGATTACTTGGAGAGAATATGCATAAGTCCATTTGCTAAGGCATTTTAGTTACCTTAATCTAAAACAATTCATTCTCTCATCCTGCTGTAATTGAAAATTTTTAATATTTCCGCAATATGGTATTTGCTATTTACTCATCACCATCAGGTTTAGAAATGTTCAAACTAAGACATAAAAGGGAAATGCTGGGTTTACATTTTTTTAGAGACATTCAGAGAGAGCAGTGAATTTTCTACCTCCCACTGTCTCCAAATCAAAGTGCCAAATTACTCCATTCTGTTCAAATTAAGACACAAGAAGAGCTGGAGTGAATGCTGAGGTGTAATTATCTGAGCAAAACCATCAGACGGAATCAGCCTGTTTCAAAGGAATTAGGTTCATGCTAGAGGAGCAACACCGAGGAAACCTACATGGGACTTCGTGTCAAGCATGATGGTAAAAAATTATTAGTAAACTTCAGACTAAACCTGAAGCCCAAACCTGACCTGCAGGTGCACATTCTTTTCCAGTCCTGCTCGCCTTTTCTCCATGCACACAGTGTCACAGCCTTGCTTGCACAGTATAAGAATGAACAACATCGTCCAAACTCAGCCGTGCTTTAAGTGGTGGTGAAATCCTGCCTCGCTCACAGCTGCTTTGCTTTGTGAAGGAACTCTGTGCTTAGGCCTGTTTCCATGATGAGTGACTGTGTAAGTCTACCAAAGGCAGAAGCACTTACTGTACTAAAAATGAACAGTGTGTTTATCCATCCTTCTGCAGTCTTCGTCACCACTGGGCCATCAGCCATCCAGATCTGTACTCAGTTTAGTGATTTCAATGACCGATTGATTTTTTCCTAAATTTATGATGAATACAGGTTTCTAATTTTGCTCAAAATGGGAATAGCCTTATCAGCCAGCTCTGTCTTGCCTGCCACTGCTGCCTTTCAGCCTCTGCATTAGCCTATGGTTAAAGCCATGGCTGGTAGTCATCAAACAGGTCCTCCCCCATTCCCTGCACAACCAGCCAGCACAGGTGGTCTAGGTCATCTTGGAGCCAGCACCTTTGATTGCATGCAGCCAATGTGCAGGAAAATACAGACGTGTAAGTAGAAAGTTGGCAGGAGTGGCCTTTATTTAGTTGCAGAGTTCTCTGCAGTGTGCAGACTGCCCTTCTGTGTTCTCAGCTGTCCTTCTAAGAAAAATAGTAAGCAGTGAGCTACTTTATTCAAAGCATTTTCTCACTTTTGTGCATAGATTGCCCAGAGTTTCAGATGTGTCCCAGCTTCTGCAGGGCTTGTAGCCTCACAGACAGAATGGTCTGAGGTTTATTCATCAATTCTGAAAGAAAATCCAACTATTTTGAGGGTGGGGAGATTTGAGTGATGAGCCTAGATTTCTGGTTGTTATTCTCTGTTATTGAAGCTTTCATACTTGGGTGGAATGAGAGGAAAAATGGGCGTAGAAAGCCTAATTCAGGGAGCCAGGATAAAATTTGAGATGCTCTCGGAGATATGTTTATACAACTAGGTCAACTGTGGTTGAATTTGGTCGTATTCTTTAAACAGTTGTATAGAGTTAAATATTATTTGGATGAGGATTTATGAGAAAGATTCTGTCATTGTCTGATTAGTGCCTTTGTGTTTATTCTGGAGAGTTTAAATCAATCCAGTCTCTAATCAGTTTGATTCTTGGTGTGAGAAACTAATTATTCACCTCTTCACACATAGTGGAAGAGCTGCAGCAGAAGAGACTTAACCCTTCTGGAGGAAGCCATTTGACCTTCTCATTAGGAGACATGAGACTGATAACCCCAACCTTCTCCACCAAGAAGTATAAAAATGAGCAGCAGGGGAAACCTGAGGACACCTGCAGGTCCAGGTTCACTCAGTAAGCTGTTTAGGAGACAACCTAGCTTTTACTTCTTAATAAAACCAGAAACACTAATAGGAATGCAGAGACCCAGCACACTGGCCCCCTGAAAAATCGCCAAATAAAAAATAATAGCTTAGTGGAGTTTAGACTTACCTAGTGTTAGGAGGTAAATAAACAAGGTGTTTGGAGATTCTGATAGAAAACTTAGGTTTTCTGCCTAAACAAGCCTTCTTTCATATTGTTGATTTTGCTTTCCATGCCTAGGCACTCACGAGACCTAATCCTGTAAGTTTTCAGTCTATATGACCCTGTTGAATCTGTCCAAGGGCCAGATTCCTATAGCTGCAAGTAGGTACTCAGGGGAATGCAGTCACCCAACTTGCATTGTGAACGTGTATCAAGATGACTTGTAGAGCTCGTCTGTGTTCAGCAAGCAAGAGTCATCAAACCAATTTCATTTCCTTCTGCAACATGTGAAGAGGCCATATAGGAATAAATATGAGTGTTATGGCTTAGGTTTAGTGAGGTTTTTGACATAGTACCGCATGATATTTTATAAGCAAACTAGGGAAACTCAGTCTACACAAAAGTGTTGCCAGATGAGCTTGTAATAATTGGAGGGATAAGTTAAGAAAGGTACTGGGTGCAACTTTGCTCTTATTTTTATTCCTGAATGCATAAGTAGGCATAAGGACGGTATTGCGAAGTGTCAGAAAGCAGAACGGTGCTGCAAGTACCCTGGGTAATGCCTAAGTCCTAGTTGTGGGATTTAGCAGTTGAAAAAATGGTGTGGAAAAACACAATGCAAGTCATCAAGATAAATGTGACATCCTGTGTTTAGGCAAGAATAACCAAGTGCACCAGTATTGTCTGGATAATGACTGACTGGGCAGCAGAACTGCAAAAGGCAGCTGTATTACTGTGAATCGTAGGCTTGAATGTATGTTTACACTTTCATACTGGTGTGAAAAGGTATACTTTAATGAGATTGGTAAACAAGAGTAATGCTGGAAAACAGTAGTTATTTCTGTTTATTTCATGTTGGCAAATCCTCACCTGGAAGGCTGTGTTGTTTGGGGTATAGCCTTTCCAGGAAGATGTGGGCTGCTTGAAGATTTATGAGGAAGATCACAAGTCTGGAAAAAAAAGTCAGGAAATACTAAAACAGTTGAGAAGGTCTGCCAGGGAAAAGAGAACAGAGATGGCACAGTGTAACAGTCTTCAGCTATCAGAAGTAGCTCTGAGGAAGGAAGGAAGTTGACCCTTTTTCTTTTCTTTTTTCTCCCTTGTCTTTTATTAATTTTATTCAATCTCAGCAAAAAGTCAGAGCAATATTTTTAGTTGTAAGAAAAGTGAATCACTGCGGTGTGTTACCCAAGGAGGTTATGAAAGTTCATGATCAAATGATAGGCCTGTGTTTGGGAATAAATTCCATCCATCTTTTCTTTGTGCAGGCATAAATTAGATGACCTCACAAGATTCCTACTCGGTTTATAATCTAGTAACTTCTTTAATTTTTGAGATTTACAACACATTGTTAACATGGAGGCAAAGAGCTAGACTAGGAGAATTGTGCATCTTGGATTATGTGGACTGAATAAAACCTGTATTTAAATTGGACTACTGAAACATATGTATGTGTGTGTGCATGTCTGTGTAAATACATATATATGTATATACAGACACATTTGAGCACATATATCTATATATATATAGTCTGTATATATGTATATAAATAGTCTATACACATAAAATACAAACTATTTGAGCACAAATCTTAGGAGGAGTCATTGAGGGAGGTGAGGTTGTTTATCCTGGAGAAAAGGAGAATCGGTGGGGACCTTCTTGCTCTCAACAGCTCCCTAAAAGGAGCTGGTAGTGAAGTAGCAGTTGGTCTCCTCTCTCAGATAAACAAGTGAGAGGACAAGCAGAAATAGCCTCAAGCTGTGCTAGGGAATGTTTACATGGGATATTGGGAAAAATCTCTTCACTCAGAGGTTGGTTAGGCATTGGAATAGGCTGTCCAGGGTGGAATCACCATCCCTGGAATTGTTCAGAAGGTGTGTGGATGTGCCACCTGGGGACGTGGTTTAGTGCTGAACACAGTGGGGCTGGGTTAACAGTTGGACCCAATGATCTGAGAGGTCTTTTCCAATCTTAAGGATTCTGTGCATACTTACATACATGTATATATGTTTTTTATATCTCTCTCTCTACGTGTGCATTCCACTGCCTCAGGTAGTATTTCCCTATGTTGTCAGCTGCCATGCGTAGCCCCAAATGAAGTGTATCCAAAATGGCCTTCCCAACTTCAGAAAAATCATCAAAAAAAGGCCTGATCAGCACGAGGAAGTGAATCACTCAGGAGCACTGATGGAAACAAGTATTCGTGTCAAGTGATGTAAGCCAGTACCCAGGGATATGTAAATGTCTTACAGAAAAGACAGGGAGGGTGAGCCATCTATCCAAATCTCAACTTCCCACCAAAAAAGACCCAGCTGAAATGGAAAGCAGGGTTTTAGATACCCATGGATGGTATCATACCACTAACAGTTTATGCCTGCAATTTCTGTCCAGTATTTCCCTTCAGTAAGGGGTTGGTTATCTTCATCTCTGCCCTCTGTTGCTCTGCCTTCATCCCATGGTATCATGACTCCATTGGAGCAGTGGTGTTTAGGCCTTTGGGGTTAAGACATTCGGGGTTAAGGCATTCATTTCTTCACAGAAAATGAGCAAAGCGGTGAAAGCCTATCGTGGTAGTAGTGTTATTGAACTCAGCCAGGTTTTCTGGTTAAGTTGTAAAAATCACTTGAAATACTTTCCCTATGGGGCTATATATTCTTCTACAGTTCAGCAAGGTACTTCTGGCAAGATTTTTCTCTTTCATCTCAAAATGATGGAGTAGAGTACTATAAAATCCTGTTTAGAATTCCTCTTTTGTCTTGTTTGCTGTTAATGTTGTTGTGGACTTTTATTTTCCAATAATTGGCCTCATATTTAATATTTGGATACTCATAAAAGGCTGAAGGTACACAAGACAGGTGGAGGAAGCACAATAATCAAATACCATGCTTGCAAACCACTGCTAATTGATAAATAAACCAAATTGTGTTATAACTCCACAATTTTAAGTTGAGCTGCCCCTTAAATCCTGTGTTCAGTTTTGGGCCCCACACCACTTGAGGTGGTGGAATGTTTCAGAAAAGGGCAGCGGATCTGAGGGAAGGGTCTGGAGCACAAGTCTGATGAGGAGTGGCTGAGAGAGCTGGGGAGAAAAGAAGGCTCAGAGGGGACCTTCTCACTCTATACGGCTACTTAAGAGGAGATTGCAGTGAGTGGGGGGTCAGTCTCTTCTCCTAAGTAACAAGCAGAAGGACAAGAGGAGATGGAGCCAAATTATGCCAGGGAAGGTTTAGATTGAAGAGTAGAAAAGATTTCTGTACAGAAAGGGTTGTCAAGCCTTGGAACAGGCTGCACAGGGTTGAGTCACCGTCTCTGGAAGTATTTAAAAGACATGTAGACATGGTAACACAGCCATGGTTTAGTGGTGGGCTTGGTAATGTTGGGTCAATGGTAGGACTCAATGATCTCAAAGGTCCTTTCTAACCTGAATGATCTGTGATTCCATGCTTTAGCAAGGAGGATACTGATAGTCCTGAATTATGAAGAGAAGTTATTTTATATCCCTGATGGTCTTTAAAGTAGCAATGACATAGAAGTCGGCATGATGTGCATGGCCCTTTGTTTTAGTACAGAAGGAACCAAGAAAAAAAACTTACTTGAAGGTGGCATTTGAGGTACTGGGCTGCTCTATGTTTTACAAGCTTTCCACACCAGAGATTTGGCAAAGGTCAATATTCTATCATATGCTAATACAAATCTAAATAGAAAATGTGCTTGCTTATTCCTTTATTTAAAAAAAAAATGTACTGCAATCCTCTTATGGTAATAGTGATTCCTGCAAAGGCTTTCCGTGTTCAAATAGCTTATGTTCATGATTGACACCTTCGAAATCTGAGAAGTTTAAATGAGTAAGTGAGCTGACACAACACAGTTTGCAAACATTAATCCCCCAACAGCTGTGGGCAAACAGTGTGGGAGGATTGTTCTCTTTACCAGTGCAGGAGCCATGGTGTTGAAGCAGTTGTTTCCTTCTCACAGAAAGAATCTCCTTTATAGTCACAGTAGAATCTACCATTGTCTCTGTGGCAGGGATACCACTGACACACACTGGTGCACACTTCTCTCAGCAGAGGGTAGCTTCTGGACTATAGCATTTTTAATTTCAGTAGAAATAACTTCGTACTTCACCTTTGCCTCATGCCTATTCTTTTTTCCAGAGCTGAGTCAGGAAGCTGAGTGGAAACAGCTATTGATGTAACACAACACTTTCTTCAAAGTGCTATTCCTGCCACAGTTTTTCACTGAATTAATTTTTCTCCTAAGAAGCAAGTATTAAATTCCACCCCACAAAACACTCTGTGAGAAGGTCAGCAGACAGACAAGATCTATCTCTATATTTCTCCATGTTTTTTATTTCTGTCAGCATTCAGGCCAAAAGCCACCAAGGGTTGGTATCCTTATTCCAACTCAGGTCTTCTGACCTAATCTTCTGTCTTCTTTCTTGTGCCCAGGTATGCTGTAGTAAGTATCAAATAGGGGGTTTGTGCTAGAGAAAAATGCAAATCAGACTAAGGCTCTCCTGGAGTCATAGACATATATGTGTAGAAGATGCATGTTAAGGCCCCTACTTCAGAGTGTTTAAGAGTATGTAGAAACTGGCAGATACCAAGAGTGGCTGAACAGCCACTCTTTTTTACGTGTAAAACTCATGTGTAGATTGGGTGTTCAACTGCATGCTCTGAATCAGGGGGGAAAATTCCCATTTTCCAGCATCCCCAAGGCTGTAATTGTTCTAGCCAGGTCTTTCCCTTTTTGTAAGTGGAAGTTCATGGAGGATTTCTAGCAGAAGGAGATCCGCCCCAGCTCAAAATGTAGACACACCTCCAGCCATTCAGACCCTGAAAACCTTCTACTTCCCAGAGGGTTTTACTCCTTTTCATGTTTGAATTTGATTACTGTCAGCTGACAGAGTACTTGGATGCATGCATCAAGAGGCTAAGGGAAGAGGTAAGCATATCCTCCAGCAGCTGTAGGGTATTCAGAGCCTAGGCATTTCAGCACATGAAGGAATCTCTGACAGGTTCGTGGGCTGAGCTCAGTTCCTCATCTGTAGGACAGAAGTCACCTCCTTCCTTCTCTGCCTTGCTGTTTTGCTGAAGGAGGGCCATTTTATTTTTCACATTTGAGATGCCATGGTGAATAGAGATGTTCTGTGGTGATTAAAAAAAAAAAAAAAGGTAAGAATCTGTTCTGTTGCAATATTGCAATTTAATTTGTTCCATATTTTAAAGACATTTGAACGTTTGAAATATACTCCAGTGTCTCAAGCACTGCCTAAAAACTTTATTCTCTGAAGAGGCCAAATAGTAATTCCTAATGCCCTGGGACTTTGTAGTTATTCTAGCTTTTATGTGCATGTGATTGAAGAAAGAGTCTCCCAGCTCCCCCTTGTGTGGATGCTCAACTCCTGCTATGTCAAGCAGAAAACAACTGTGATTTGTGCTGCTTTTGATCAGACATTTCTACAATGCTTTGCTGCTGGAAAGCAGAATAATACTGTCACAAATTTTAAATTAACAAAATATGCCTAGAAGGGATTGGTAGCTCTTGTTCATCTGATTAATGTCAGGCTTGTAAAGTCTGTTCTGCAACAAAAACAGCAGCAAATGCTCAAGTGAGAGATGTTAAAAACAGAGACTCTCCATTCTAGTGGATCTTTGTGTTTTAGTTATAATCTATTACTGAAGCACCCAGGACCAAATCACAAAATCAACTAGCATCAAGGGGCTTGAATTAGCTTATATCTGTGTTCACTTTTAATTAGATTTGAAATGGCTATCCTACTGTAGTGCAGAAAGCAAGTCAGTACCATCCCCTCAGGCCTTATTACTGACAACAACCTTAGCATAGACATGCATATTCAGCAGCTGGGTGGATAGGTGCTGTGTATTGGGAAATACAGGCAGGATTTTAAAAACGTAGGATATATTTCATACAACTCAATTTTTGCTCTTGAGTTGGAGACTGAGGGGCTTTCCTTTCTAAAATGTTCATATCCTGGAAGGAGTTTTTGGATGCAGCTTTTGTCTAACAGGTATCATCTTATGATAATATTTTGCTCCTCAACAGTGGAATCAAGGCAGCACTAGTAGAAAATATATTCTATGCCACCTGATGTGTTTTTATGGGTTTATTTTTCCCTTATGTACATTTCTATTCCTCCAAGATGTTCTCTGAGACATTTCCAATTTCAGCACTCTGCCTGTCTCATCTAATTCAATTGTAAGCTCTTCTGAGCAAGGACCATATCTGGATTCTGCTTTCAAGTTTCATAACGCAGCAGTTCTGCAAAATGATCTTTTTTTAAAAGTATCGTGATGAGGGAAGAAACTTAACTTCTCCATGGGGATTTTTCACATGAGGAGAGCATGTCTTGATCTCCCAAACTTTCAGCAATACCGTACTCACAGGCACTCCTACCTTCCTGTGCTCCACCCCCACTGGAAATGGTCAGTCTGATAAGCAGATTTTGCTTTGGGTTTCTGTTAGATGGGAAGAGGTTTTGTTTTCTTTATTTCACTGTATCATTTTCCCTTTTGCTTCTCTTGCAGGCGTGAACAGAAAGGTCAGCTATTCCCTGGCAGACTCTGCAGATGGTTACTTCTCAGTTGACCAGTCATCAGGAATCATTATTTTGGAGCATCCTCTTGATAGAGAGCTTCAGTCTTCCTATAACATCACTGTAAAGGCCTCAGATCAGAGCATTGTGTTTACCTTGTCCTCATTTGCCACTGTGACCATTACAGTGCTAGACATTAATGACAACCCCCCTGTGTTTGAAAGAAGAGATTATCTTGTTACAGTACCTGAAGACACCTCACCTGGCACTGAGGTCCTGTCTGTTTTTGCTACAAGCCAAGACATTGGTACTAATGCTGAGATTGCCTATCTCATCAGATCGGGGAATGAGAAAGGGAAGTTCAGGATTAACTCGAAAACAGGTTTGTAAAGTGGCTGTTACTTGTAATGCTAATTGAAAGCATCAGAAAAAGATGAATGCTTTCAGAAGGCTCTTGGACCAAAAGATTTCCAAGACCAGAGGCTCTCAACTTATCAGTGTGGAATTAGCTACACAGTTAAAACCAATTTTAGGTTGAAGGGTGATGTCCATTACAGTCAAGTTTAGCTGCCACAGCTCAAATGGAGAATACTTTTCTCCATTAGTATGTCTGTTGAAGCCAATGCAGATGTGACAGCCCATTAACCAAACTGTGCAATCCTTATGGTTCTGAATACTTGCAGTGTTTACTTGCTTACAAGCTAAGTACAGCTTCAACTGTCTGCACATTAGAAAGCATCAAACAGAGCTACCAGGCCCAAATAGGTGTCAGTCCTAACATATGATTGCTGTTTATGTAACTGTATGCAACTTCCCTGACTTAATTTGCTCTGACTTGTCTTTTCTGACAGTTGACTTCAGCACTGATTTGAGCTGTGCTCTTTCTGGTTATACATCACCAATTTTGAAAGTATACTGCTGGTTCTCTTTAAGAAATACCAAGAAAAACTATCGTATTTTGTACAAATGGCTTCTTTTCTTGGGATTTCCTTAGTGGGGTATATTCTTTATCCTTATTAAGGTTTTAATCCATCAACTATGGATTGAGCAATGTAATCGTGATTTTGAAAGCTGAAGGTAACACTTGAATGCAGCTGTAATAACCAGTAACCTGGAAAATCTCAAAATGATGCATTGTGTCAGTTATATAATTGTGTGCAAAATTCATTCTCCACTCTGCAGAGACCACTGCCTTACATGGAAGGGACTTAACATAACCGTGTGTTGTCTGTCATCTGCATAATGTTGATTAGGGCTAACAAAATTTAAATATAAATACGCCTAGACAGAGATACTTAACTTCACAACTGGTAATGAAGCCAAGGAAATAAATCAATAAAACCCCATAATGAACCTTAATCACACAAGGAGAAAAAAAAACAAACTAAAACTATATAGTATTCATTAATGTGTGACAGCTCTGTTATTATCAGTTTAGAGGCAGGAGCTCAGTTTCTAGACAGCCAGGTGGTGATGTAGCATGCCTGATCAGAGCTTGAAAAATAATATCCTTCACACCATTTATCAGTGGGAACTCTCTGCTAGCCACTTGGAAGCTTCTCTTCAGGGCTCCTGCTTTCAGCAAGTCGTGCTGAAAGGTAGAATTCATTTGGAGAGAGCCCAGTCAAGATTAAGAGGGATGATCTGAGATTTGTAAAATGTGACTTATGAGGAAAGACTGAAGGACTTGAGGCTGTTTAAGCTAGAAAAGAGAAGACATGCTGTTAGTATTCAGGCCTGTAAAAAGTACCTATATAGGGGAGGGGAATAAACTATCCTCCATGCCCAGTCATGAGAAAAGAAGTTGTGAGTGGGCTTAAATTGCATTTGGATTATTTTGGTTAAACAATAGGAAAAAATTCCTAATTGTAATGATTGTTAAGTACTGAAATATATTTCATAAGAAGGTTAGGAAACTGATGTTGCTGGAAGTTTATAAGAATATTAGAGATGAGTTCATTCAAGAATAATCAGGTTGAGCTGACCTGTGTTGGGCAGCAGCTGGACTAAATGACATTTAAGCCCCACAAATCCCTGCTTCTGTTGGGTCTGTAGTGAAAAGGTTCAGGATTTGCTTTTAAGTCTTTCCTGCCATGCCTGGCATTGCCTCCTTCGAGGCATCGCTATTAATCTGTGCACAATCCACTCTACCTTCTTGTTAAGGTTATGGGAAACAAGTGGAGAGCTTGCATAGAAATAATTTCTATTCTAGAGGGGGTTGGGGTGCATGGAGTGAATCAAGTTACAGAGAATCTTAATTTTGGTTGTGTGATAAAGTAACGCAAAATTTATAAACCTAGTTGAGGAGGGAAGTCTCTGTTTAATCACATAATTGGTAGACAGCTGATTTCTCAAAGGTATTCGTATTCCGTTCATTTGTATTTAATTCGTGAGAAGTTAATTGTGTGGGAGTGAGTTTCTGTTGACTTGTCAGGGCTAATTTCCAGAGTCGACATCCAGTTCTCCTAAGGCTCTGTGCATGAGATGGTAAATGGATGGATATGACCCCCACTTCTTCGTCTATGATACTCATATAATGAAAGTTATTTTCATGAGGAACCATTCACTGCTTCATGCCTTGTAAGGGTCCTTTCTGCAGAGGCAACCCAAATGCAATTGGCATCATTCTTTAATCCAATGACAGCAGTAGAAATCTGAAAAAAATTTTTATTGGACTGGGCAGTCTTACAGTTAGTGTTGTATGTGTGCCATGGTGATAAATAGCATGCTGTACTGTTTACTACAGTCAAATCCCTTATTCCATGGCATTATTTGCTTTTTGCTGGCTGTTGACTTTCCCTGCTTTGCTTCAAAGGAGTGATTTCCATTTTCGAAGCTTTGGATTTTGAATCGTGTAAGGATTTCTACTTAGTAGTGGAAGCAAAAGATGGAGGTACTCCAGCCCTGAGCGCCGTTACAACTGTAAATGTAAACGTGACGGATGTCAATGACAATGCTCCAAAATTCAGCCAGGAGGTCTACAGTGCAGTCATCAGCGAGGACGCGGCCGTCGGGGACTCAGTGATCATGGTGAGTGAGGCCATGGGAGGCGTTTAGGTGGGACGAAGCCCTCTGCCACATGACCCTTAATAAAATACTGCTACACTGGTTAATAATGATAATTGCCACATCCTGAATCCCCCAAACTGTTCTCTGGCCAATACTCTGCAGTTACTACTTCTTTCCAGGCTGCTGTAAGTTTTTCCCCAAAAGACAGTAGTAGTAGTAGGACTGACTATTTCTTTTTAACCCCTATAAGCTGTCAAAGAGCAATGGCATATCCAAGACATATTCAAGGCATTGCATTTCATGAGTCAGCTAGAAACAAACGGGTTTTGATGGAAAGGCAGAATTCAGCTTTTCAGAAAGTAGAATCATAGAATTTTAGAATGGCCTTCAAAGATCCATCTAGTTCCAAGCCCTGTGATATGGACAGGGACACCCTGCACTACACCGGAGCTCCAAATAGATAGCATTTGTGTAGTTGGGCATGCAGTATGTCATACCCAAACCTCCCAATACTCTGATCTTGCAACTTGTAGCTTCAGAGAGAAAGTGTTATATGGAATATGAAGATTAAAATATTCTGTATTTTTTAGGGCTAGCACTTTGAGAAGGTCCAAGGAGAGCCTCCTGTCAAAAACTGATTAGGTTCATGCTTGTTGCTGTAGAAGTGTGCAGTTAAGGTGTAACTAATCTGGCGGAATATGAAGTCTAACTTTTTGGAGTGTTTAGCAATTAGTGTATCATACAGATCACTTAATATTTGTTTTGCTAATTTTTACTCTTCTCTCAAAAAAAGTTAATAGCAGAAGATCTGGACAGTCCTCCCAATGGCCAGATTCATTTTTCCATAGTGAATGGGGATCAAGACAATGAATTTTCTGTTGATCCTGTTTTGGGACTCGTGAAGGTTAAAAAGAAACTGGATAGAGAAAGGGTAAGACATGTGGAACTTCTTAAATTGCAATGACTTACAGATGTGCATCCATCTTTGCTTGTCTGCTAGCTTAAGGATTTTCTTTTATACTCTGCAGCGATCAGTCTAAGATGCTCCAACAGGTCTTCCTAATGTTTTCCCACTTCTTTCCATGCTAACCCTGTCCCAAACCCTGTCTACAAGCCAGCTGTTCTGCTACCCTTCCCATCCCGCACCAACAGAGCAGCTGAGGTCAGATCGGGGAGGAGGAGGGGGAAGGCAACACTGGATTTCTCCTGTGGTGCCACTGGCAGCTGTTGCTGCCTTCCCTCTCCTGCACGTGCAAGCACACACATGCAGCTGTGTGTGCAACAGAGAGATTACAACATACTCCAGATTGTGGCACCGAGCTGAGACCTCAGGCTTTAATTAGTGCTCTGCAAAACGTGTCATTGGGGAGGCGATGTTTTGAAGTGGCCAGGCTGTACCAAAAGTGAAAGAGTGCTTCATTAACAGATTCTGCTGCTTTGTTTGCTCACTCCATTATTCATTCAGGATTATTTATTACCATTTTGCCATAGCTAGCAATTAGCAGCTTTTGGAAAAAAAACAAACAAATGCAGTTGCCTGTGCTACTAGCTGGGCAGGAGAGTGCTAAATGGCTTCAGAAATGTTTCCTGCTTCCCAGCAATGCATCCATGAAACTGGGGAAGCAGATTGCTACCCTCAGAATAAGGGCTCAGCTGGAAAAGCTCTTTACTGGAAGCAGAGCTACTGCTTAGAATAGTGGCAAATATCCTTTCTGTATTATCACAGAGGTAGTATTAAATTGTCAGTATTTGGTTGCAGAATGACTTTATCGGAGACTGTCGAGGACAGGGAAGTAACAATGGCTGTGCCTGTTACAAATTGGCTGTAATAAAAGCACGAGCTTAATTTCTTAACATTACTCTTTTTTTCATTTCTGAAGCGCACTCATGTACAGCTGCATTTAGATATACACATTTCCATTCACCAGCGTTAGCAAGCTTAATGCCATCTCTGTTAGATCTGTATTTTCCAAAGTTTCACTCTTAAAATAAGCCGTGATACTGTCTTTTTCTTTCCTTCCTTGGCACATTTCCTAGACACAGGTGTTTCTGACCCCTTCAGGGAGAATGATACATGATGCCCCATCTGCTATAGATTCCCAAAGGCAGTGCTGACTCCCAGGTTTTAGTGGTTTAAGGAAACTCATTTCCAGAGCTGTAATCACATAGAGACCATGACATTTGCCATCTACCTTCCTGGGATACATTGAAATGAAAGCAAACAGAGAAAAAAAATGGGAAATAGCTTACAAAATTGTCCATCTTGTCTATATAGTGGGAGAAATTGCAGTTTAAAAAAATAATACTAATTATCTATCTCAAGTGTCCTGACTTTCCTTAGTTCAGGATTCCTTCTCCCTCCTGTGTTGCTATGCCCCCACCAAATTGCAGTCTTTCTCCTCCATACAACCCCCTAAAAAAACATGTTCCCTTTTTCTTTATGTTGGTCCCACATCCCAGAAGAGCCCCCTGATTTTGTGTGCTTAGTCTGTACTCCTCCCTACTACCAGGAATTTTATTTTTTTAATGGACTTGGATTTCCTTCTCCCTGCCTCCTCCAGAAAAAGCCCCATTGACATTATCTTATTCCCCACTGCAGGGCCATGGGTTTTTTCCCTTTCCACTCTGGACTGAGAGGGTGAAGTAGAGTGTTGTATCTGTCATGTTTTGCCCTTTGCTCACTCTCCTGTAGGAGGATTCAGGGGCAGATGTGTCAGCTGCTTTCCCTGGGGAGCAGGGAGCAATATACAGTAAAAAGCAGTTGTAAGACCTAAGGAGGCCAACATAAGGGTGCAGTTCATAAAATCCAGCTATCATCCATAAATTGTTAATAGACAGAGCTTTTGCAAGTTGTCATGTATGCTCGCACCTCACACATGGGCACATATGTGTGTAGAGGGCCCATGGACGATGGACTGAACTGCCCACACTATGCTGAGTAGTTTGTGTGTGTTGCAAACAAGAAGGCTCAAGCCCCCTTATATTCTTCTGAATGCTGGATAATACTCTGTTGCTGCAGACTGTTGTCTCTAGTACTGCTAAATGTTTCCCAGTGTGTTTAAGCCAACTGCCTGTGAACTTTTTCTTGGCTCTCCGTCTCCGTGTTAGAAACAATGTGTGTCAAACTGATGCTGGCTCTAATAAGCAATTTATATAATATCCTGGAAACCAATCATAAGATAAACAGAATCAGGTTGCATATGCCAGCTGACACCTAGGAGAGATGAAAGTGTAAGCTACAGTACTAATAGCCGAGTTCAGATATTATCTGTTGTTTATTTTTTGTCTGCCCCTTTTTTCAGGAATGTGTTATCTGATACAGTTATTTTAATACAATGAAGCTGTTATGTTTATGGATAGCCTTATAAAACAGAAGTTGGGACACAGTGTGGCAATAAACAGGATAATGTTGTATTATGGGTAGGAAGGTAATGAGGCCAAACAGCTTTCCCTAGAATATGGAAGGTGGTGCATTGGATGTAGAGAAAGGGGGTTGAAATTTAGGACTGCTTCCCAATGATTTAATGTTTTCACCTTTTTGCAGATATCTGGCTATTCGTTAGTTATCCAAGCAAGAGACAGCGGCACCCCTCCTTTGTCTTCATCTGTGACGGTCAATGTGGACATTTCTGATGTGAATGATAACAGCCCTGTATTTACTCCAGCTAACTACACAGCTGTAATTCAAGTAAGTTTATCCTGTACATCAAAAACTTCTCTGACTTTTAAAATGCAGGAGCATTTGGTTTCAGTTAAGTAGCTTTTGATGATCTATCTGCAAAAGATGTATCCAGTGATCTTATCTAAAAGAAAGGATAAACAAATTTTTTTAAAGTCTTTGGTAACTTTTTCTGAGGCTCCTTAACCACAGCATCTGTCACACATTTTATTGTTCATCCCTATTGTACCATGTCCTCAAAATGTCTGCTCTGGAATAAGTTCACCTTTCTTTACACCTTGTTCTGGGTGTGAGCCTTAACTGTTAGTTAGACCTGATCAGACACAGTATCAGGCAGAGCTCAGCAGTCCCTGGAAGTGTGATGGGTGCCTTAATTTCTGCTACTGGTCCATGGGGCATAAGTGGTGTCAAATAAGCGCGGGTTGTGAAACACCATCGTGTCCAAAGAGCATTCAGTTGAATATTCTCGATAGCAAAATGTGGTATTTTATAATTGAGATATGTATCATTTTAATCCTTTTCTTTATACGCTGTGTATATGTGTAAAGGAAAATAAACCAGTGGGCACAAGCATTTTGCAGCTGGTAGTGACAGACAAAGACTCTTTTCACAATGGCCCCCCTTTTACCTTCACCATCCTCACTGGCAATGAAGAAGAGGAGTTTACACTGGACCCTCACGGCGTTTTAAGGTCTGCAGTCATCTTCAAGCACATGGTCTCAACTGAATATGTGCTCTGCGTGCAGGTATGTCTTGATTTTTATATCTGCACAGAAACAAAAAAATCCCTCATAGTTGTAGGTAACCTGTACATTGCCTCTATGAGTAGGTTTTAATTGACTGTATTCTATGAGTAAATACCACACATTCCAGTTTACAAATTCACAATGCGGTATATATCCTTTGATGTTTAAAAACCTGATTTCATATAAATATAAATATGTAGACAGCCACCTTTCCAATTTCCTTGGCATGAAATGAATTTTCTGAGCAGCGACCGTTATGGTTTAAGATTTTCATCCTTTTTTTCTGTAGCTAAGCAAGGAAAATAAGCAAAAATGCATTATATACCTATAAATATACCACAGAAAAAGTGACAGCAAAATACTGTTCTAGGAAGGAAAATCACTTCTGCTTTTAAGTCGTAAATTTAATCATAAATTTTTGGACGCCTCCCAAGAATTCGTGAAATCACATTTCCAAGGTCAACTTAGCCTTTAAAGAATGTCAAAATAAGACATTCAATAGAAGTCCAGCTCAAACTTAGCTTTAGAGTAATTGTTGAGAAGCTTTGTAACCAGGGTAATTTTGATTACCAAAACTAGTAAATCCAAAAGTAATTTGTCCACATTTCTCAGGCCTGACAGAGAAGATGTATTAGGGTAAATATGCAAGTCTAGGGGATGAACTACACCCTTTCATTGAAATGAGTCATGGTCCTATAAGATGCATTTGAAGTGCATTCTTCCTCCACTTGCCTTGCTGGGGTTGATGTCTCTAAATACAGCCTATCTCCTCCTTTACAAGTACATTTAATGCTGTTCATAGCAATAGCATCCTTAGTTACAATTGTTAGTTACAATTCAAAAAATATGAGCTCTGGTACTAATAAACAGTTCAAATTAAAGTTTTACGAGTTTGTCATTTAATTTTCCTGAAACCTATTTTTTAGCCTTGTAGCAAAATAAAAAATCCTCACCTTTCTTTCTTACCATGCCTTCATACTAAAATATCCTGCTTTCAGGGTAATTTGCTAGCCAAAGTTCTAGTATAGCCAAAACTGAGCATGAAAGTTAAATCTAAGCAACATCCTCTAGCTTTAGAGATCCGAATATTTAATATAAATTAAATATTAGACAGACCACCGTGTCTGAGATGCACCAATACGCTCAGAAAACCATATTGTTGGACTTTGGAGGCATAATTTCTCCCAGTATTATTTTCTTTAGGGATTTCTGCAGGGAAAACATATTTTATAGTTTCCTGTTATGTACAGACCATAGACATGCTTCTTTCCATTCATATGTGCCAGAGTGGTGCTTTCTCCTTTCCAACATCAAGTTCCTTCTCTGTGTTAGGTTTATTAAGAAGTAATGTTAAAATGGAAAGTGGAATGGGATGTAACCTCTGTGCATGTACAGGTGTATTTGCACACATATATATAAAATCTTTTTTTAAATACTCCACCAAGCTCTTTAAGTAGTGAAGATGAATGAATTTTAGAGTGTCGTAGAGTTATTAATCCACACACAGTAACGCCCATACAGTTGTCATCCTGTCATTTTTTTCTTCAGCTTGTAAATTTTCCTTCTCGTATCCAAATACAAAGATCTTTGGACGTGTGCTACATCTCTGCCCAGGGGTAGTTCAGCCTTCTGTTCTTCTCTGGAGCAAGTAAATGTGTGGAGTAGTATATCTTAATAGTGACTTCAATGAAACATTTTTCTCTAGTGTAGGGAAGGGCACTGATTCAGGTTTGCACACCTTTCTGTCAAAATGGCCTTGGGTTTTTTATCATACTTGCTCTTTTGCTCTCTATAAAAAAAAAGGTGCAAATGATGCTATTATACGTGCTCTGGGTCATACAGTCATCCGTCCAAGTGCAATGCTGCTCTCATATTTTATCGTTAGCAACAGCAGAAGCACCTATTTCATTTTTGGAGGATGATAAATTTTATTTATTTGAAGCATGTTTCTTGATTGCTTCAGGTAAAGTAGTACAGAGTGCTGTAGAAAAATTCTGAACTCCCTCACATCCACACAAGCTAAGCAGGGTCTGAAATGCTTTGAAGCACACCAAGCAATATAGAAAGCTGGTATTTTACTGGACTTCAGTCCCTTTTCAGGACAGAAGAGAGCACAAACTCCATTTGGTGCAGAATATAACACATTGTTGGTATATTCTACGTTGTGAAGATGACAAGTGATAGCTGTGGGATCCTGGGAACGTTGCAGTTTGAGTAATGAGACACTATACTGACACATTTCTCTATGCGATCCATTTAGAGATCTCTGCTTCCCTAAAGAGTTTCTAAGTTCCATTGCTAGAAATGGCTGAGATATTTCTTTGCATATGTATTTTGCAAATACATTTGGGAAGTTCTTCTGGGAGGTCTTCAGAATTACTGATGCTGCGAAAATATACATAGCAAGAAGTTATGGTTGTAGGCTGTGTTCTATGTGTGTTTTATTTCTAGATTTATTTTTTTTTATTTTTTCTAAATCAAATTAGGCAAAGGACTCTGGGAAGCCTCAGCAGGTTTCCCACACCTACGTTCAGGTGAGGGTTATTGAAGAAAGCATTCACAAACCAACTGCCATTCCACTGGAGATTTTCATTGTCACCATGGAAGATGATTTTCCTGGGGGAGTCATTGGGAAAATTCATGCCACAGATCAGGATGTGTATGATGTCCTCACATACACACTAAAATCAGAGCAAAAAAGTCTGTTCAAGGTCAACAGCCATGATGGGAAGATCATTGCCCTTGGAGGGCTCGATAACGGCAAGTATGTCCTAAATGTCTCTGTCAGCGATGGCCGTTTCCAGGTTCCCATCGATGTTGTGGTCCACGTGGAGCAACTGCTACAAGAAATGCTGCAGAACACAGTCACCATTCGTTTTGAGAACGTTTCCCCAGAAGACTTTGTGGGCCTTCACATGCATGGGTTCAGGCGTACCTTGCGAAACGCGGTGCTCTCCCAAAAACAAGACAGCCTACACATCATCAGCATTCAGCCAGTGGCAGGCAGCAATCAGCTTGACATGCTGTTTGCAGTTCAGATACACAGTGGTGGTTTCTATAAGCCTGCCTATTTGATTCAGAAGCTTACCAATGCAAGGAGACACTTGGAAAATGTAATTCGAATTTCTGCTATCTTGGAGAAGAATTGCTCTGGACTGGATTGTCAGGAACAACACTGTGAGCAAAGTCTGTCCATTGATTCACATTCCCTGATGACCTATAGCACGGCACGAATTAGTTTTGTGTGTCCCCGCTTTTACAGGAATGTGCGCTGCATGTGCAATGGTGAGTACTGCTCCCTTTTCCCCTTCCATCTTTGCATATTATGCGATAGGATCCATTTTATTCCACTGACACAGATTAGTAGGGGCATTTCAATTCAGTCCACTAAAGCATGACTGGCTGATGAGTTGTGGGAATTGATTTCTCAGGCTCAGGAAGAATTGTTCGTGTTTACTGATGTAAATGGAAGTTTATGAACTTTGGCCTTTTACGACAAAGACCTCTTTCCTGGAGGCTCCGTAATCAGAGCCATCAACCGGCTTCCAGGGGAGGGGAAGGAATGGGAGAGGGAGAGGAGACGGAGGGATGTGGTTTCCCACCCAGTTGGTGCCACCACTGGAATAAACCTGGAGTCTGACCGTAGCAGAGCAGTCTGGTCCGCAGCAATGCACCAGCAGTCTCCAAGGAAAAGCACCCCTGACCTAAGGCAGGCAGGTGGAAAGGCTATTTCGAGTCCTGTTTTTGCAGAGAGGCATGATAACCAGTGAAGTATTTTATTAGCAATTCCTGACCTTTAATGCTGCAGCAGGGGACAGGGTGAGTTTTAGGCAGCTCCACTTTTGGCAGAGATTTCATGGGCATATGACAAATAGACTCCAGAGCCAGTCTTCCGTATGATTCTGCCCTTGGATTTTAAAACCTTAGGCAGTTATAATACTAGCTCTGTTTCTTTTGTTTGCCAGGCCATTTGCTCCTCATTCCACTTCATTTAAGAGCAGAAAAAAAAAGCTGCTGTAAAATCAATACATCTTAAGTCTCCCTCATCTTAAGCACACATGCACATGCAGACAGAGCAGGACAAGAATTCAGCAGCCGTGTCCCTCAATAACCAACCTTTGTTTCTGCAGCAGTCAGCAGAGCTTCATGTTTTACCATTGACTTCAGTGGGAATGAAAATAGGCATAAATTGCATAAAACTTAACCAGAAATCATTTTTTCCTGCGGCACATGAATAATAATGCCATAGAAGTTCAATTTTGTGAAAAGTACTATAACTCTGTATCTGAGGTACATTCAAGAGCAGACTATCTGGTCAATTTTTAAGTAATAGTGGTTTAGGTTTCAAATAGACATATCTATTATAATAATAGTCAGCATTTTTTTACACATGAAAGGCTCTGAAATAAAAATTTTCACAGGTTTAAAAGGGACAGTGCTGCAATATCCTTCAGTCAAGTCCAGGAGCCAGTGCAGAAACACTGTCTGCAAAATATTTTTATATTCTTTAAGTCATAACTTAGTCTCATTTTTGTATCAAGAAATCACAAATCCTCATCTCCTTGGGGATAGTGTAGTCTTCACTGTCAGAAATTTGTTTTCTGGCGGCCAAAATTTTCACTGTTTATAATTTCATTTCACTACTTACTAAAGTCAGTAATGATGTATTATTCCCTCTGTCTCATAATCCCTTAGCTTAACTCCAGAAAAGGGACTTTGCAGTGCAGTACAGTTTTGATCCAGCCACTCTCTCCGTTTTTCTCCCTGCACAGCAGGTTTTCAGTGGAAGCACAGAAATACAGCTGGGACAGCAATTTCCAACTTTTTCTGTCATGTACCAGTCAATCCTCAAAATGGATGGCAGGCTGCTGTGGTCCCCAGCCTCTGGACCATTTATCATGGCCTTAAAGACTGCTGTATGAGAATAGTTGGAACAGGCTTCTTGTCTTCGTCCAGCGGAAAGCTGGGTGGGGTTCCCACTGCTCCCATTCAAGCCACTGTGTGCTGATTTCCCATGGGTGATCCACAGGATTTGGGGTGAGGCTGTGCCTATCCAGCCTATCATCCAGCCTGTAGTAAAAAAGTGTCCAAAAGTACCGATTTAGGTATAGCTGCCAAAGAGGTGAAAACCTTGGTGCATATTACTTGCACAGAGCTAAGAGAACCTGGTCGGAAGTAAAAATTCATGCTTTGGCCTTCTCCTCATCAGGTAATGCTTCATCGTCTTTTTTTTTAATTATAGGAGCCACAAAAAATATCTTGGTATTTAGATAAATACACAGACACACACTGTATTTTCTCACATAGGAGGTGACACACACTTCTGAGGATATATTAGTTAGAGAATGTATGGATAGTTTTGCTTTCAGAAGTCAGAAGATTAGAGTAAAAGGGTGAGAAAAATGCAAATGCTTCTTCAATCAGTGATTCTTATACATGCACATAAATGCAGCAAGTCAGGAAAAAGTGTAAAATTTATTTTGGCTTGTTTAACAATACAGCATTAGCAAGATATTATCAGTATAATAGAAGTATTATACTTCCTTTGTTACTAAGATAGTTTCACATTCAGTAAATATTAATAGCTTGAATTATGACAAAGCCATTAAAATATTGCATATGTTTCCAGTGATCTGATTCAATTATGACCCAGAAAGCTTGAGTTTGAACTAATTCACTCATTCCTGAAATATATATCATACTTGGAGTGTTTTTCCCACTGGCAGATGTCACAGATATGCACAATTTATGCATGCCAGCTGTGCATAACTTACCTAGATTACCTTTGTGAGCAAACAGAGTTATCTAACGTGAAAATGCAGGGAGACTGTAAAGCAGGCAGTGGGTGAGCTTTGGAGGTTCAGCAGCTCAGCTCTGGAAGGATAAGTTCGAAAGTTCATGTGCATCAATCTTTTCCTTTAAAATCAATAAAATTGAACTAAAGAGTTTTTCAATAACAGACTGTCTCCTTAAATTTCTACCACATCTGTTTGTGTTTGTATGAAAAATATTGTCACGAAGTGGGATTTGTTTTGGTGTGACCATAGGGCTATGCTTACCAATCTCCCATCACATGGTGTGAGATATGCAAACAACTGTCAGTGCTAGGGAAAATAAAAATAGGAGGAAGGGAATAAATATATTCATATAAAATAGTTTGCATGGCATTCTCATTTTGCAGAAGCAAAACTCTATTCGGGGTTTTTTTTCATGATGTAAATTAATTCTTTTGTGTTGAGACAAAGATGCAGAGAAGAAGCAGGTTTTGTTGGGACTACTTTGCTATAGAGTTGTTCTGCATTATAATCTGGAGGCTACATTATTATTATTTTTATAGGAGAAGGCTGGATTGAAATAATCTTGAAAAATGTAGGTATATATCTACATCCGTGCTGGTCACTCTAGGCCTCATTTGCAGACACTGGAAAGAATGAGGTGTTTTTAATGATGTGATACATCTCTTCCTAGATGTCTAAAATCAGTCAGATGAATCATGCCCTAAAGTTAGATGAGATGAATTCCATTTCAAATGTTTAATATGGTTCCGGCCTAACAGTTTGAAAGAATTTTTCTAATAGACGCAGAAATTTTCAACAAAACTGCAGACACTTACATCCACGTTATTTAATCAAGAGAGTAGCAGTCTTGGACCACTTTCTCATGAAACAGGATAATTCCGTCTTTATGAAGCCCTTTCTAGCATTTTGTGAATGCACTGACAAAAGAATATCATGGACTGTGAGGATCTGCTATTAATATAGGACCTGTTTTTCAGAGTTGTTTTTTTTCCTCAGCTCCACAGAGCACATACTGCATCTTAAAGAGCACTGTGTGCTCTGAAGGACTGGACATCAAAAAAACAATTTTTATGTGTACAACACCGCTTTTCCCATTTTCAGGAAGCACACACATATGTACTAATGAGCCTGGAATCTCCTGGCAAGGAAGAAGGTGTCCTGTCTGTGCTTGGGAACAAGAACTGCAGATAACTTTGATAGATTTGATCTGGCCATAGTCCTTTTAATGTTGCACTTGTGTAAGGAGAGATGCTTCTCCCTGTGAATATCTCTGATATTAAGTCCCATGCTGACAATGCACAGTCTTGTATAAAATGTGGAAGAGTTGAAGTGTGAAGTGAGGGCATGATTGTAGAATCAGGGCAAGTGGGAGTTGGTATCTATCACTTAAGGAGTCCTAAGGAAAGCTGTGATCAAGGAGTGGATGGAAAAGGTCAAATGCCTTGTTATTTTAAAACTTGAAGACATTCTATTTCATGGGACATGACACAAAGTTTTCCAGGGGCACTTGAGCTAGATGAACCCCATTGCTGGCTAGTGCAGAAACAATTTTGCGGTGTCTGTGCTGACATGTATACAGGAATTGTTACCTGTAACACCTGGTCACCATGCCCTAAAAATAAAAGCAGATTTCAGATCATGAGTTCCCTCCCCACCACAGTAATTATTACTTCAAGTAGCAGCTTGGAGTTTGTTTTGTAAACTTCCTGCAACTCTGGCTGTGATGGCCTACCTCCATTCAAGCTTTCTTCTGCAAGTGAGAGAACAGACTCTTAATACTCATACAGACTCAGGAGAATAGATGGGCTAATAGAGAACTACAAAGTATCACAAGGCATAAGTTAAAATGATTGAAGCACTCGATTTTCAAAATATATTTACAATCCTATTTGTTCTCCTTTTTTTGAAGGAATAGGAATTAAATACATGTCTCATTTTGCAATGGAAGAGTGTTTTCTTCCTCAGTATATTGGTTAGAAGATTGAAATGCTTTTATCTTCTTTTAGAGAATTAAACTGAAGATGATCTGTCAAAATCAAGTGGGTCTGTTCCACCTTCTCCTGCCACGCACTGGTTGATGCTAGCTCATGTGTTTCTGTGATGCCTTGTAGAGAACAGTTTTATTAATAGTAATGGGAGTTTCAAGAGGATGCTGTGGATTGTCTGGACTTGCCTAGAAGAAAAAAGATCAGTTCAAATCTATGTTTCTTGAATCTGTTACTGGATGGTAAATAGACTGCTCTTTGGAGTGGAAATGCAACATTAGAATAATTTTATTTAAACTCAGGCTGTAAATCTTTGATGTGGACAACGTAACCTTGAACAATTTTACAATTTTGCTCCACATAGTTGTGAAATCAGCCTGAAAATGCGTTTTAGCTGGGGCAATGCAATAATGCAGATTTGTAGCTTATGTACTTATAACCATACAGACAGGCATAAAGCACTTCTCCCAAGTCTGAATATTTTAAAAATTTTGTGACAGCTATGAAATCCTGCTGCAGCAGTATGAATAAAAATTTGATTTTCTTGTAGTTTACCCAAAGAACCATTCTTGTCCGTTCAGGATAAGCAGTTCTTTAGTTCATCTCCACAGTTGCACTAAGTATATTAGATCTTTTCCATCTGTTTTTGAATGTGGAAGGATGACTCTGAAGTACAAATCAGAGTTTGAATCAGCTAAAAAACCTGGCAGAGATGGATAACAAAGTAAGCTGTTGCTTTATTGCTTCATGTCAAAGATAAAGTCATAGGTTAGGGGATGTGAAAATTTGCAGAGCCACATTTGGAAATCTCAGTGCCCCTTTCTGGTGCACACTGATGAGTTGTGGGGCTTTTGTCCAAATGGCTTGTCTGTCAGCTACACAGAGGCTTACTTGAATTATAGCCTCACAAAAGTTTGAAGTTTGTTCAGAGAAAGGATATACTCTGTGTACACGAGATTGCTGTGTATTCGTCACATGCATTAAAATAGCTGAAACAACCAAGGAGAAAATAAAAGGCGGCCTACAGAATATTTAACAGCCTGTTATAATTTCAAAAATAGTTGTTACTTGCCATTGAATTCCAAGAAATGTGGGGGTTTATTCTAAGAAAACAAACAAACAAACCAACCCACAAGAACCCCATCATATTCTCTGTTAAATTCTGCAGACCGTACTTTTAAATAGAATATAGTTCTGTGATGCAGAACCCTATTAAATATTAAATGACAATTGTTTCTTGATTCTATAAGACTTAAAGTGTAACTGTATATTGCAGCTGTTACTCCTGTTAACATTGCCTACTAATGTGATTAATAAAGAATGCCATGCATCATTTTCTAACAGTGCTAAAGGCAGTACTGTAAATCGTTTACTGCGTAGACCTCTCAAACAAATGTTTGATAAAGGAGGGGAGGATGTTAAACATTAAATTGACTGTGCTGTACATCAAGGAAGACATTTACAGTAATTGCCATATTTGTAGTCAGCCCATGTCCACTTTGAAACCTACAGTAGTAATTTTTCTTTTCCCAGAAAATACTTAGAGTGTCAGGTAATTTCAGCTGTGCTTACTCTGAGCCCTGCTTGGCTTGTACAAAACTCTGAGAGCAATAAGATTCTTTCTTTCATTTTTTTTTTTGGAGATGTACTCTATGACAGTTTATTTCTTCCTTTATAAATGGGAAATCAAGTAATATGCTCAAAAAATAAACTAGTTTTTTAATATGATAAGGATCCTGCAATATACGAGGACTGCCAATATTCAGAAAGTGATGGGTAGGAAGGTGTGTTTTATCATTAAATTCATCACCTGCATGTCTTAAGTAAATTAACTTAATAAGCAAAACAAGAGGAGTCTGTCTATTCCCAGCAACTGCTTTCACTCTATTCAGGTTGTGGCTGCAAATCAACAAAAGCAAGGGCAGGAATGCTTTTTCCTGTGTTTGAAGTCTACTTTCGTAGCAGCCACACCAAGTACATTACTACAACCAAGAAAAGGCTAGCTGTTGTGGAAGTCACATATTCCTGAAAATCCATATATTAAGCAGCAGTAGGTGTATTGTATTTTGCATTATTGTAGACAGCGTTTGCAAACCTTTTAAGATTAGGCCAATTAAAACAGATTTATCTAGATACTTTTAGAAGTTAAGTACAAGTTTTAGCCAAACTCTATGAAATGCAAGAAATTCCTTTGACACTGACAGGCTTCAAAGTAATTCCTTGACATGCTCAGCTTGACAGATGTAAAAAATTTAGGTGGTTTTGAAGAACCTTCATGTAATTGTGTCGCTCAAGTATTTTAAGCCAATTTAAAACTCAGCATTTTTCTGTCCCTTCAGATTAGGAAAAAAACGAGGTTTTGAAAGCCTGGGCAAGATGGATAGGATGTGAGATCTCAGAAATGTCAGCAAGAACGTAGGGAGAGGCCAAATTTGCCTATGCTGGATGACCAAGCTCGCAGGATGTCCTGTGTAGTATGAGGATGAAAAGTACAGCTGTCGTGCCGTTGCCCCAGCATGGCTTAGAATCATAGAATATCCTGAGCTGGAAGGTAAAAACAAGGGTCATGAAAGTCCACCTCCTGGCCCTGCACAGGACCACACAAAGAGTCACACCTGAGAACATTTTCTAAATGCTTCTTGAGCTATAGCAGGCTTGGTGCTGTGACTATTTCTACATCCTTCAATTTGCTTCTCATGGGTGTACTGGGACAAAAGGAGTGCATAGCTTCAAGTAATTTTTTTTTATTCTCATATGTCTATAAAGCCCTTGCACATGAAGGTTTGTGAGAAAATGGATGGCCTGAGAGGTACAACACCAATTACAGACTAGTTACTGCTTATAAGAGTTCGTTTTTATAATATGTTCCCGTGGTGTTTAGGGCATCTTGAAAAAGAACTATTACGGTTTTGCTATGTACTTCTTCAGAAATGCTTCTCTCTACTATGAAGGTCTGTTGTTATGATTTTGCTTATATTGAACTGTGAGATCAGTAATTGTATTTCTTTACTCCTGTATTGCAACAGATTCTGCTTTACCCTGTGCATGCCTGACAGTGTTTTAACTTCTCGCAGGAGGACTCTGTCCAGGGTCCAACGACCCCTGTCTGGAGAAACCGTGTCCAGGGGACATGCAGTGTGTGGGGTATGAAGCCAATCGGAGACCGTTCATCTGCCAGTGCCCACCAGGAAAGCTTGGCGAATGTTCAGGTGCGTGTCACAGGGGGATATATTTGAACAATAAAGTTCTGCCATTCTCATTTTGTAGGTAGAGATGCCACTGAAGTCAACAGAAGATGTGCTGCTTAAACCATCTCATCACTGGCACTTGGTGTATCTGTTTGTAAGCCCTGTAAATACTTGTTTTTGTAGCTATGGGGCTGTATATAGACAGAAATTCCCACTGACTTGCTTAAATGTGAGATCAGTAAAACAGGCTGCTGAGAAAACAGGATTTCTCCTAGAGAATGTTATACCAGATGCTTTCCTGCCATGGGCAAAGCTCTATAATTAACTCTTCTACTTACTATTTAGATTACCAAAATTCCAGTCTTTATTAATGAAAACACTACACCATCCCAAAACGAAAGTTTGAGGACGTTTGTTAGTTCTCTGCAGCTGTGTTGTTCCCTGGGATATAAAGAGCCAGGTGGAAAGTCAGTGAAGTGGAGCTCTCTGGTGACTTCAGTGAATTCCAGGCTGCATGACAGAGGATTTGTGCTATTTGCCTGCTGAAAACACGGCAGATACTGGACTGTGGTCCTGAACAGTAGTTGCAGGGAATTCATTGCAAGGGTTTGGCTGACATCTGCCAACATCTAACTTTATACCTGTAATTCAACTGCCTGTTGTATAGGTATGGGCATCTTTGACTCTCTCTGTTATCAGTGAGGCAAGATAGGTGCCTCCAGAGGTGTATAAGCTGAAAAATGCTGAGTACTTGGAGAAACCTCTTTTTTTTTTTTTTCTTTTTAAAGTATGGAGAAATAGAGCTTTCTTCTATCCCCTAAATAATTATAAAAAATAATTAAAAAAACCCCACAAAACAATAAATAAAACATCTTTTGTAGTAGATGCCAGCTTTTTTTCTCATAGAAAATGGGTTTGATTTATTTCTTCCTAGTCATTCTCATTAACTTTATAAATTCTTTCATTAACTTGGCAGTTGAGGAATTATTTCAGGTGTCACTAAAAGCACATATGTCTTTTCAAAATGTTTATTTCAGGCCACACTTCCCTTAGCTTTGCTGGGAATAGCTACATTAAATACCGGGTGTCTGAAAATAGCAAGAAAGAGGAATTCAAGTTGGCTCTCCGTCTGCGAACCCTGCAAAGCAATGGGATTATAATGTATACCAGAGCGAATCCCTGTATCATTCTGAAGGTAATTAAAATAACTTATCTTTTCTGCAGTTGTTTTCCTAGATTCTGTATTTTCTGTTGGCTCTTGATTTGGGTAATGCTGTTCTCATTTCAACTGTAGATTGAGAAAAAGAAGTCTGATTCTACCAGGGAAAAACAATTTCAACAACAGCAGCAACAACAACAATAAGAAAAGCAGCTTGTTAGTGGTACTTTACTTGAAAATTCCCTGCTGGGTGTTGTTCATTACAAGAACATTATATGTGTCTGTGTGTAGAAGCCAGTCTGTAGGAGATGTAAAATTTGGCCATTTATAGGACTGTATAGTCAAAACAAAGCATACTGAAATTGCTGGTTTTCCCTTCTGTCCATGGCTGTGGTTAGGGAACATGCCCTCACTGTTACCAATTTAATTCCAGAAACCAGCTGCTTAGAACATGTCTCCTCCTGAATATGAAAATCTCTGCTCTCTGTGGATTGAGGTTATTTGTTGAGAGAGTCATGGGATCACCGGAGATTGATACCAAATCAATATTTAATTGATAAACTCTCCATGCATTTTTGTTCCTTTTTTGTGTTTCTATGAAATGGCAAATATGTGCTGGATGGAAGGAGAGTAAAGAAAGAGTGCCTGTATAATATTTCTGCTATAGCCTCTAAGGTACAAAATGAAGACATTGACATTTGTAACTACACCATGTTCTATAATTCAGCAGTGGGAGAAATGGCACAGAGCCTTTTGTGTCTGTGTTTGCAATCTTCAGAGTACTTTTGGCTGAATGCTTAGGTAATGTTAAAGTGGCTAGATGAGTTATTAATGGGCAACAATTAACTTTATAGCTGTTGGACTGAAATATTTCATGAGCCAGGAGTACTGTCTGTCATTGACCTGGAACTGTGAGCATTGTTCAGATTCGTACAAGACAATTAAGCTCTGATTTGAGACACACAGAAATGCAGTTTGAACTGTCAAATACATGTTTTTCTTCAAAGAAAACCAAATGAAACTGCAGATTGGAAGACCTTATTTGAAGTCTTCATTATGGTCACTCTTAGAACATGTCAGTAGGTAATGTTTGCAATTCTGTAATTTCAAAAAATATTTGAAAAAAACACAAATGGCCATGGTGGAAGGTGCCACTTGAAAACAATGAGGGATGATACAGAGATGACTGAAATTAAGTTAGAATGGTAAGGGGAGCATTAATTTTGTTAGACTTTAGTGTATAAAGCTTGCATCATTAAGGAATAAAGCATGTCCAGGTCATAGGCAACTGAGTGAAAATCTCCAGCTGAAGCTAAGAAATTTTGCCACCAAAAGAGAAAAGTTGATGCTGCTACAAAAAAAAAAAAAAAAAACCAACAAAAACAACAACAAAAAAAATCCCCTCATTGCAATCACCTGAGTTGAATCTTTAACTGTGAGGTAGGAACCATGTGTTTTAAGTCACCACACAATCACCTAATTATTTTGATTTGAAAGATGCTGAGAGTTAAAAATAATACTTCAAGGAGCAGCGACAAGAGCTGTGGCTATTCTGCTCCAGTCTCAAAGGCCAGCTTCCATGGCAAGCTCTGTTTTGCTTCCTAGCTCTAAGAAACAATTTCCAGCTTTGAACTCATCTCACGCATTACTTAGTAGAGAGCTTTGGATGCTGCTGCCACCTCCCATATCCAATGAGTGAGGTCCAGGATCACGTATGGATGCAAAGCCTTTGCTTTCTCCTATGCAGTGAGCAGGAAAGGACACAGGGAATTACCTTCTCAGAGCCTTGTGGTTAGCTTTTAGGTAGGCCACGATTCAGAGTTGCAGTGTGTACATTTTTCCCAGGTCTGGCCCTTGGCTTCCGTGTGCTTAAAGAAAACTAAATTATTACATTCAGCATAGTTTTTAAAGAAATTGTACCACTTCAAAGATCAAGAATTGTCAGAGTTTTGTGAAGGTCTTTTACCAGAGGAATATCAGGCTGAGGTCTCACAAAAGTGCTCTGCGGCAGGCAAATGGCATCATGCTCAAGAGATTTAGCCTTATCAGGTCTCTTAAGGATAGCAGCTGAGTCTTGAACTGCATTTTGGGGATCCTTAACTCAGATGTTGTCAAGTCTGTTACACTTCAACTTTCTAAGCATATGTTTTTTTGATTTGTAAACTAAAGGTAAGACTACTTTTTTCTTTAACCAGGTACATGTGTTGTGAGATAGGGAGGCATTCAGAAATGAGGCCATTAAGTAGATTAATTACAGGTCTATAAATGTGAAGTTGTTATCATTTGAGCATTGCTTTCAATTAAATTAAACATGAGGAGAAGCTTTCCAAATAGAGGATAAAGGATGGAATCCTGTGCTCTTTTGAGCACTCTGGCATCACTCCAGCAAAGCACTTAATCATTTGCTTAACTTCCTATATTTGAAGGCAATTGCAACTACTCACATACCTTAATTTTAAGCATGTACTTAAGTATCTGCTGGATTAGCACCAGAGGGCCCAGCACCATCACTGAGCTCCAAACAAAGGCAGAAGTAAAGTGAATTTAGACCATGAGCCCATGGGAGGGCAGGCAGAAAACACCACTGCTGTTGGGGCATACAGTGGCATTGATTGTTTTGAAGAAAGTCTCTCCCATTTCAGTCTATTTAAAAATTAATGCTGCAATATGGTTTTTGGTGTTTAAATGACCAGCTTAATTTTGGAGCTCATACATTTGTGATAACTCAAGGGATGGAAATATTTCATAATCATAACACAGTGTCCTTCTTGGATGAATAATCAATTCCATAGAGCAAACTGCTTGTCTACTACTTTACTGAAAGTCTACCAGCTATACTGCATTAATACAATATAATAAGGGTGTTATTTATTCAGCTGTTTAAAATAAAGCAACTCATCCATCGATTTTGAGAGGTTGGCCATTTTTTTTGTTGCATGCTCTTGCTTTTAAGACAGTTGGAGCAAAATGAGATGCAGGTTGATGGTCTTTTCTTCTCCTTTGAAGAACTTGCATGTGCAGTACCACCATTTCCTTTTTACCTATGTAGCATCTAACTGGGAAAAGTAAGGTTTAACCATTTAAAGCATTACAAGATCATTGCAGAAGAGAATTCCATAATTTATGTAATTTTTTTCAAGGAATATAATGGATATTCAACTGTTTTGGTGACATTTAAGGGATTAAAAACAGGTAAAGACAGACTTTCCCATCATGCCAGAAATACAGCTGTTAAGTGGTAAAAGACAAGCATATGTTCTTCTGTCCAGGCAGTTAATGTGAAACTTTTTGCATCATTTAGTTAAGTATATATTTTACATTTCAGCATGTTACTGTTGCCTGGCTTATGCTGCCTAGGACTGAAGCTTGGATATGGTCCCAGTTATGGCTGGAGTTGAAACAAGTAATATTTTAATTAGATACACTGTTTTACACAAACGAACCTGAAATGCAATTCAGCTAACGAAGTATTTCCCCAGATAGATTAGGAGGCAGCATGCTGTATCCATGGTGTTTGAGTGCAGATGGACTGTGTGAGCTGGAGGTGGTCTCAGAAGAACCATTTGATCATTTTATTACCTGTGTTGATACACAAATATGGATGTTAGCCAAACATCTTAGCTAGGCTAATATTCTAATATGATTTACAATATGTGTCTGGCTCAATTTTGCTCATTGAATGAAATTGTTGAAATATAATGGATTGCATCAGCTCTTGGAGTCTTCTCTGTTCTTTTTACTTCTTTACAGGTGAGGAATTTTGTGGCTGTAGAAGTATATATGCTTAAGTATGCATTAACCTCCCTGTCCTAGCTGTTATAACTGAGACTGTAACTAAGCCCTGAGCTTATAAAGCACTGAGAAGTGGAAGCTTGGTGGGAATTTTCTGCCCAGCTAGAATGAAGCAGTGTCTCTCTGCTTTCATGATGCAGAGGGTCTCTGCTGGTGCCATGAGCTGCACTGGTGAGGGGTTGCAAATCTCTGCTGTGAGATGGAGTAACTCAAGCTCTCTGCTGGGTTGCACTACATAGATGGAGGGTAAAAAGCAATGCCACACGTTCAGTCCTACACTGATAGTCTGATGCTGCCAGCTCTCAACTAGACCAGCCATCCCACTGCTGTTATTATCTGGATAACTGCTGTGGCTGGACATTAGCTGGATTTCCATACTATTTGCTTGGACTGAGCAGTGACCCTGACATCACAGGAGTTACAAGGAATCACCGGAATAGCATGGACTAATTGCTGAATGATGCTTGAATGCTTGTGCTTAGGAGTAGAGGCAGCAATGTTACCTACCTGGCCAGCCTCACTGCTAAATAGCCAGGACTATTGCTAAATAGGCAGCATCTGCTCCTTGCCAGCTCTTCCCGGTCTTCCTCCTCCTCCTCCTCCTCCTCCTCATCGAGACACCAGGCCATCAGGGGACAAGTATTTCCTGCTGATCCCCCTAGAGCAAGGCCTGTGACCATCTGATTAATGAAAGTATTTTTATTGCCCCATTCCTTGGTGTATCTGGGCATGTCACAGTCTTTAATGTATGTATCTGTAAAGCAGTGGTGTGAGATAGGGAAGTGACGTTACCTCTCTTTTACTGATGGAGACCTGAAACTAATGACTTGCTTGAGATCCCAGAGGAAGAGTGTTGCAGAGTGTGGATTCCCATGCAAATCTGTCATGTCTTACACTAGTACTGTAAGCATCAGACCATCCTTTCCATCTTTCACTCTAGCCTGAGGTAGGGGGTTACTAGTGTTTCTTCAAAGAAAGAAAGAAAGGAAACTTAACCTTTCAGACAATATATATTTACTGTGTATGTCAGATCATCTGCTGGTAAAAAGAAGTAAAAGTGGATGAGAAAGATGTATAAAACATATTTTAATGGCAAATCTTTTAGATCATCATTTCCTGTATACAAATGGTTTAATATTTATTCCAGGTGCTCATATATGGTGTTGTATTTATAAAGATAATTAGAAAAACATGTTCTATGAGTAAGGGTAATAGACATGCAGGCATTAGGTTCTTCAGGGCATAAGTAGTCTTAGGGGAGGTATATGTATATTATACACAATCAGTAGAAGAGTTTCCGTAGGAAAAAACCATTTGAATAAGCAGCAAGTTGGCTGCTTATCCAGTGATGTCTGTTTTTCAAACTGTAATATATTGGCATGTATTTTTCTGTTTGATTTGTATTCCTTTTGAGCCAGATCTTTCTGAGCAGCACCTTCAAGGTTTATGGACTATTTTGTTGCACAGGGAGAAAAGAAACTATTGCTCTCTTCGTGGAAAGAAAAATGTCAGTTTATCAGGGCATCTTGTTTATGAAGATTCCTCTGGAGAATTCTTTAACAGGCACAATTTCAATCTACAAAAATGCTTTACAGCTGAGTTTTGAGTCCCATAAGAAAAGATTTTTTAATGAAAAATGATGCAGACTCATTTTTATATACATCCATTAGCCATTTTAGAGTGAGCTGTAGGAGTACCATGCAACATCCATCCTGTAAGCAGGTTGTGTTACAATCATAGATCTGACTTCCCAGTTGCATCCTACAGATCAGGGACTTTGAAATAGCCAGGTGCTCATAGCAGGGGCTGATTCTAGCTCCTTCCTTTGGCTCCTTCCCTCATACCATGCAGAGTAGACAGGTAGCTGGCATTGATAGGGAGCTTGCCACATGCTTGCCACTGCTTAGCACCTCTAAATCCAAGTGACTGCTGAGCAGTGGAGTGATGTGGTTTATACCCCAATTGCCCAGTGTGTCTTGGCTTGAGGTTCAGTTCAAATTCAGCTGGTCAAGAGACTGAGGGTTTGGAAAAGACAGGGAGTCCAGAGATCTGCAGATCTCAAGATTTTACTCTTAGCTTTTCTCTGGATAGTTTTGCCAACCTCCAAGGATATAAAATGCTGATAATGACATGACAGCACAGTCTGCTGCTGTAGGTTAACAGCTTCACATTTACCTTCAAGCCACATCAGAGAGCCTGGCAGAGAGGTGTGTGGTCCCACAGTTGAGACACATGCCAAGGGATGCCTCTAGCTAATATGGTTTAAAATGCTAGAAATGGCCAAAAATGGCCAAAGGCAGATGGACACAATGCAGCATCCTCACATCTGCAGTAGCCATGCTGGTTGCACAGGCCACCAAAGCTCTGTGGGGGGGTCTTGACAGCTATGGCAACTCTGCTTTGATGGCAGGGAGCAGTCAGGCTCTGTTACAGACACACCAGTGAGAGGACAATGTGTGATGCAGGGAAGGATGAAAAAGGACACAGCGCCTGAACTTTGCAGGACGACAAATAATGGGACAGAATTGTCTTGAGATGGGGTTTGCAGAAATAAATACTACCTAAAGCATGACATAAAGGTAAAATACTTGCAAGAGCTTTCAGAGAGCTTGAGTCCAATTAATGTGTCATAAGAAATTATTTCCAGCCTTGTCAGCCCTTTTAAACTGATCTACCATCTGTTAGAGAAACTTATAATCTTTAGGTAAACTGTTAATCAGAAAAGCAGCACTTAATACCTATTCCCTTACTCTGCACTTCACCTGCCCCAGCAGACTAGTACAGATTTTCCCTTTATGAGGACTTCAGATGGTGAGGGACAGGAGGGAGGGTGAGAAATCCTCTACCGTCTCTCTAAAGCCATGAATCAGCACAAATATGAGGAAAGAAGAAAAGAAGCATTTTATGTCATCCATGAGGGATACACAGGGCAGGTAATGTAGCATCTTTGGAAAATAACTGACTTCTGGTCAACCAGTATCTTACTGTTGTAATCAGAGAAACTGAACTTATGACATGTGGGGTCAAATCCACACCCCACTGAGATGCTCCAAAAGGTTACAGAAGCACAGGATATGCACGTGAGCAGAGTACCTAACATCACTAGCTGAAAGAAGTGGCCACTGATTTTGCCACAAGCCTCTTTCAAACACTGAGAGGTGATCCTGTGTCCTGACTGTCCTTTTGGTAGCATCAGCCACTGGGAGCAGAATCACAGCTCATGGGTGAGTGATGGCTAAGAGACACAGGTGTTCAGCAGCAGAGCCAAGAGCAGAACATAGGTCCTCCAGTTCATACCTGTTCAGTAAACTTATCGTTGTCCCAGTTTTTGCCAGTGCTCTGCATCTATATTTTTCCCTACATTTTCAGTTTTCCTGCAGTAATTGGCTTTGGATAAATTCAAAGTAAGCTGATATTTATTGCATTATATTTCTTTGGTGCTGATAAAGGCACAGCTTTTTGCTATTTTAGTGTCATGTGGGAGAGCAGCTTTAACACTGTCTAGAAGTCCTCTGTGTTTCTGGATTCTCTGTGAGAGTGTATTATGAGACAGCTGAGCGCCTGAAGCGATTTGATTTCTGCTTTCCTCCTGCAGATTGTCGACGGCAAACTCTGGTTCCAGTTGGATTGTGGAAGTGGCCCAGGAATCCTGGGAATTTCTGGCAGGGCTGTTAATGATGGAAGCTGGCATTCGGTCTTCCTGGAGCTGAATCGCAATTTCACGAGTTTGTCCCTGGATGACAGCTATGTGGAGCGCCGCAAAGCCCCCCTCTATTTTCAGACTCTCAGCACGGATAGCTCTGTCTACTTCGGCGCTCAGGTCCAAGTGGATAATGTCCGCAGCCTGACTGACAAGAGGACAACGCAGGTCTTGAGCGGCTTTCAGGGCTGCCTGGATTCCGTTGTCCTAAATAACAATGAGCTGCCGCTCCAGAACAAGCGCAGCAGCTTCGCAGAAGTGGTTGGCCTGACGGAATTGAAGCTTGGCTGCGTCCTTTATCCCGATGCCTGCGAGAGACATCCCTGCCAGAACGGAGGCACCTGTACTGCTGTGCCATCTGGTGGTAAATGCTTTCATTGCTTTGTGGGTTTCCCCCTCCCCGTTTTCCTCTGTAATGTATTGCCAGAGATGGTTTATGCAGCAACATGCTTGAAAAATCTCATGAACTCTATAAAACTCTGATAGGTATTGCAAATTGGGTAAAAGCTGTTTGCTCTATAAATAATGGTGAAGCGGTGCCCCTTCTTACTGCATAAGTGTTCCAGGAGGAAATTGATTTATTGGCTGTTAGGATAATCCTATTTCTATAGAAACCAATAGAATTACAATTACTGTAATGCTCAGCTGGATTTTTCAGGATCCATTTACAGCATCCTTACAGCATCAAAGGCTGTACACAAAGATGGTGATTTCAAATGTCCCTCATAGATGCAACAGCACTTTTGCCTTACTTTGTTTCCAAAGCTGTCACAAATAATTACTGAGCTGTCCTCAAAACACCTTCATCCTTTTGTGAGTAATTTGATTACATGTCTGCATGGAAATAGCAAGTTGGTCCCATCATAAACCCCCCCAAACTGTATTTTACAGCTTCCTCAGAGGCCTGAGTGCTTTAAGGTCTAAGTAATAATATCCAAAGTTTATACTGTTGTGATGTTGGAGTTTCCTATCAAGTGCTTACGTGGTGGTTTGTGTGATTTGATGCCAGTGACTTGCTGCAGTGCACAGGTTACCGGAACAGCCAGCATCTTAGCAGGAGAAAAGCAAATGGCATACATGTAGGACATTCCCTCTAGGGCTGTTCTCTCTGCAGTATACAGGTTTCCCATCCAGTTCCCCATATTGTATTTGCATGCAGCACTGCACACCTTTTCTGGCAGACTAAAACTTCCTCTGAAAAGGAGGTTGCTCAAGAGAGAGGTTTTCTGCAAGTTCAGAGCTTTCCATCCAGCTTACTGTTCAGTGATTTTGGTCATGGTTCCCTAGGGAAGTTCCTACTAAAACTCTTGTTTTATGGAGCATTTAACCACTGTCTCAGGGCTTTCTGCTTTAATGTGTCTATGCAGTTCTCTTGCACCCATAGTTATTATTTCTGGTTTTCATTAGTTTAAACCTTGTTCTCCTATTTCCTTTCTGACTCCCCTCCACCACATGGATTTATCTAAACTTTAGGCCCAAACTTGAGATAATTCAAGACTGACATGTGGTGACATCTGAGCAAAATTGTCGCAAGTTTCTGAGTTGGATAGCCCCACCCTTATAAAGTAAATCCTGACAATGTCGTTTTGTCCATGCTAGGCTGTCTCAGCATGCCCTATGGATCCTTGACTTTGATTCAACCACCTCTTCTCCCATCCCATGGCAAGTGATGCATCAGGGATGCTATCAGCTTTGCTGTTGATGGAAAGAGATGGGAGGACAGTTGGGAGGAATGAAGCACAGCCCGGGCAATCCAGGATGTGGATTTCATGAGAAGAAATTTTGCTGCTTGTGTGTGTCTTTAAGGGTCTTTATTTACCAAGGGAAGGAGAGAAAATGAGGGCTGCACAACAGGGGCAAGAGAAAATTTCTCTGATTGCTAAGCATGATGGTTTAAATCCCTAGGAAATACGGCTGTAGGATGTACTTGAACGTAACATGGCTTTGATTCAGACTCTATACTTAATAAATGAGGTTAACCATTTGCCTCACGTCCTAGGAAGCATGAGAACAGCTCCTTGAATTGATTTTATTTGAGTCTATTTACAGTATTGCTCAGCAATCTCGTGATGAGTAAATTGAAACCTTTCTAACAAAATGCTTGACAGCAATTCCTTTTTTCCCACTGCCATGTGCATGCCAGTTCAAACTGAGGGGAGATAATAGGGTGGGGGAGAAGCAAGGAGCACCGAAGATTGGACCCATCTTATTACTGGAGTGGCATACACCATTTTCATGTTAACAAAATTCACTGCTGGAAAGCAGTCACAGAGCTGATTTAACTTGCCTGCACTCCTGCCTCTGCGAGGGGCATGTGCCCTGCAGGGATGTTTTGGCTGCCTGCCGTTAAAAAATCTGTTTGCTGTTTTTACTGCCTCAGCAGTGTATGTAAATAGAGGATTGTTATAAAGCCATAATTCCAGTGCAATGGGCCCTGACTGCATGTCGGTGGTTCTACAGCCCAGCCCATAGGGGGAAGGCATGGGCATTTTTGCTTCCACTAGGCAAAGCAATTCTTTGTTAGTGTCCTCCATACGCAAAAAGGCCAAGTAACTAAATTCTAAGGGTGTAGAGTCCAACACCACTGCAATTGCTAGTTGCAGAGTCACAAACTGTGATGTGCATTTAAGAACCATCAGCTATTGCATTTGCTGACATAGATGTTAGCAGCTGACTTCCATTTAAAACAGAAAAAGACCCCAAACCTCTTCATTTTTTAAGAATTTTCTTGAGAATGAAAATGGCGGCTTTTCTCTTTTTTTTGGTGAGGGGAATAATTCAAAAATACATCCTATGAAGGTTCTTTTCCCAATCTCAGGACTTTCAGTAGCATCAGGATCTCTTGAACAATATTTTCTATGATATTAGCCTCCTATTAAAGTTTTCGGAGAACAGTGTTCCTTTTCCTAAACAGAGAGTATTTGGCATAATGATAAGATTAGTTTTAATTAATAATTTCTCTAATTTTAATTTTTACAAAGTAGGTTTCACAGACCGTTAACATCTTTTTTCTTTCAAACACCCTACTGTGCCTTACAAGAAAATTAGGAGAGAGAAAAAGAAAGCTGAGATTTATAGCTAACTTCATAAAAAAATAGTCAAGCAAAGGTTACCCCACATTATAGCATGAAAGAGTTGCTGGCTACATACCAAAAGTCAAAGGGGCTGTGTCTAATTTACATATAATTTGCATAAATTGGACATCTACAACCCAAACCTCCATAATAGAATTCCTGTTGCGAGATCTTCGTTTTTATAGAAATGCCTACTGCCCTGCTCCCCATTAATAAAAAACCTGCCTCTGATTACCTTTCGTTTCATCCTGCAGTTATGGGAATAGGGTAATACTGTGGACGTATTTGGGGAACAGCTAAAGTGATGCTTTGTATGCACTAGGAGTGTGTCCATGCCACAGCTCTTGGGGTTTGGATGGATAAATTCGAAGCGCCTGGTGCAGGGCAGTGCTGTGCATGGGCCTCACAGAGCTCAGGGGCTGATCGCAGAGGTATTGGCCCAAAGGAGAGCTGGCCCATGCTGACTCTTTCTGTCTGACCTCTCTGCATGTGGAACAGGACACAGTGGGGATCTCAACCTACAGGAGAAAGCATAGGCAGCTCAGATGAGTACTCCCAGAGCACAGAAAAACCTCTCTGCTTTCGGAGTCTGGCTTCTGAGCCAGCAGAAAGTGACCACGGCATGAACCTCTGCTTGCAGTGTTCTGTTCCCACAGGTCTGAATCATGTCCTGTGGCAGCAGTGTATGCCCAGTGATGTCAGTGGTTAAAGGGAGGGTGCTGTGTGTCCAGAGACGCCACAGGGAGATGCTGTGCATGCAGGGCTTGCAGATGGGGACGAGCACTTACTATGTCTGACAGCTCAGGAGACTAGTAGCAAAAAGAGACCTACACAGTTTTAGGGAAGTTTTCTTGGGAGATATTGCAAACCACAGCCCTGAAATATAGAGTACATTCTTCCAGACTTTTCAGTCCCTATCTAGAAGTATGGGTCAGTAAAGCAACTCTTAAAGAAAGTGTTAGCATTTTCAAACCTGACAAACAGCATAACTTTCAAAAACAACTTGGCTCTTTGAACTGAAATTTCCCAAGAAAGTTCAACAAAGTGTTTAAAGTGTGGTTAAGCTATAAGCAGCTGAATATGAGGTCTTAAAATGGGAAATGTCACACAACCTTAATAATAGTGTGGCACTATCAGGGCTGCCAATAGTAAATGTTTATCTGCATGAGTAACAGCATGAGCAATCTCAGCAATAGAAATCTTTACTGTAATCAAATGCAAACACTGCACCAAGATTTTCAACCACAGAGAGTAACCTCTTGCTTGTAAAACCTGCAATTATAAGTATAGTTACTTCCTTTAATTTGATCAGTCTTTTATACATATGGCTTTGATTAAAGTAAATGGCTTATATGAGTGGGCGATTTTATTTGAACATGAAGCATTTGAGTGGAAATATCTACTGAGTCAAGGACTGTGGGCAGAGTGTGAGGACAGAAAGTTATTGCTTTCTCCTCTTCATTTGTCCTTTTTTTCTTTTTGCTTTTTTATTATTTTTTCATGAACAGAGTTAAAATCCAAAGAGGGAGGAAATGCAACATGGCACTTGAGTGGTGGTTTTAATACATGTTTTAAATGATGTTGGCAACACTGACTCACAGCTGTTTTTGAGGGTTGGGTACTTCGTAAGAATGAAATCAGGGAAAACTGGGTCATGAACTGACCTGGTCTTACTAATGTTCTAGGTCTTGCTTTTTTACATGCACGAACAACCCAGCATGCTGTAGTGTGAGTATATCAAATGCACATGAATCAATTTTTAACAGCTTTTAAGAAATTTTGGAGGGCGGTAATCTATTTTATAGTTATGTGTTTAGGCATCTGGATTTAAATTCTCAGTTCAAAAGCACATGCATGCCAATCCTTTCATAGAAAGCACTGGTTCAGCAAAGACTGAGGTTCATTTTAGTACCAAAGAGTGGCAAGAGGCAATCATCTGTTTAAAGACAGATAAGTTAAATCTGAAGTGACAGGAATATGTATGGCTGAAGAACACACACTTCTTGAAGGTGGACTGATTTGACTATAAACATACCAAAACAAAAATTCTGGGAGAGATCCTCTTCACCTTCGGTTGTCTCACCAGTTAACTTGCCATGTAGCTCTATGTGAGCAATGCCAAAGGCACGGCTGTTTCTGGACATTATCAGGTCTACCCCTGCACAGTAGGCGTAGAAACTACACAGGGAGATCAAATGGAAAAGCCAAAGCACATAACAGATAAAAGCCAGCTTCTCTTGCATGGGATAGATAGAAACAGGAGCATACACATGTTCAAAACAAGAATTGGCAGCAGTTCAGTGCAACCTCTTTAATAAAGCCAAGTAAACCTTAGGATAGACAGACATTCAGATGACAGACATTCAGATGCTCAGGCTGGGAATGCTACCAGCAGAGATGTTTGCTACATAACAGCACCCCATCTGCTGATGGCACCGTGCCTGCCTTTTGCCACTGTCTCTGCTTCCTAAGTGCCAAATAAACACAGGTATAGGCAGGAAGCCTGTGTAGTGTCCTTGCTTACCACATGTTGCTGTTTGGTAAGGTCTGAGATGAAAAAGACCTTTTCCTCTGTATCGGGACGTGCCAAGAGAGCAGTAAGGGAAGCTGTTCAAGTCACAGTGAGAAGGTGAAATTTAGGTACATAGAAAACATTCAGAAGAGTATGAGAGAATCCTTATGAAACAACCAGTAAGCCCAAGACTATGATAAAGCAGGAAAGAGCTATGTCTACATAATGTTTTAGATCATAAATGAGCTTTTATATGAATCTTCTGTCCTCTCCTCTGTCTATGCTTCAGTTCCCACTGTGGAGAGGTGAGGTGTCGGAGCGGAGGGCAGGGCCAGGCTGAGTTAGAAGATGTGCACCAGGCATGCAGCCAACTGATCCCAAAGCCCTGAGACACACACAGTGAGGGTGCTGGGCCGTCAGCACCAGCTGTTTTGCTCCACAGACCCACTGTTGCTTACAGCTTGTTGTTGCTCTTAGGTCATATTGGTGTAGGGTGCTGTGGCACATGCTGAAGGTGTTGTGGTCCCACCCTGGCAGCGTTGCAGAGGTGTTTTCCAGAGCTTTCTAACTTTTTCCAGTAGTTCCCTCTGAGCAAATACACAAACACTGCAAAATTTGCTGTCTTGGAGAATGCAGATCAACATTTTTCAGCATCAGTGTGCAAAATATTCATATCTTTTGGAGGAAACTCAGATGGACTGTATGATCTTATATGTTGAATTTCCAAGACTTCAGTGCCTTCATTGTGAACAGGATCAAGCCCTGCATTGCTTAAAAGAGTATTTTTCAGCCCCTGCTGAGAGGACAGGGCACTGAGCCTTTTCTTCAGCTCTATTGTCCAAGAGTCTGAGAAGTTTGCTCATTATTCTTGTGCTAAATGGGAGGGATGAAATGCATGATACATTACCAGGACATTAAATCAAAAGTATAGTAAAAATTTTTTGTTAGACTCAAGATGCACTCTTGACCAAAAGGGTTTTCTTTACAATTGAACTTTGTCCACAGCCACATGGCTAAAAACATGCGCTAGCGGGCAAAATTACAGCCTCTGCTGAGAGGTTTGGAGAAGGATTAAAGGTCTGGCAAGTCTGCTGGCTGAGCTGCTGCATACTGTGCGCTGAGCCATCATATCAGCTCTTCACTTCCCTCCTCCATGAATTCTGACATATGCTTTGCTGTGCTGGAGACCTCCAGGGTGAACGCTCTGCAGCCCTGAGCATGTGTGTCACAGAAAAGTTCTGTGTCTTTTGCCAGTGGCTTAGGCTTGGCAGGTGTGTGGCAGTGAATCCAAAGAGAGGAAACATCAGTGATAAATATGGTAATTTAACACTGTCTTGTTTTAGTGCCTTTTTTATTTCTACCTTTGATCCTTAGACTTAGAATCTGTAGTGAATATTTCAGTTGTCTAATATCTGACTGTGTTCCACCATCATTAAATCAAATTCAGTGAAAAGGGTAGGCTTTTAGAAGCACACTTTTGGTCCTGTTCATACATTGCAAACCGGGCTCTGACCCATCTAGAGCATTCAGTTTCATCTCCTCTTACTATAAAATGCATAAATCTGTGTTCCTTTTATCCTTGGTGGTAAAAGTTGTTGTTTTTTTTTTTTAATTAAATGGATACTACTCAAGTTTTCTGTAATGAATAAATGTGAACAGAATTTGTTACAGAGTGACAACCTGAAGTTTAGTCAGCTGAAACAAACACAGCATGCAAAAAGAAAGTGATTCAAAGGCTTTGTCTTGCAAATGATTGGCACCTAGGAACATGCTTAAAAACAATAGAAAGGTGGCTTTTAGCATCACTTTAAAGTTATGGAAGTTAAAAATATCAGATAACATATAGAATACCATATATATTCCTCTATTAAATAAGGCAACAGAACTGATTATGAATAAAAAGTTTTATATTTGAATTGAACATTTTCATTTCGCTTAAACTCATTGAGACCATAAAAATCCGTATAAAACATTACTGTAAATTTTTGAACTATAGATGTCACTGTTCAGTCATAAAATGAAGCACTGAAACAGCCTTATTTATTTTTGCCGTGTATTCTACCTACAGTCACAGGTTTGTAATTTTTCAGACACAGACCTTGTCGCCAGGTACAGAAAGCTGTTCACATTATCTGAGTGACAGAAAAAGGAAATATAAGACACAAAAAGAAATAATCCCATCTTGCTGATGCTGACTAAACATGCCTTTTAAAAAGCTGAAAGTTGAATAATCTCTCTTCTTAACTCTGCAACCTTGAAAACAGCAGTGCTTCTGTCTCCCTTCTTGTAGCAGAACAATGAAACAGTGTGATATTTGAGTATCTATTTCATTTATCTTCAATTAAGAAGGATTGGACTCTTGACTGAGTATGCCCACAAGTCTGGTTCCAAGTTTATTCTCAAAAGCCTGTCCTCATGAAAGAATTCAATTAGAGTAACTGAACAAGGCGAACTGAACCGGATAGGACATAAAAGATGTGGGAGTCTTAATGCAGAATTGCTTTTGCCTTATGCCTCCACTGGGCTTTCACATATTGCTTCCATGAAATTCTTTCGCTTGTAACTCTGCTGGAAATTCCTGCCATGTTTACTGAAACAGTAACTTTTAAAATAAGTATTTTATTTTTTGCCAGATGTATAGATATAGAAAGTTTTTAAAAATGTGTTTAAGAGGCTTACCACTGAGGGATGACATTTAATCTACATCAGTTTGATCTCCAATAATTTTGACACTGAATTGAGTTGCACTCAACCATTTTAGCTCAAACTCCAGCAGTATTCATTGCAGGAAGTTTCTTTGTTCCAGTTGCTTAATATGCTATATTCAGTAAGTATGTGATCCCCATAAATGGAGCTTGAACCTTGCCTACACATCTGTTTAGGACATTTGGACTGTGTAAGGAGTCTTTTAAAAGAGCAGCCAAAGTTTTTTTACAGATGTCCAGGAAAATTTAGCTAGTTCAACAACTCTAACCTAGGAGCCTTTCCTTTCCAGGGAGTGTCTCATCCATCTCATGGCTTTCACAGCCTAGATGTTCCTTGCTCTTTTCAGGTGAAAAAGGACTCAGATTTCTATATCCAGTTCACAACATAAAGAGATGCACTGCTTCACTGGATTTCTTTGTGACCTTAAATAAAGCTTTTATTAATGGCATAGGGCCATATGAAATCACAAAGAGAGGAGGGAAAAAGAGATTTGTCATTTGATACTTGGCAAGGTGAACTGATGCGTTTATAAATTTTTTTTTTTTTTTTGCTTTGATGTTGCTCCTGTGTTGGCAGAAAACATAGAAATAGACTTTGATCCCCAGTAGGATCCCCCTCTGCTCGAGCGGTGTTATGTCAGATGTTTTGCAGCCAGTGATTAATCAGACTTTTGATAGCACACACTCAACATAATTAGCTCTGATTAGGGCTGGCATTGCCCAGGTCAGCTGGTATTTTGAGGTTTATAGTTACTTCCTGGAGGATGCACTTTATGAAAATGGTGGTTTATTATTCTCACATCCCTACTGTGTCATCCTTGTTAAGGGTAGATGTGGAAAAGCTCTTAGCTGATGTATTTGTTCATCAGTGAAGCCCCAGGAGGAGCGTGGACTGCCACTGTCAGCAAATATAGTCTGTATTTTCAAAAAGATTGGCAAATGCATCCTTGATTGAGGATATTTCTTGTTACTGAAGTTGTTCATGGATGATATTTATTCTTGTCTGGATCTTGATAATTAGGATGGTTTGGGCTGCAGCAATTCCTCCGGTCCCTGATTGTAGACATGAGCTCCAGTTGTCCAGACATCCCAGATAAACAAACTCTTTACAAGCATTATCGTGCACCACACAGACAGACCAGAATGTGTGTAAGCATCCCCTTGCCTCCACAGTACAACATATTTTTAGTGTAAAGCAGCCATATGGGTCCTCTTGCTTCTAGACAGACTCTGTGGTAGGATTCTAATTTATCTCTCTCTGACCCTCACCTCCCAGGATACCACTGCAATTGCCTCTCCCAGTTTACAGGAAGGAATTGTGAGTCAGAGATCACAGCCTGCTTCCCAAATCCCTGCCGGAACGGAGGCTCATGCGATCCCATTGGCAACGCTTTCATCTGCAACTGCAAAAACGGCCTGACGGGAGTAACGTAAGTGTCCCTCCCCAGGTGGGAAACAGCTTTTCAATTCAATGATGGTCTGCTTTTTGATCAGGCATTTTGTCCCCAAAAGCTGTGATTCACCTAGTAAAAAATAAACCCAAATTTAGCACTTATTTCAAGTCTAAGCTAATGACAGTTGAGAAATCAGTGATACTTGAATGCTCATAGATGTTTTTCTGAACTTCTCCTCCGAAATTGTTGATTTAGGATGTTATCTTGAGACAGTTTTCACTGAGATATACCTGTCTAAATGTTGGTGGCTTTTTGAGCAATCTTGTAAAACCTGTGGAATCTGCTGTGTAATCTTTGTTTTGAAAGTAGATCCATTATTTAGTCACCTTAACCCTGACATAAAAGAATAATTTATTGCATTCATTTTTTAGAATTCCTGTCTTGACTTTATACATGGTGCAGATACAGAAAATCCCCTGACCTGCCCATCAAAATTCTTTTTTCTCGTCTGATTTGTCTACTGTCTGTACTTTTGCTCTGCATTTTACCACCTCTTGTTCTTTCCAGTTCTTGTCTCTCATTAGGGTTCCTGTACTTTTTCCCCACCTTTCTAATGTTTGCTCATTTTATCTCGAGCCCAAAATAATTTTACACAACCAGTATATCCTCCTCTTCTCTTAAATAAGTACTCTGATGTTTTTACTATATTTTTTCTCAACTGTCTTCTCCCTGAATTGTTTTCTAATATTTTGTATTGACTCCTATGGGATAGTCCAAAAACAATATAAAAAAAAAGTTCTGTTACAGTCAGTGAGCCTCGTTAGGGTCAAGGAGCCTTTTCCTATTAGATGCTGTAAACTCTTATTTTCTTCTTGATGTTTCCATTTTATTGTCTTTAAAAAACACAGAATAGATGTAGAAAAAATTAAATGCCATTAAATAATATGATAACAGTCAGATCATTTGCTAAGCACCAACGAGGTGTTAACTAATGGCACCTCTTTGAAAAGGTAAGTTGTCATGCACAAGCGGGACTGTTTCTTAGGTGTTCTCCAAACTCCAGACTCTCCTTTCCTTCTTTTAAGGTGTGAAGAAGACATCAACGAATGTGAAAGAGAAGAATGTGAAAATGGTGGCTCCTGTGTCAACATATTTGGTTCATTTCTGTGTAACTGCACCCCTGGCTATGTGGGTCAGTACTGTGGTCTTCGCCCTGTGGTGGTTCCCAATATACAAGCTGGGCATTCATACGTTGGCAAGGAGGAGCTGATAGGAATAGCCGTGGTCCTGTTTGTCATATTTGTGTTGATCGTCCTTTTTATCATTTTTCGCAAGAAGGTTTTCAGGAAGAACTATTCCCGCAACAACATCACACTCGTACAGGATCCGGCTACTGCAGCCCTGCTCAACAAGAGCAATGGCATCCAGTTCAAGAACATCAGGAACAGTGGAGACAGCAGAAATATCTACCAAGAGGTTGGGCCTCCACAGGTCCCAGTGAGGCCAATGGCCTATACCCCGTGCTTCCAGAGTGACTCACGGAATAACCTGGACAAGATAGTGGATGGGCTTGGCGTAGAGCACCAGGAGATGACGACGTTTCATCCTGAGTCCCCTCGAATACTGACAGCCAGAAGGGGGGTGGTGGTGTGCAGTGTAGCTCCAAACTTGCCTGCCGTATCTCCCTGTCGCTCCGACTGTGACTCCATCAGGAAGAGCACATGGGATGCTGGGACAGAAAGTAAGTACCACTGTGTGCTGGTCTCATTCTTCCGTACCATAGGTAAGGCTTGACTTCAGTGTGAGGCAGGTACAGTGGCACAAATACTCTTAATGCCTCAAACTCTACATGTTGTTGTTATATTTCTCCAAGAAGTGATTTAGTTTAATTTTGAAAGGTTATAATTAAACTAGGCATACAAAAGCGCTACTTCTATGCATTAAGCATGACTAAATGCATTTATTTCACTTGTTCAGAAAGCACATGTGAGCAAGTGTAGGTGCTCTGAGCGTTAGTCCTTCAAGTGACACAATGCAATCATCTTTCCATTGGAAAAAATAATTTGGGGCATAATTCTCAAATATAAGTTCTGCTAGGTTCAGTCCATTTGTCTCCCCAAGGGAGTTAAAAACCTTTAAACCTTCTGCAAGAAGCAATCCTGTTTTGCAACAGGGACAAATGAACTAATATTCTCTACTTCCAGTGTCTGTGAAGTGAAGCAGAAAATCATGTACTGCTTATAGAATCACCTTTTCAGTCCATTGCATTCCCATCTACATTCAGTATCGGTCATTGCAAAATTTCCAATCCCCACACTTACCCCATTTGTGCTCTGATGGTTTCTCACCTGGTAACACAGTGCTCCCTCCATTCCTGAACAAGTTGCTGGAGATACAGCAAACTTCTCATAGGCTGTCGTGGCAGGAAATGCCATTTACTGGAACAGTTATGGCCCTACATCATCTATTCTTGCAAGTCAGAACATGTCATATGGACTGGGAGCTGTTTGCTTCATCATACAGGATTTTGTTTTAGATGTTTTCTCTTATTAGGAGTTTTTCCTAATGCATCTTCCAGTACCAAGAGGGGGGCTTACAAGAATGCTGGAGAGGGGCATTTCATAAGAGCATAGAACAAGGGAGAATGGCCTTGAGCTGATGAAGGATAGGTTTAGACTAGATATTAGGAAGGAATTTTTTACTGTGAGAGTGGTGAGGCCATGGAACAGGTTGCCTAGAGAGGTTGTGGCTGCCCCATCCCTGGAAGAGTTTAAGGTTGGATGAGGCTCTTGATATATGAGCAACTTGATATAGTGGAAGGTTCCCTGCCCTTGGCATGGGGATTGGAATCAGATGATCTTTAAGGTCCCTTCCAGCCCAAACCATTCTATGATTCTATGATCTTCAATCCTATTGCAACAAAGCTTTAACCAAAGCTGTCAAGTAAAACTATATGATCCAGAAACTTTCATAGTCCTGTAGTTTTAAGCAATAGAAACTGAGGAATAGAGAGAGGAGTCTGGCACTGCCTTTAAGGAGATTGTAGTAAGATGGGGTTTGGCCTCTTCTTCCAGGCAACTAGCAACAGGACAAGAGGACAACATCAAGATGTGCCAGGGAAAGTTAAGGTTGGACATCAGGAAGAATTTTTGCACTGAAAGGGTGGTTAATCCTTGGATTGGGCTGCCCAGGGAGGAGTCACCATCCCTGGAAGTGTTCAAGAATCGACAGCACATAACACTTCGAGTTAGGGTTTAGTTGGCATGGTGACATTCAGTCAGAGGTTGGACTTGATGATCTTGGAGGTCTCTTCTGACCTTAATGATTTTGCGATTCTGTACCTGTGCCCTGATCTGCACATTTTCATCTAAGGCAGCCCATTGGCTAAGGTTTTCTAGTGAAAAACAGGGAATTAGTTTTTGTTTATTTCAGGTGTATTTCAGAATTGTGTTGTAGTTGACCTTTTAAATCTTTAAATATATAGTTGTGCTGATTGAAAGCATCAGCATGCCACGCTTCATACATGCTCTGTTCTGTATTCTCCTGGCTGTTTCTGTCTGTGACACTTCTGGTATCTGCATGAATTTCTGCACAGCATGAGGCCATGCCATGGAGACAGACCTCAGCTGTCAAGGAGCGGAAAGCAGTGCAGCTTCATTACTGCAGCACTCACTCCATCCTCTACATACCCTGCTTCTCAGCAGTAGCAAATCAGCCCTTGCTGTATGGAGGTGTGCCATGCTGGGGAGAAATATCTACAGATAGCAGGTGGAGAGCTGTACTTCCATGTTTGTAGAACCTGAGCTTCTTCATTTGTAATTGGCTCAGGTCTCTCTCTCAGTGCTTACTATGGGGGATATTTTTTGTGTCCCTGATTATCTCTTTTATAATGTGTAGTTGAATACATTTATTCACATGCGTTTAATTACAGGAGAATTTATACCATAGGTTGCAGTTATATTGCTAAACAGTGACATTGTCAAGACTGAATGTCCCTGATGAAAAGCAGTGGAAATTGAAGGATAATCTATTATATGTCAGTGATGGAGCTATTAAAATCTGATCCAAGGGCCACTGATATGAATAACAAGATGCACAATAACTTTATTGAGCGTTGAATGAGCCTTTAATGAGGTTCTCAAATTAGGAAATGAACAGTAAAGATAAATGTAACTGTAATCTCTTGTATAAGCTGTTTATACCACATTCTTTAAGTCATCACTTTTTTTGCTGTTGAGACTACATGTCATCTAAAAAAAGGCAATACTGAATACAGATGTTTCTTCCTTGATTACAGTGCTGTCAGCCACTTGAAAGACTCTTTGGGCTTCAAACACTTCTAAAGTCTAGGTATCTTCAGCAGCTGCCTTCTTGATGAATAGGTCATTTCCTCCGGCTGAAGGAAATAATTTTATTTTGACAAAAATAATAGAAGGCAGGATTTACATGTGTCAGTGGTATAAATAGACAAATGTGCATACCTAGAGAGTACCTTTTTGCTTTGTTTTTGCTGTCAATGAAGGTAAAGGGGTTGATGACGCTGAAGAAGTGACCTGTTTTTCAGGAAGTAATAAAGGCAGCAACTCCGAAGTGCAGTCCCTCAGCTCCTTCCAGTCTGATTCCGGTGATGATAATGGTAAGAAATGGTTTTATCTCTATTATGCTGGGGGAAAAACTATCTAGCTCTCTTTCTAATATTATTGAAAACATTTATGTGACATCTTGAAAGCCTTTAATGATGCTGAAAGTCAAAAAGTCCCAGGTTCAAACCCTCACTTTATGTCCACTTACTAAATTATAGGAATGTAATAAAAATCTATAGGAACGTGATAAAAATCTTGATGGTTGGGGCTGTTGCCTCAGGACCCCGAGCTTTAGAGTGAATTAGAGATATGGTACAGCGGAGTCATATTGACAAGATACATGTTGACTAATAGGTTGCAAGTGAAACTGTAGAATTTTTATCACTTTCCCTCTTAGAAGAGCATGACTGTCATGTTTCATCAGTCACATAAAAGGAATTTCTGTGCCATTTGCCAGATATCATTCATGGTCCCAACAAGACTCTACTGGTGCTCGGCAGCATCAATGAGTGGATGAGCCAGTCCCTGGTGGCTTGGCTTCTCCCTGGTAATCACAGCTCAGGAAACAATAGAGCATGATTAAATCCTTGTTCAGTGCATACTCAGTGCCTGTTCTCCTGTCCTAAATCATTATCTCAGTGAGTGACATGGGCAGAGCCATATACAGTCTGAAAAAGACCCACAAAATCAGAGCAAACCTTTGTTCCTACGACCCACGTATGTTGAGCAGTGGGTCTGAGAAAAGGCAAGATGTTTCTGCTCGGAAGGGATCGTGGATGTCAGGGAAGCCTCATTCAGATACACAGAAAAAGACTAGCACAAAGAAATTGTACTTGGTTTCCTCAGCTGCCAGTTAATGAACTGTCTGGAGACTTAGTTCCTCAGTCATGTCATGCAGCTCTTCTCTAGGTACTCTGAAATGTTGGAAAAAGCACTGAAAGCAAAGTGCACTTGCAGTTCCTTTTGGTTCAGCTGTGTCTGAAGCATCACGATTATTTTTGTTAAGCTTCTCAATGCTTTTCTGCCCCTGCACCCAAAAAAAAAACCTTTAGCATTTTTTTAGAATAGGTATTATTTTAATGATATAGGCTTACATTATAATTAACTTCAGAATAATTATTCAAGTGGTCATTTATTGTACATTGTTACTTTTTATATCTCCCACATTCTAATTAGACATTTCAAGCTCTTGATCCTCCCTCCATTTAATTCAGTGACACAGTACCCACAGAAGCTGGATTGGACCTTCTGTGCCCACTCATTTTTTGTGAAAGCTGCATTTAAAATAAGGCCTTTAGAGATAACAATTCTAGTTCAGGGTCCAAAGAAATCCATATCTTCTGGGAGAATGAGGGAAGAAATTTAAATCATCTGAGTCATTTGCAGAGGTCAATGCAAGACCATATGCTCTGGTTTTCTTGAAGCTGTAGGAATGGTTTGTAGCAAAAGAGCCTAAAATGCAAATTCAGGCAGAAGTAAGCATATAGGTGTTCACATACATGTACTTAAGGACTAACAGATATCCCTCCCGAAGCCATAAATCCTTCCTCTTCCTGTCATTTTAATTCTTTTTCTTCACATACCTACAAAGGTTAAAAGGTTGTCAGTGAAACCACAACCAAACCAAACTCCTTCCTTCAAAGCCAAGAGCAGTTCTGCCAGGTTTGTGAATGGCTAGCAGAGAGAACAGGCTTGTGTCATGATGATGTACAAATGGCAGTGCCAACACTGTCTTGTAAAAATGGATAATTGCTTCTGACTGGGGAAGCCTATTTCGCACCATGAAGCACTGGGACACATCCCATCGAAGGTGCGGACAGCCCTACGCTCTTCAGTTTCTGTCAGGTGCAGGCAGCTTCCACTCAGCCTCTCCAGAATGCTCAGAGCCTTCTCCTGCTGGGTCAAATAGGGCTTGTCTTACCATGAAAACTCTTTTTGGGTGTGGTTTTTAACCTACCTTTTTTTTCCCCCCCACCTTATTTCTACTGCATTTAAGTTGCTCAGCTCCCCTAAGTCTTGCTGAGAACAGTTGGCAGTATTTTTGTGATCAAAAAGTAAAAAATCTGAGCAATGTTGTATTTGGGTGTTAACTTGCAGTGAGCTGTAAGCAGTTTCTCTCCTTTCTGTGAACATGCTCTGCTCAGCTCCCACCAGAGCCAGCCCTTAGTTGCAATGAAGACTTTTTGATCTCCTGTTTTTCACTCTCAGTTGTTCTCCTCGTAGAGTTTACAGCTGCCCTCCATGTCTTCCCAGCCATGCAACAGCTAACTGCATGGAGTCCCTTATATTTCTATAATGTTTATTATGCATTAGCCAGTACAAGTCTCCTTTGTACAATTGCCAACACTGTTGATGGCATAAACATGCTGAACTTAGACATAAAACATGGCTGCTTTGATCTATCGAGGCTCCTTTTGCCAAGCCTTCACAATAACTGAGGAAATTGGATGATATCCCTGATCCCATGCCCAAAATTTAACAAAGATGTGAAAATATTCAACATATATATTTGCACTGTTACTGTTAACATGTTTCTTGTGACCTCAAAATCTGTTGGTCATGTGAAACAAAAAAGCATGTCTTGCGCAGCATTTCTGGTCCCCTTCTTAGCCTGCTCCAAAGCAATCATTTTTTTCACAACTAAAGACAAAGGAAAGGGGATGGATCCAGTGCCCACTGAACAGAGCTTTCCCTCTGATTTTGATGGGTTTATTTCACGTCCTCACAAGCAGGGGTGTTAGGTGCTGCAAAATGCAGATCTAGAGGAGCACACATTGCAGGCCTTCATGTTAAACAACTGCACAGTCTCCATTAATTATTTCAAGGAGAAAGTATGTTTTGGTAAAACTCCTGCAGAGAACACACAAAGCATTTGTGAAACTGTTCTGTCAAACACAGATCAAAATGTGAACCAAAGCTACTTGCATGTGTCCTCCTGTGCCGCTTAACATCCCAGAGGTATTACACAGCACAGCACAAAGAGTAAATAAGTAAAAAATTCCTCTTAGGAAATAGATTGAGCTTAGCACTATTTCTGATGGTGTGATGGTCAAAAAGATAATGGTCCTTGGAGCACATGGCACCGTCTCTAGAGACCTCTAAGCATGAATGAATTAGAAATTAGTGTCAAGTAGATGAGATACTGCTTTGGTTAATTGAATCAGCTGGCCAGTCTGCTTGAATTTATGAATGATACACATCATCCCATATGCCTTTCTGGAAATGCTGGTTTGGAATTTATCACCACTCTGAAAATGTATGGGACTATCTGAAATGAAATGTCCTGCAACCCATTGTATAAATCATGCATTGGTCAGCAGCCTTTATTTTTTTTACAATGTCAGTTCTATCTATTTGAGAGAATTTATTGTGGTAACATATGATGTGTGTTTTAAATACTAACCTGAAGCTGTCCTTCCCCTCCCTTTATTTTCTACTTTCCCTCCCCTGCAAGCTTCCATAGTGACTGTCATACAGCTTGTCAACAATGTAGTTGACACTATAGAAAATGAAGGTATTTAATTTTTTTTCTTTCTTGTTATTCAACAATGCTTCCTGTTTTCATTGTGAAAAATTCCAGCAGAACCTCACTAATCTACACTGACCAGCAAACCTATGGCAGGGATTGGGTTTTGCAGATCAGCATGTTCACCAGCAAACATGAAAATGCCAGAGGAACGTACCACAAAATGTCTCTGGATAATTGGAGGTGGCAGAAAAGGTGTCAAGCCTTCATCTTCTGTTCAAGTCAATGTTTTTGCTTGTTAACCCCCATTGCCTTCAGAGAAAAGATTAGATTGATAATGGAACCATACCATTGAGGTTATCCTGGCTGCAGAGACTGGTAAACAGAAGATGACATGGGAAGGCTGTGAAGTATCCCATGCTGCAGTTAGAGCTGGGTTATGCACTCCAGTGGGATCACACGGAGAGGAGCAAAATGATGGTAGGCAGGTGGCTGGTTTCTCCCAGGTACTCCTGTCAAACAGATGTATAGACACAGCTCCATGGATGGCCTGTTAGCAAGGCAGCCTGACTTTCCCCTGAGGTTAATGTGCCCATTAAATAGAACATGCCTGTGTGGTTCAAGGACCTAACACACCTCTTCCACTGACCTCCTGGGTAACCTCAGGCTCATCAAGTTGTAGGTGAACTGATTTGCCTACCTGTAAAGCAGGAATATCACTATTTCCCTTTTCTGTTAAGCACTAAGAAAATGTGGTGTCTCACAGAAAAACATTTATTTATTTTTACAACATATATCCTATCCTTGGGAAAATGTCAACTCAATATCAACTCACATTGTCCACAGGTCCAAACTTTCATTTGTCCATAGCAAAATTGAGCCAGATTTTGCAGACTTCAGCTACTTCAGTCTGCATAATACTTAAAAATGATTAAGTACATTATTTTTGTGAAACAACTGATTTTTTTTTTTTCTTGAGCCAGTTCACAGTAATTTTGAAAAACACTTTCGCTCCTAGGTAGTGATGGCATTTGAGTATTTGTCTGTAGTATTTATGTGGATTTCCTGAAATGTGAGTGCCATTCTTCTCATTATCAAATACATGTACTAGCCAAGGTTAATACAAAAGGAAAGAAAATAACCTTGAAAAGAAACCACAGGCACTGTAAATGTCCTTTCCTTCCTAAAGGAAAGCTTAAGCAAACACACTGGCTCCCCATCATGCTTTACAGATCCGAAAAAGCCAGTTTGGCAGCAGTTTCAAGAGGCTGCACTGAAAATGCTTTCCCCACTTCCCAGTTCCTTATATGAGACTTGCAACTCTGGCCTGCTTTGCACTGGAGCTGGCAGAAGTGGTGAATAATTAGCCACACTGGAGCTCTGGGTGCTTGGTAGGCAGAATCACTGCCACAGAGTTATGGGAGAATGGGGCTCCTGCCCCAGGGACCTGCCAGGGTGTTGTGCAAGTCAGCAAATTAGGGAGGTTCTCCTGGATTCTGAACCACACAACTCAGAGGGCCCTGACGCATCTTGGGTGCAATGCCATTACACTGACCCAAATACAGCAAAATCCACTTTACAAAAAAGAGAGAAGTAAAGAAGAGTGGTTAGGGCCGGTTCAGACACTGCTGCTAAAGCTGCAGTAGTCCCAGCCCTCCTCACTCCAGGATATCACAGAGCAGGTAGAGAGCTACTGTCTGGCTAACAAGTCAGTGAAGAAATCGCCATCACCACATGTACCATGTGGTGGTAAGCAATGGCAGGTGAGGTCTTGGTAGGTGGAGGCCTAGAGAACAGTATTCTCTGCCCTCATCTGTGTCTGAGCCCCAGAGGTGATGCCATAAAGGCCTTTTATCTTGCCAGACCTCCTCCAGCAATGCCATCCAGAGACCTTGCTGAATGACTTCTTGCATGAAGCCCAATAACATGTGGCTGAACAAGAGCATATCCATCTAGAAAATGCTGCAGCTTATTCCCCGCTCTTGTCTCACATAAAACCTCTTTCCTTGCTCTCCTCCCCACCCCTGCACCCTCTCCATACCGGAATGCCTCCCTCCCCACCGGCTAGCATGGCAGTGCAGGTGGGAGGTGGGTATGGGGTTGTGGAGCATTGTAGCTGACGGCCCCATTAAATGGCTTTGTATTCTATTCTATTCAGGTTCTTATACCGTGCCCATCACCATGGTATCTGAGCCCAGGTGGGCCCAGATTTGTTTGAACCGGCCCTGAGAATGGTAGATTCTTATTTTTCTGTTTCAAAGTGAACAAGTGAGAAAAAAATGTACTTTGCAATTATAAACCATAGAGATGGTGGATAGCCCTTTTTTGTATTAAGAATTCCAACTCTAATGTAATTCCGTATCTCTTCAGTGAGGGTAAACAATTAAGATATGATAGAAAAGGAATATAATACACGACATAAACTTTTTTTATATATGTCTGCATTTGACGGGCAAGTTTAGCTTATATGTTAAAATAAAGAACAATTAAAAATCCTGTTAAAATAACTCTGAGGCAGCTGTACTTTAGAAATATGCATGCAAATTTCTGTATTTTCAAATGTAATACAATGCTGGTAACAAGCTCTGAGTTACCAGTTTTTACTTTTTACTTTGTATCTGACAGTGTCTGTTATGGATCAAGGACAGAACTACAACAGAGGTGATTTTTCTGGGACACCTTCTGCCTGTCGGACTGGGCTGGGGTGGGCAGAGCACTGATGATCTGTTTGGTTTTTTTCTTGAACTGCTTCACGTGTACTCTTTTGTTTGAATTCTGTTGGGTTCATAAGCTGCATGAGAATGGTCAGCCACTTTTTTCAAAATTCAGTTTTCAGTCGATCAGATTATTTGCTTGCACACTTTCTTTCTTGAAGTCATTGGAGGTGGAAGGGGAGACGAGTTGTGATACCATAAGCATGCTGATTTGTAGATCTTTTCAATTAACTGTGAAAAGCAGTAATTCAGACATTTTTGTCATTTTGATTTATCGGACTTACAGTTCCTAATACAACACAGTGGCATCCTAAAGAGCGAAATGCCTGAGAGTGGCCATACTTTGTTTCCTTGCTTGTTTGCATTATCATCATAATGCAATTTATTCTCCTCCTCTACCCCCCCGGTCAGAGCATGAGTGACCTGTGTCAGTGGCCTGTGGAGCATGCTGCGATTTGAATGTGCTGTGAGGACTCGGTGCATGCAGGACACTCTGTTCTCATTTGTGGTCTCACCCTAACAGAGCGCTGTGATTCTCTTTCCTGCTGCAGCGTATCATTGGGATACCTCTGACTGGATGCCAAGCGCTCGCTTGTCTGACATTGAGGAAGTGCCCAATTTTGAGACAACAGATGGAGGCTCAGCTCATCACGGCAGTACCAGAGAACTGGAAACAGATTACTACCTTGGTGGCTACGACATTGACAGCGACTACCCTCCCCCTCACGAAGAGGAGTTTTTAAGCCAGGACCAGTTACCACCCCCTCTTCCAGAGGATTATCCGGACCAATATGAAACCCTCCCACCCTCGCAGCCAGTCTCAATGGCAAGTACTCTCAGCCCTGATTGCAGGAGACGGCCGCACTTCCACCCTAGCCAATACCTCCCTCCTCACCAGTTCCCCAATGAGACGGACACCGCGGGGTCTCAAGCTGGGAACGAATTTAGTACTTTTGCTGTTGGCCCAAGCCAGAACACAGAAAACGTTAGTGCAGGTAAGATGCCTTTGTCCTTGCACAACTCTCTAGATGCCTCCTCCTCTGATGTCTCAGCCAGCTGCGGCTTTGATGACTCCGAAGTAGCCATGAGTGACTTTGAAAGCGTGGAGGAACTCAACTTAGAAAATGTTCACATTCCATTTGTGGAGACCCAGCATCAGACACAAGTGTAAAGGAAGCTCCTTTCTTCTTCTTCCTCCTCTTTTTTTTTTTAATTTTGTCATTTGTTCCAATTAATAGTATAAATATTGAGAAGAAAATATGCTGAAGGTGTGTCTATATATATTGGGCAAGGCAAAAATACAGTATAACCCATTGTTGACTTGTTCAGAAATGATACTGTATGTGCAGACACGAAGAGACCAATTGCGTTAAGTATTGTACATCACAAAATTGTTACAGACAATCTGGAGAGTGTGTACCTGTATTTATTACCAAAACTAAAACTCAGCTTTTGAGGCAGGGGGAAACAATAATTGTTGAATAATTTCTTTCTCTCTCCTAAAGTTTGATTTTTTTTTTATTTTCATTGTGTTATTAAAAGTGTTACAGTGTTATAATTCCACCACAGTATTAAGGAACTTGTACAGATCATTCCAAGATGCACTGCTGCGTGAAACTTTATGTCAGCAAAGAGTGAAAGCAATTGATTGCTGAGGCTGCTGTGTACAACATTTCATATGGCTGAAAAAAAGCAGCATTTACAAATTGTCCTGTCAAAAGACAAGTAATCAGTTACTTGTTCATAAATATTTATCTATACTTTTGGTTTTTTCATAGCATTTCATTCTACTTTGTGTGCATATAGAGCAACATACATACAGTTTATGTTTAGTCCAAATTGGCCTACTTTGGTTGCCATTTTTTTAAAACCTGATGTCAAGTGTGTGTGCATAGCTTCACCTGTGACAACTTCTAGAAATGTCAGAGTTTGGCTCAGGACTTGCCTGGTTTTGCCCCAGTTGCATATTCACAGCCTCCCTTGACTTCTGTATGCAATGTGAACATGCATCTGAAAACACAGGGAAGCCTAAATAACTACACAGATGATTCTTTTTTTTGAAATTTCTTGCTTGGCAATCACCTCTTTAACAGCAGTCATCATGCTACAGTTACTGCAGTGAAATTAGTTGCAATTAAGTTGCATAACCTCAAATTGTTAGCTTAACTTCATTTGGCAAATGTCCATCCCTAGAGTTTACGGGATGAGTTTATAGTCAGCTACTGTAAACTGACTCAGACAGTGGAACTGCATGGATGGACTGTGGCCAAAGATCTGGCTCTAGATTTTCCACTGGATTCATGATTTTGTAGCATTTGACAACTTCCAAAGGTTGTTTGCAGACTTCAGAATATTGTTGTGGGATGAAGAATGGGATGTCATCTGTATGTCACCTGTATGCTTTTATGCTTCCTTCAGCCTGATCGGAGTGAATGGCCATTCACACTGATTTAGCCTGAGCAGCAAAGTGCAATATGGAAATATGGGATTTTCAGTCAGTGTAGTAAAGCAGAATATGCGTACCTGTTGCTCGGTGTTCTGAAAAATGTTTTTGTCCCTGCAGTTTACAGCATGTGTATATGTTACCATTGAATATGTGTTTACAAGTCTGCATTACTGCTGGGTTTTCCCATTCCTTCCATGGCATAATTCTGTCATTCTGAAAAGTTATCGAATACCTAAATCATTGTGGTACATGAATAGATTCAGTAACAGGTTTCCTATGCTGCTTTTCATGTCCTGTCTCCTGGTCAATCATCTTAACGGGGTAGTTTCAGTATTGTATTCCAGGACATGTTTTTGACTGACTTGAGTTTCACCCAAGATTAAATTGTGGACCATTTCTTGACATACAGGAAGTCTTTATTCAGAAATTGTCCCAAATACAAAGAAATTATTCATAGAATTTCATTTAAATAATTGCAGCTTGTAACACTTTTAATAAAACAGGATTTCTAAAATTCTTGGAGTAGGTACAGTGTGTTGCTGCTTCCCTCCAATAGCTCATGTTAACTATCGAAGACTGGAGCAGATATTTTCTTTGGAATGATGCAGCAATTCTTGAGTAGAAAGCAGCTCATTATACAGATACATGAATAAATTGAGTGAACTTCCAGAAAGAATGTACTGCACATACAAGTATGATCAAGTACTTGTCTGCAAATAGGTCCCGTCCATTGAATTTATGAATGTCACTTGGTCTTCTCAAAGTAAACATGCTTCTGTAATGGTGATATATTCTGAATGTGCTCATGGTGCGTTTCAACCCGTTTTTCCCTGCTACTATTCCTGTGATTTTAAGAAGAAAAAAATATGGAAATTTGTATTGTGATTGCAAAGAACTTGAGGGATTTGCCAAAAAGCCATAAAATGGTTTGGCCAGCCTAGAGGCGTGGATAGAAAGTAACTCTTATTGTTCATGAAGTCTATGTTACAGGAAAGGAAATGCAATTAGACTGATGTCTCTTCAAGAGTAGGAACATCAGGGTTTGCAAAGCAAAGCTGCAAATTTAGCTGCACTTTTAAAGCTTGTATGACTTTCTGAGAAATGTGATGCTCTCTTAGCATTGGGCTGCAGTTTACATGAGGTATGCTCCTACTCAGTTTTGGTTTGAGACATTTTTATCCATTATGCAATTAAATTGGTTTGAGCCCCCAGATAGTTATTAGGTGTACTTGTCACCTGTCTTCTGTAGTGAAAATTCTTGCGTAAGCCTGAGACACCTATATCAAGCCTTTACGTGGACATATCAAAAGTGTCACAAGAGAACACCACGGGAGCCTGGCAATTGCCATACAGAAAAAAAATCAATGTTTCTTACCAAGCTTGTTGCCTCAGTAATATATTGTTGGTAGTGAGTTTTACTGGTAAAATATGCATAAATACAATGTATAGTACTTTTTCTGTTTGATGTTGTTGCCATTTCATTTCACTGAACGCCTACTTATTAAAGCGCTGTTGGGAAGGTGCCAATGATCACCCATTCAGCCTTCTATGATTTCATGATTTCTATACCTCAGTATCTCCTCCCCTCCAAATCCATCTTCACACAGATTCCCTTCTGTGAATATGGTACTTCCATGGCCTTTCTGGTTTTGTTCAAGCTCTTTTTGATAAGACCCAAATGCAGATCTAAAGGTGAAATACCTCTTAGGGAGTCAGATTTTCATATTAACAACTCTTATTAAACCAAACCATTTTATTTTCTTTTTAATTACTGCTCCACATGTACAAGTCACGATCTTCTAATCTGGAAGATAACAATGCATTCATAACCTGATGTCAAAATTATTGTTCATATTAGTCCATCCAAAATATATTTCTTTTTTCTGCCATATGGTGGTTTTTGTATTGCTGCTGCTGTCATTGCCAAGTCCCTGGTTCTGTGAGAGCTCCCCTCGTATCTCTGCTTATCCTTTGTGTCTGTATTTCAAACTACATCCCTGTAGATGGCTCCACTACACGGTATTTTCTCTCAGAATCATCTGTAGCAGATGATTTCACAGGCTTAATAAAGTACTTTTGCGTATCATTGGGTTATAACTCCTAGAATCAAGGAAGTCTTTGCTTTTTGTAAAGAAACAGCAAAAGAAAAAAGCAACTTGTTAAAATGCAAATACTTGCTTGTATCAAAAATCACTGACTTTGCTAGGGGTGTATGAGGCTGAGTAAAAGGGTACTTGTTCTCTGCATTTTGATCAAGTTGAGAGTGTCATGCACACTGACAGCCCTTTTGATAACTCCGGCAACAGAAAGAGGCAGACAACATGATTTATGCTGCCAATACCACATTAAGTGGCTTTGTGCAAAAGGAAAAATGAGGCTTAGATACCTTTCTTAAATTTTTCCTTTGTACTACAAACATTCTAAAAAAAAAAAAAAAAAAAAAAAAAGGGCAAAAAGTTCTCCACAAAACCATAGGTAGTGGATGTGGTTGCTGTCCTGGGCCAGTATCTTATAGCAGAGTAAAGGGCCAAATGTGACACTGAGGAGCTGCAGAATCACTTCCCTCCCATGGGAGGAAAGGGACAACCCCTCTAGAAGACCACCATAAAGTTGTCTTCATGTATGACCCTACTATAGGACACAAGGAGAGCTTTGGAATGCAGAGATTCACTACAGAGCTGTGATTTTCTGTTAATCAAGCTGTTTTCCTTAAGCTCAGTGCCATCTTTGATTCTGAACTATCCCATGGGTTTCCTTAATCTGTAGTTGCAGTAAAAGGCTGTAAAGAATCAAAAGCTTCTCACTGCCACCATTTTCCCGAATCAGAAAGCTGTGTGCTCCTTCTCTCAAGCAGGGTCTCCCCCTCAGCATGTCGCACAAAGGACCTAAATTTTGGTCCTTGGAATTTTTTCTCCCATTCTCTAAATTCTCTGGTGTAGTCTGAAGCAGTGATAGCCTTGATGTATTGGTACCTCCAGAAACACGGAGTGGGTGCAGCACAGTGAAAAAATGCAAGTCACTGAAATGCTGATTAATGGGGAGGCAGCAGCCTGTTTTCTCTGCAAGACAGGTGGGAATTTTTGAGAATATGGCATAAAAGTTGTTGCTCTTGGCTCATATACATTCCATTTTAAAGAGAAATGTGGTCTGGACAACAAAAATGGTTAAGAACGCAGCTTTACTTCTCATCAAGCTCCTTAAAAAACCTAAATGGATGCTATAATATATTCTTATAGCCACAATAATTGCAGTCATGGGAGAGGGAGTTGAAGGTGCCCTCAACTATTCTGCAGAGCTTCATTTGAAAACGAAGCACCCTTAATAATGGAGGAAACCAGCTCTTTAAAATTTTTAAACTACTACTGAAAGTACACCTGTGCTTTATTCATAATGTTTGAAGCTATTCACTGAGTAACAATGGACACTTCATCGGTTTCCAAGAAGAGAGCTACATCTTCAGGTTCATTGATGGTTTATCGTCACTTACCATGCAGTAAAACTGTGCTTTTTTGCCTGTTTGCATCTCTGTTCCTCTCAATATGCCAAACTGTGATTTGAGTCTTAGAAATTTAGACCATTGGCCATTACCCATGGATTTTAACCTGTGTTTCATAACTTGACATTTAACATCTCCATTATGAGAAGGGCCATTTAGTTAGTAATTTAGCTGCATCATCCAAGGGATGGGTGGATGGGGAGGAAATGAAATTAAATTCATTTCTTTATGTAATAATGAAAAGCAATAATTGCAAATATGTCGTATTACACAGAGGCCATAAGTAATCTTTACCAGTGTTAAGAGTGCGCTTGAACTGTATTACAGAAAGAGTTTGGAGTCCTCAGAACTGTAGCATTCTTTTGTCATAGGAATACCTGAAACACTATTATTTAACAATGCAATGAGCCCATACTGCCGCTTTTCAGGAGATGACAAAGATGTTTAGGAATGAAAGCAGTTCTCTTTAAAGCACTGTATTGGAAAAGATTGTCTTGTAAATTTTACCTGTCGCAATCAGGCTGGTTTGTAAAAGATGTATGTTTTGGTGTTTAAAAAGAAGTTTATAAAATAATGTATATAACGGTTTCAAATTACCAGGCTTTTGTAGATATTTTATGCCAATCAGGTCGCTTTAATTTTTTTTTTGTTTATTTGTTTGTTTGATATAATTCTAAAGAGTCCTCAAAGTTGGTTTAAATTTTAAGATAACAGCAGAAAACAAAAGCAAAAAAGTTCTAGATATGAAAATTTTTTAATCATTTCAAAATGTACTGTAACTTTCCTTTGGGTTCAGCTTTTTTGGTTTAACTTCTTTCTGTTTCTAAGATGTTTTTTATTGACTTTTTTTAAATGAATGTGTTTTGCACAAAAAACCTAGAGATATGATTTTTATTCCATTCCAAGTAGGTATTAAGAGATGTCATTTTTCCAATGACAGCAAACTCAACCTTATGCAAAAGGGAAGGTTTATCACTTTGAGTGGGTATAGTCCTTCATCTGAAAACTAATTGTTCCTTCATCATTGCTGTTGGCAGTATTGTCTTGTGTTTTTTGCTATAAAAACAAAACCACAAAAAAAAAGTGTACAGGTTTGTAACTGCCAAAATTTGCTAAAGTTGATGGTTAAAACAAGTTTTCCAAGTAAACAAAAAGAAAAGCCCAGCTGTGTTGACTGCTTCTTGATTTTTCTCCTACTTTCAAAGGAGGGAACAAGATAAGACACATCAGTTCTGCAAGGAATGTAGCATTTCATTGCCTCTCTGTGTACAGGATTGTAGAAAATTCTACCTTTTTGGACTCTTCAAATTAATTTTATTATTACATGGCAATTCCTCTGTAGGGGCTCCTACTTGCACTGCAGAACACACTTGCCAAGAGTTGTTTAGCTGGTGTGTGTAAGCTAAGGCAGTTGCCTGATTAAATCCACATCCTCAAATAATGCAAAAGGCATCATCACATCCTGTAGCCACCTAGACAGTGAGCTCCATTGACTGAGACAATTTCAGGAGGCAATCCACCTGTCCTGTGGTAGTTGCTTAGTTGGGAATACAAGGAACGGGTTTGTAAAGCAACAGCACACTCCACCAGGACAAAGTTGCCATGGGCATCTCTATTCTCCAGCATCATGGCACTGTCAGGTGGGACCAGCTGAGACAAATTCAAGTGGGAAGTTTTATGTGGGCAAGCACTGCCCCTGAAAAAAGATGTCATTGTGCTACACATGGTTACTCAGTCTGCTCAGGGGGTTGCACTCCAGGATACCCCATTTATTCCCCCTTCATCACATCTGTTCAGCTCCACAGCCTGAGCTGCCCTAGCTGGACTGGACTGAAGCATGCCTAGCCCAGCTGCAATGTAGAAAGAACGGGAAGTGTTCCTTCCACAGCTCCTTGTACACACTGCCATGACAGAGCCAAGAGCACACCTCATGCTACAGGGGAGGAGGAGGGATGCTGGTGGCAGCCTGTGTCCCATTAAGACATGAAGGACTCAGAGCAGTATTTCAGTCAGCAGCAGTCAAATACCTTTCTCAACAATCTTTAAACAGAAGTTTAAGATATGGAAAGGCAAAATACCAAGTCAGCATTAGAAATGTCTTCTCCTTCAAGAATACCACTTTATTTTTTTCCTAGCATGGATGAGTACCTTCCATTAGCCAGTTTCCTATTTAATTTTCTATTTCTGCTTGTAGAGGAGTTCTTTTTCTTTTCCACCATTACCAATAGATTTTGACACAATCTCAGGGAAATATTTGTGGCAGCGTAAGTAGACTGATAGTTCAGTGAGGCTCACTGTTACAGTGAGAGAGAGCAGAGCATTAGAAGAAAGTTAAGTCTAGTTCAGAGAACATTTAAGACTAAATTATGTAAAATTCTTGCCTCTGTTTAATGTCCAAAGCTAAAGATGTGGAGTGACATCGGTATTTCTACTGGGATGGACCTGAAGTTCTTCACTCAGAAGGTTTTCCTTTATTTGCACAGAAACATCTGTAGTGCAAAACAACGTGAAAATCACGTGGCATTTCCAGCCCTTAAAAAAAACTGGGAGGACTTCTGAAATATTCTAGGGTTTGGTCGGCTGAACATGAAGAGAAGGAGACAGTCCTTCCTGTATGCAGATGCACTGAGCATCTCCATTTTCAGATCAAAGACCTTTCCCTGTTGGTAACACTGTTCCTGCTTCCAGGTTTTGTCCTGCCTACCCCCACTCTTATCATGCAATGGGGAACAAAACATCAGTGCAATGACTGTGACTTCCTCTCAAGTTCAAAGAAAGTAATGTAGAAACTCCCTACAGGGGGGCATAGCCACAAAGAAGAAAGCGTTTTCCAGATGGCACATGGGCCTATTGAAGGAAGGACTCCTGGCTGTGGAGAGAAATGCATGGTTTCATATGAGAACAGGCAAGGAAATCCTAACAGCAGGTGAATGTCAAGTTCTTCCTCTGTTAATTTAACTTTTTCATACGTACATTCTGGTCAGCAGTACCAAGGGTCTTTCTATACATATATTAGCTGATATCCCCAGATAAATTTGCTTTTCTAGGCTTCCAGAGACTATTTAAATTTTTTTCTTCCAACACATGAAACCATGACCCTGGTTCTGGGGTGGAGAAGGGATTATCCACTAGGGCTCCTTATAGGACTCAGTGAGCCAGACACATAGAGATGTGACCTGCCCTGTCTGGGAAACCCTACGATGTGCATTAGATCATTGCCATAGAAAAAACCTTACTGGGAGAGTGTTGAGGCACTGGAACAGGTTGCCCAGAGAAGTCATAGATGCCAGGTTGGATGGGGATTTGAACATGCTGGTCTAGTGAAAGGTGTCCCTGCCCATGACAAGGAGGGTTGGAACTACATTATATTTAAGGATCCTTCCAACCCAAACCGTTCTATGATTCTGTGATTTCCGATTTGTTTATCAGGGAGGTATAGCAAGGGATGATCAAATGCAAGCCAGTTAAAGGAGTCTTTATTCATAGGCATGTGAGTTTTAAGTCTGCCACTGCTTTGGTACGAGTTTTAGTTTGCAACATCTTTGGAATAACTTTCTACATAACCTGAGCACACATAACCTGAGTTCCCACTAGAGGCAATGGGTAGCCACTGGCACCTCCCACAGCTGGATTTTACAAGCCAGGCTAAATCCAGCAGGCTCAGTGGACACAGCTACTTTGAAGCTGTTGCCTAGTGAGGAAAGAAAGTACAAAGAACCAGCTGCACAGAAGCCAATTCCAGCTGTCCCACTTGTCTAGTTCTTGGCTGGCTGAGACATGTCATGAATTGCTCTCAAGGGAAAACTGCTGCTGTAAACTGGCCAAGCAGAGAGCAGCTGTCTACTGCAACCTACTGGGCAGTTACATGGGAGTGTTTGCAAGGTCACTTATATGGCAAATATAGGAGGAAAAAAAAAAAAGAAAAGGAACTGAAGGTAATTTTTTTAAGTCATTTCAAGAGGTTTATTTCAAATAACAGAGAAAGTGAAATGCATTAAATCTTATAAGGTGAACATATCTTTACAAAACACTGTAAGGATTCAAGCAGCACAAGTATTTAAGCCTTAATACACATAAAAGGTGATGTGCTGATTTTGTTAAGTCTATTAGCTCACTCCAGTTGTCTTCAGTAACTTCAGGGGTGTCCCTGAGAAGGGGATGTTTGCAACCCAGCTGCTGAGCCATTACCACTGCCTAGATACAAGCAGGAAGGCTTTCTCCTGAAAATTGTTTGCTAGGGAAACATAAATATGCCACTTTAAACTAGGTGTGAATTGATATGTTGCAAGGAGACCAAGTTCCTGTCATTCTCTATCTTGCTAAAAGCAAGGCAGAGTTAACAGTTTCCGTGCATCTCGTGGTCAAAGATTAATACCTAGAGTAGTGGCACTGCTGCCTGTAGAGCTTCCAGTGCAAAACTGTGTGCCTTGTGTTCACTTCCTGGCACAGACTGAAATACAGTCATGGGGGAAGAATTCCTGTCACCTACCCTCAGATATCTACAGTGGTGGTGCCTCCATCCTTGGATTCTTTATGTTCAGTGGAGAGATCTAGGATGCAAAGTCATCTAACCTGATGTTAATATCAACTTCAGAAGGACAACCATCTGAGAATGGATTATTCGTCTTCAGTGAGCATTAAGGATTCCAGATGATAATCCCAGCCATGAACATCTGTTTGGATCCTATATATTCCACCTCCGGTGCATAATTTGCTATTGGGAATTGTTGTTTCAATATTAAATTGCTTTAATATTTAATTTAATATAAATATTTAATATTTAGTTCTACCAGAGAGATTAGCAAATTTGAGAGAGGTCAGAAAAGAGCCATTAAGAGGACCAAGGCCTGGAATATATGACATATGGGGAGAATTTAAGGAACCCAACTTACTTTGTTCTGTGAGTCTATTTATTTCTTTGCTTTCTGTCCTAAGAAATAAAGTGTTTGCTGCTGAAAGTTCTCCATTGCCATGTATAAATATTACTTGCCTTTCATTAATTATTGTAAATGCAACTCTAATTTAGTAGGTCTTCAAGAAAAATTATATTATCTCTGCTTACTCTTAATTTTTAATAGCACTAATTAATGCAAACCTCAAAACTATGTTGCTCTATGGCAAAAAAAAAAGAAAAAAGTTACTACTAAAGCAAGAGGGCAGTGCTTTCCCTTTTGAAGTTTTGCTAACACACGCTGTCTTACTATCTGCTGTTGAATGCACCCACACATAGCCTGATGTAACCAGCAGTACTCAACCTATACATCACTGCAGCTGGTGAGGCAGGGAGACAGAAACCCACTTTTCCTTCTTCCCTCTCTTAAAAACCTTAAAATGTTTAGGAATGTTTGTTTTTCCACTGGTCTACAGTTGTGAACCAAGTTCACAGAGGTACAGTATTTCTTCAGCACCCAGCAGAGTCAGAGCCAGAGGTGCAAGGAGAACAGCAGGGCTCTTAAAATTTCGGGAACATACAACACTGTAATACTGCTAAGTGCCTGGCTTTGTCTGTGCTATACAGCCCTCTCATTTTGGAATATGGTATAATTCTTCCTAGGCCAGAGGTAAGGCTAGTTGAATTATTTTTACTGTTATGATTCAGTGATAGATTTGAGTCATTTAATGAAAAGTGACTTATGAGTAATAGCAGTCTGAAATAAGTTCAGAAGAACATCATAATTCACCTTTAAAAGTACCCAGAGGCCCGGTCAGTTGGAGTGTTGTATACTGTGGTTCTGTCACCCACTCCAAAGAAAGGTTCTCCACTGCACTACAGCCTCTGTCCCTCTGTCCTGTTCCTTTGGGCTGCACATAGGTAGGTGTGGGAGCAGCCCTCCCCAAATGCAAGTCCAGAAAACACGAAGAGCTGCATTGCTGCTGATCCTGAGGAGGCAGTCATATTCAAAGCAGAGTCTACTTAAGGAATTTTATTTAATTTAGTTCATTGCTAGTTAACAATAACTCTTGGTTATTGCAAGGTAAGAAAAGAAAAACACAGCAAATTACACAAAAACCTAGGGAAACACTTCTTTTACAAGTTGCAATACCTCAGGGTTGTCCCTGTGCTTGTGTGAGTGGCCAATGGCCACAGATCCTCAGAGGGGATCATGCATGGGGTCCTCAGCTGTAGTCCCCTCAGAAGTACCTTCTTTGCAATGGAGCACCTCTTTCCAAGAGCATATCCAGCCATCTTCCCAACAACATCTCCTTCCACATGTTTTCTCGTTGTCTCTTCCCATGTGTCTTAACCCTTCTAGCCTATGTTTTTCCTTAAATATGTCTGAGCATGAGATTTTTGGCACTTGCAAGTTGGTATTGTCTCTCAGTAAACGAAACTCAGAAATAGTGTAGTAGATAATCCTTTGAGTAAGTGCTTTAAGTGTCTTGGTAGGAGCTTGTTCTATGGCTGAGGAGTAATTTTTGGCTGTGTAAGACTGGAAATACCAAATGGTAGTACATAGAAGGTATTTCCAGCTTTACTAGGACTCATTCAAATCCTCACAATTCAAAAAGGAATGTTGACAAGCTGGAAAGCATTCAGAAAATCTGGAAAACTTAAATGAGAGTCAAGACCAAACTGTACAGTGAGTCTATTTATTTAGTTATCAAATGATGGTTAAAAATTACTAGAGAAAACAAACTTTTGTCTATTTCAGGGTAGTTCAATAACAAGGTAGAGAAATGACATCTAGAAATTAGGCAAAGCTTGGATTGAGTGTACATCACTGAACATCTTCAGATCACTCTGATCTTAAATCTTTCTGTTCCTAAACTAGTCTCCATTTGTATCTCTGAAAGACAAGTTCAGGTAAAAGTTACAGAACTGATAGTACATTCAGGAAAGTTGTTTGGTCTATGGTAAACAGAAAGCCAGTCAGTGTGGTCAGGTCAAAACTAATCCCTTCTGTGAATAAAAAAAAAAAAAATCATTCATGTAGAGAAGAAATTAGAAGTCTGAGATATACAAAATTCCCTTTGGTGTTGAGCAGACCCTGTCTGGAAACCTCTTAGACTGTGTATGCCCTGTGAGACCCACAGCAGCACTCCTGCCCTGGTTGACCAGGTCTGCAACTGAACTTTGATAGGAACTGTTGATGGAGAGATGGGTGATTTATAATCAGTAATCCATCATTTACCATATTTCTTTCTTATTTAATCACCTGCTTTTTTTCTTTCTTGAATCATATTTTTAATCGGGGGACGGTTTTCATTTTATTGACTGCAATACTGAAAGCATGAGACTTCAACAGGATTACTCCAAAACACTTTCTGATGGAATTTAGCATTTGCAAAGGAATTACTCATCATGCACTCTGTAGGAAGAAATAAATTCTCCTCCAAATTGCCAAGGAAGGTGTTTTTAATTTTACTTTTTCTTCTCTCATATTTGCTCTGATTTTGAGAGCCAGAGGTGTTTTTGACATTAGATCACTGCTTTGACGTGGTTTCTTCATAGGGGACTAATTTTAGGGGACAATAGAGTTTATCATGTGAAGAAGAATTACTCATTGCTTAGAGGAACTAAGCAAAAGAGAAAAACTTCTAATTGTCAAAAGCACTCACTTGAAACTCAGACTACAAATATTTTAGATAACTAAAAGGGCTCTGCCATATTCCCAATCACAGACAGATTAGGAAGGATAATGGATACACTTTTGGCAGCACAGAAGAAAATAGTTGTAGGGGATTTCAGCTACGTCATCAAATTAAAATATGTGTTGCTGTGATATAACAATGTCATCTTATGATTTATTATATGGAAAACCACTGTGTTAGGTGTTCCTGCTTCATCCCACAGGACTATTGTGCTAACTGCTTCGTGAGCACTCACAAAGGCACTGTTACAGTCTCCTGTCCTCAACAGCAGAAGCCAGTTTAGCATAGGCTGCAGCAAGTCAGGTACAGATGCTTCAGTGAATTTCAGAGTTATGGCCTCCTGAAAAACTCTGTGTCAATTCAAGTTTTCAGGTTTGGAAGAAGATCATTTAACATGTATGTGTTGATAAGCACTTGAAGGCTTGCAGGCAAACAATGCAGAGTTACGCATCCCGGTTCCATGATAGTCCTGAGAAACTTAACTAAATCCAAGCTGTGCATTTTACCTTAGTGCTCTACACTTGACTGTAACCAAGTCGATATATCTCAGCTGACCTTTTAACCAAAGTGTAGTCAAGATCCTTATATGTGATAGACAACACTAAAATAATATACATTGATTTAATAATCTCAAACTTATCCAGTCAAAACAATGTCTCCCATGAAATGCTGTTCTGTTGGTTAGCTGCCTCAGTGGCAATCAAAAGTATCCACCCTGTTGATTTAGGGCCTTTCTGAATTCTCCCCTACGTAATCGAATCACATCAAAGGCCAAAGATGAACAAACCATACTCCTACTTCTTTTGTTATTTGTCAAGAAACTTGCAAATCATTGAGCTATGATATTTTCCTGCCCTCCTACCTAGAGCACTGAGCAACCTGACAGGCAAACAGTGAGTCTCCACCAGCCAGGGGAGCAGTAAGGCAGAAGCTGTCAGTTCTGTCCAGTAGTAAGACATCTCCATGATTACCTGCATCTTTTTGTTCTTGCTGTTTCAATATTCTTGTATCTTTTTTTCTGAATGGCTAGTCCTTGCATCAGTGCCTACTTGAATTGTTGTCCTCTTTCTAACCTTTGCTTTTCTCTCTGGATGAAAAGGCAGAATAATGTATAAACAAAGAAGTGGAACAAGATGAATAGAAAAAGCAGCTCAGGGAAACCACATTGAGGCTGTGTATGAAAAGGTACCTTTAATTAAAATAAGGTTCAAGGAGGAAACAACAGTCAAGTTGAAGAAGCTGTTTTCTCTGCAGTGTTTTGGCTGGTTGGAGATTCTGCCCATGACCTGGGTGAGTCATAGCAGCGGGGGCTGCTGTGTACAAACCCAAGTGGTGATGCTGGCATTGGTGTGGGCCCAGTGCACAAACGGAAGGTGTCTCAGCAGCCAACTGCCTGTATATGCCCTTTCCTTCACATCCTGATGCCTGGTTCCCTCCCACATGCCCTCCATCTGTGCAGCGGTACCCCTAGTAAACAGCCTCTGCACCACCCCCTATTGCAAAGTCATTTCTGTTGCTCACACCAAGTGGATTCTTCTAGTCTTCAGACTCACAGTGCCAATTATAGCATGGCTTTCTGTCAGGGCAGGATCCCAGGACACCTGCTTTTGTCCTATAAACTATTTTCAAGGCTAAGCTACTTTGATTGTATGCTCACGGAGAGAAGCAAATTGCCCGGAAGATGCTGCTCTGGACATGATAAGATGGTGCTATCAGGAGCCAGCATGCCTGTGGTGACTGTGATAAGCAGAGGCATTCCTCCTCCCTATGCTCTTTTTGCCTGAGGAGATCATGTGGTCTGTTACTCCAGATGAATATGTTGGATTATTTCCTAAAGCACAGTGTCCTGTGAATGCAATGCAGCAAAAGCTGGATAACTCTGCAGTGGGGCTGATTATGGAACCGCTGCTGGGTGTGCAGGCGCTTTTCATCTTTTGCCCTCTCCCAACTCCTGGCTCTAACATAAGAATTTTACTCCTCAAAGACATTACTTTAGTTTGGGGGTTTTTAACTCTCTGGAAGTTTAGAGTGGTTAAAGCACCCTCTGTGTCCACAGAAATAACCTCGACGCAAAGTGCAACGTGAGCAGTAAATAAGTGGCAATTTGAAAATGTAACTTGTGAATTAAGCTAGAATGCAATTGAATATCACATTGGAGAAAAGAAGTGTGGCAGAATTGTTTTGCATGGCCATGACAGAAATACAGCAAATTGCCAGACCAACATGGACTTTATAGCCAGATCAGTAGTGATTTCCTAAAAACCTATAAACATTTTGCACACCTGGGCTTTGGATTTTCATTTAGTAAAAATGGACAATTTGTGAGATCCCTTATTATCGATCATTTTCCTCATTTCCCTCTTTGGATATCCAGAGTTTTACAATAAAAAGTTCAATATTCAGGAGAGAAGAAAAAAATATTTATGGGAAGCGGCAAAGAAAATGTAATTTTCATTGGAAGGAGGAATTTCTCATGAGTAGCGAAATACTGCTGAGAGAAATAGGAATTCTGATGACAGATGCTGATCACTAAGAAAACTTCATTTATTATCTTGACATGTCATTTTGGTGCTCTTAATATCTTTAATCATTGTCAAGCAAGAACAAGAATCCAAAATAACTGAACAGCTGCTTGGTCCCTTTTTTCTTGGTATGGAAATGAAATCTTTGCTTTTACTCCAACTCCCTGGATAAATACTTTCTTTCATGGATTTTATTTCATTCTAATCCTCCTGGCGTATATGTGAAAGCAATTGTGTGTATAAATACACAGAGCATCTGTAGCCATATTGTATAATAGGCCTATAATTACTTCTGTGATTTAAAGCTTAATAGTTTATTCTACAACTGTTGTGATGCATTTTTATTAATACTGCAATAATTTTTCTGCCCTTTCGCTAAGTAACATACCATCGTCTCCCAAAATAAATGGAGTACTTACAGTATAAGAGATAATAAGAATTCAGCGCAGTATGGAAATACTTAATTCTCAAATAACCAACTCAACCTATTTACAACAGGAATTTAGGAATTAGGTTATGCTAAAGTTTGTGGCTAAGCTGAGGACAGATTCCAGTGATGACAAATTTATTACTGTTCACCATGCCACCCTCAAAACAAAAAATCCATTTTTCAGTTTTTTCTTTCACAAAAGGAAAGGAAATAACCTAATTGTTTTTAAATTCAGTACTGGGAGGGGGGGAAAAAAAAGGGGGGGGAGGGGCTGGGGAGGGAAGAGAGAGAAAAACTGAATTAAGGCAGTAAGACTAAAATCCATTTAGGGACTGTATTGCTTGAGGCTTTGCCTAGGCACGTAAGACTGTAGAAAAGGTTGTGATAACTCAGTTTAAAGATCCGTCTAGACTCAGGAGCTTTGTGAGTCCTTGGAAATGCCAGTGCATAGATACTTACTCTGCTTCTTAGGCCCCCAGTAGACTAATATACAGTGATCTCAAGCTCCTGGGACCAGAGCATAGGTGGCTTCAAAAAGTTGTAACCTGTGTCCAGCACGTGCCAAAGACCTACAGTCCTTAAGGGCATGGAGGTATAGTGTGAGGGGAGAAAAGGAACCCTCAGCTGGAATAAATGGATGCCCAGGGAAGGAAACAACAGGATGAGCATGTATGACTCTTACTACTAGTCTCAGTCTTCCAACTGTTCATCTCTGGGGAAATCCTTAGCTGGATGTGGTTTGTGCAGCTGGCAACTCTCAAAAGGGTTATAGTGATTTCCCTGTATAATCTCTATAGCGGCAACCTGGTATGTGAATACTGGTGTCACTGTCTTTGCCTCTCAGACTCATTTGGTCTTTTTCTTTATCCTCCTGGATTACATTCTTCCATCACAGAAATATTTGAATACTGAAAGTTTTTGCTTCTTGGCTTAATTCAAACAAAAGAGGAACACAGATGAAAAACTGAAATTCCTTTGTGCCACTTTATTGAAAGCAAGCAAACTGAATCGTGGGGTGAAACTACACATTTAATTGGGTCTTTAAACACCTCAGGTTTCTTGAAGTGATTTCTCATGGCTGTAGATATGGTCAATAAGTGAAAATTTAATTCCTCTAAATGTAAGCATGTTTCTTAGTGGGCCAGGACTGTCCTATTGTAAATTGATATCTTTTCAATTTCCTGGAATTTTTCCAAGAGCTCTACAGTTACAAATTTGCTGGATTTCTAACTGGTAAGCTTATTGCTTTAGTTCATGATAACACGAGGGGAATGGAAGGCAGCAAGTGTGATGCCAAATTTTATAAGTAGCTCCAGGTAAGTACAGACCCGTAAGACTGACCACTGCATTAAGCAAATAACTGGAATGACAGAGAATAGAACTAGAGGAGTAGTTTTTGATTTGATTAGTAGAAGTAATCTGTCGCAAATCTACTTGAATTCTTTGGAGAAATCAATGAAGAATTTTAATGGATGTCTGGTCAACATGGTGTACCTAGTGTCTTTAAAAAAATTTCAGTAAGGTCCTGCAAGAAAAAAAATCATCAAAGAAATTAAGCTAATGTGTAAAATCAGAGATCCCTCAGAGGTAAAACCTGGTTAAAACATTATAAGTAAAAAATAAGAGGCCATAATATTTTAATATCACAGAGAGGTTACAAAAATAATTTCAGAAGTCTCTGTGATAGAATCTGGGCAGTTCAACATATTCAAAAATGATTCACAAAAGTGTTGCACCAAAGTGTGCAAATAATATAAAATTTTTCAGATAATATTCAGGATAGTACAAAATTAAAGCTGACTACCAACATGTAGCTGACTACCAACTACCAACATGATTGACCCTGGCTGGACGCCAGGTACCCACTAGAGCTGCTCTCTCAGTCCCCTCCACAAGTGGACAGAGAAAAAAAAACCAGTGATGGATTCATGAGTTGAGATACGAGCTGGGAGAGATCACTTACTGATCACCATCACGGGCAAATCAGACTCAAAGTGGGGATATTAATTGAATTTATTACTAACAGGATCACAGCAAAAGAGTGAGAAATAAAATAATCACCTTTCCCCACCCCTCCTTCCTTCCAAACTCTACCCTCCCCCCACCGGCGGTGCAGGGGGACCGGGAATGGGGGTTGCGGTCATTTGTTGTTTCTATCGCTGCTCAGGGAGAGGAGTCCTTCCCCTGCTCCCGTGGGGTCCCTCACATGGGAGACAGTCCTTGATGGACCTCTCCAGTGTGAGTCCATCCCTTGGACTTCCCAAGTTCTTCCCAATCTGCTGTCCCGTGGGTCACTCCTCCACAAGGTGCAGTCCTTCATAAATGAGCTGTACCGGTGTGGGTCCCCCACAGGGGCCAAAAGTCCTACCTGGGAAAAAAAACTGCTCCAACGTGAGGTCCTCTCTCTACAGGCTGCAGGTCTCCGGCACTACCCTGCTCCATCTTGAGCCTCCCACAGGGCCACAGCTTCCTTTGGCATCCACCTGCTCCAGCACAGGGTATCTGCACCCCGATGGTCCCCCATGGGCTGCAGGGGCACAGCTGCCCCACCATGGTCTGCACCGTGGGCTGCAGGGCCTCAGCTCTGGCACCTGGAACACCTTCTGCCCCTCCTTCTGCACTGACCTTGGTGTCTGCATTGTTGGTCACATGTTTTCACTCCACTCTTCCCTGGCTGGAATTTTCATCTGCACAACAATGTTCTGTTCTTAAATATGTTATCACAGAGGCGTTATTATTACTCCTGATTGTCTCAGCCTTGGCCAGTGGCAGGAAGCCTGTCCTGGAGCTGGCTGGCATTGGCTCCACCAGACAGGAGAAGCTTCTGGCAGCTTCTAAAAGAAGCCACCCCTGTAGCGTCGCCCCTGCTACCAAAACCCAGCCAAAGAAACCCAATACATAAAGTTGCAGAAATCTCAGATTAAATTTTATGTTGATAAATAACAGGTACTGCACTTTACAAAAAATAGCTCTAATTGTGTATAATGGGTTCTAATGAGGCATTTTTATTCAGAAAAGAAATCTAGGAGTCATTGTAAGCAGTCATTGTGAAAGTGAGGTTTCTTCAGAAAACATCAACTTAGTGCTTAGAGGTTGTTCGAAAACAATTCATGTTAAGAATAATGAGGAAAGCAATACAGGTAAATATATGTTTTTTTCTAAATCCATATAGCACCCTTATCTGCAATGCTGTGTATTTTTGTGGTCTTCCATCTCATATAGATCATGACTGAACTGAAGAAAGTGCAGAAAAGGACAGCAATAGCAGTATTCTACCATAAAGGAAGTTAATGTGTATTAAGATATTACATCTTAGAAAGAAATAGCAAAGTGGTTTATGATAAAGACCTACAGGCACTGGAAACATTAAACATTTGTACAGAGAACATGCCTAGGAAACATTCATTGCTTTTCCTAATACATAATTAGAGCAACTCAATGAAACTGTTAAGCAGTGATTTTGAAACAAAGAGAACACAGTAATTTTTTTACATATATTTAAGAATTGTTTGATTAAAAGTTATTTAATCCAAAACGTAAATGGAGCTTAAAAGAGAAACAGAATCATAAATGTTTCACAGATCCCAGATGGCTATTTGACTAAAATAGTTTAAAGGAAAACTGGTTCAGGTATTTCCTAGGAAACTTCCCCAGCCCTTTCCAGTATTCAGGTTCACTATATACTGTGAGTTATCCTATTTTTTATGTTCTTTCTCTAAGCATCTTCTACTAGTCACCTTCACAGACAGGACAAATGGACTGTTAGTGTCATCCTGTGTTCTTACATTCTTTATTTAATATGCTATGAAACAGGAAACTCAGTACTCCTTTATAATGTAAGTTGGCAAATTGATACAAATTGATACAAAATAATTTGTATCAATTTCTCTTCAAGAAGCACCAGCTTTTTGGTTGAGCTAAGTGATCTGACTTCAGGTAACCTTCTGTCACATGACATTTGTCTTGCACAAGATTAATTACATTACTACAGCTGAAGTCACAACTCTATTTTTGAACCACGCTTTTTTGAATTTGAAGCTGATACGCTCAGTGTTCACCTAAGTGTTTCAAGGTTTTTAACAACTGTCTCGATGATCAGCTCTGATCTGACTATTCAGCACTGTAAAACTGTTTGCACTGATGTTCATTTACATTCATTTCCATTGCCGTCTTCATTTGTCACCACGTTCTTGGGAAAGGTTCAGCTGAAGTTCAGACATACAGTTCCTGGGTGTGACTGACCTGGCTGGCACGCTCCCAAAATAAATTATGGCTTTCACTGGTTAGATGGATTCAAGTGAAGGTGTCAGAGCTACCAGAGCTGCTGAAACATCAGGCCATTGAGGGGGCTGGATAAAAGTTATAGGCAGTAGTGCAAAGAGAAGGGATTGCTTTTTGAAGGAAGAAAGGAAGCATCAGGCTGCTGAACTGCTGATAGATGCACAACAAGCTGAGTCTGAACCAGGCACTCAGCAGAGGACTGCTGGCTTGGTGGAAGTCTTATTATTCAGGGAAAAAGAATCAGGTGCAGCTTAGTGGAACCTGTATAGGTAGCACCTGGATGCACTCTCTGTATCTACACACATGTATACATGTAAACATGCATGTACATTGGGATTTGGAATATCGTGTGCCTTTAGAGAACAGTCTATTTAAAACTGAGTGCAAATAAACTTCCCTGCCAGAGAAAAAAAAAAAAAATTCAAAAAACCCCCTGAGCTTAGTGGCTTGGTTTGCTACTAGATACCCTGATCATGTCAACTGTGCCTGTTCAGTAGCTATCTGTGTGGCCAAACAAATATGTGTCCAGATTGTTATTCCTGAAGATTTCTGAAGCTAGCTCTGAGGAATGGTGTGGGTTACAAAAGCTTTCAGCACATGCTGAGAGCTCAGAAAATCAGACTTAAAAGTGGGGCATCCTAAACACATGCAGCAAAAATGATTGTTTTTTTAAGAAATTGAAACCATCATAATAGCTGCTTAAAGCACAGTAAGGAACTTTAAAGATTTCTGCTTATGGATGAAAATCTTCTCTGTGCTGATAGCTAAAAATGTGTTAAAAGGCCTTTCTGTATTAACACCCACAGTAAATGAATAGGAGAAATTGCACTTCCTTACTAGCATCCCAGTCTGTGGGGATGACTAAGAAATATTCATAATTCATAGGTGTGACGTCAAACCAGTGAACACTGTGGTTCCAGCCTTTACACTGTGAGTGGCAATCTCAATCCCTGAGAACAGGTTATATCTTTGGATACAGTGGGGCCTTTATGCATCATATGCAGCAAACGAGCCTGATCTCCTTCTATGACAGCATGACCTGCCTAGTGGATGAGGGAAAGGCTGTGGATGTTGTCCACCTGGACTTCACAAAAGTCTTTGGCAATGTCTCTAATAACATTCTCCTGGAGAAATTGGCTGCTGCTGGCCTGGACAGGTGCACTCTTTGCTGGGTAAAACACTAGTTGGATGGCCAGGCCCAGAGTGGTGGTGAATGGAGTTACATTCAGCTGGTGTCTGGTCAAAAATTATGTTCCCCAGGGCTCAGAGGACAATTCTGTTTATTAGACTATTGTATCATTGCATCTTCCCTTGCTTCTTTTGTTAACAACTAGTCTTTGAAAGATCTCATTGTTCCCATTGTAGACAGCAATGCCCATAATGCAGGTCCAATTCAGGCACATATTAAGGCATACTCTGAGGTTAGTTTTTCTTGCCTGTTGGTTCTTGGTATTTTTGTTGCTCAGTGTCAAGTTGTTGTGAATCAGTCAATATGTAGGAACATGAAGTACTGAGGCACCTGATTTAGTCATTGGAGAGAAGCAGATACTTTAAATTACTGTTGAGAAAAATCAGAATCTCTTCAATGAGTGTACAGGACAGCTAAATGCCTCCCTTAGGCACTCTGAATTTTTGAACAGTGCAATGGCTAAGTAGGTACCACGGGTATGCATGTCTGGAAACAGTTCCCACATCCCTTTCTTGTCAGCAGATGGGTCAAGGGGAAAAGAAAAGCATGTGTATTTCCTTCCCATCCGCTCCTAAGAAAGTAAGATAGGTCTGTCTGTGTTTGTATGAATGCAAGGATCTGTTGGCATCCAGTAATGACGTTCAATCTATTGCTAAATTTCAGACAAGTTTGTCAAAGAGTTACAGGGCTAAACCTGTAATAAATGTTATTTATAGACAACTTATTGATAAGCAAACAATATTAATTGCAATCTCACACCTTTGCCTTATGTCTCATATATACAAGTGATACCAGGTGCCTACAGTCATACAACAAGGAAAGAAAATTAATTTTAAACCTGAAGATGTTTTAACCAAAAAAAAAAAAAAAGTGAACTGCTGTTTAGAAGGCCAGTTGTCTGTAATCTCACTTCAAGCTTTTCCTAAAAATGTGGATTTACCACACCAAAGAACAAACTTTTGATTTCTTTGTCCTCTAGGATAAGGCTATTTCTCTGTGAGGCCCCTTAAGTTCCACATTTAAAGTAATAAAACGATGGAACAGGAGACAGAAAAGAAAAAAAGATTTAAAAAAAAAATAAAAAAAAAAGGTGAAATTTAATCAAGGCTGCCTGGCTATTTGTGAAAAAGAAAAGGGAATTTAGGCACTGCAGCTACCATATCCAGTCATTGTGCTATTGGTGAGTGGTACAAGAAGGCCACTCCTCCGCATTCAAGTACAGCTTGATTTCAAGCATCTGCTTTGACATTTAAGTAGATGAATCATTAAATGCAATGACTACCTGGAGGCAGAGATGCACTTCATTGTTTTTTTTCTCCTGGCAGCACACAATATTCAAAAGTATAAGGATGCTTAAAGGTTTTGAGTCAGTGGACTTACTTTAAAAACAAAACCAGAATCTTTCTTTTCAAAGTTTGTTTATGAGAAGTTCATAAAAGAGACTCTTGAGTTTCCTCACCATCCTTCTTTGATCAGAAACAGATGAGATTCAGCAATTGCTAATTTTTTTAAAGAATATGAACCCCAAGTCCAAAATGTTTGATAGAGACAGCTGAAACACTGAACTGAAGCTGACATTGTTAAATACATTCTGCCATACTCACTGAGGGGGAAGGGAAGGAAGAGAAATACAAATGTGCAGACAAATGTCACGCAGAATTCAGGCACAACAGGTGGCTTACAGCTAATTTCTGACTGGTAGATGTAAAACCAGTTTTACATGTTTTACAGTATGGCAGTATATATTCATGGCTGAACTGAACCACTTATATGCCATTTTGACCCCTCAAAGAGCAATGTTGTCACTACCAATAGGCAAATTTCTCATTTCTTCTCTTAGGTAGCACTTGCACATCCACTTCATCTCCATTTCTCTCTAAGGAAATTGCTAAGAGGAAAAATACTCTTTGCTTTTGGGAAGCATTTAATAGAAGAATGGGAGAATATGTAGTGAAAGAAAACTCTCAACATTATGTCAGAAATGCATATGTGAAATTAGAACCCAAATATATTAGGTGGGATGGCAGACAGGGAAGAAGGCAGAAAGGAGTGGAAAAGCATGGAAAGAAAAGTAATTCCATCAGTACATCAATTTCTATTCTAGATTTAATAAAAATTATGATGATTTGCACTAACTTGAAATAATGCACTGTAAGGAAGAAACTCTACAACTAGAAAGTTCTAGGTGTAAGACTCATGGCTCTATTTTGTTATGTAGTAAGAGGAAGAGGCAGAAGCTTCCACATCATACCTAGACAAGTATTCACCACTTTCAGAAACCAGCCACATTGGTGCAGCCTAGTACAGTAAAAAAATAACAGTTACACTACCTTCATAATGGGAAACTATAGTGTCCCTGGTGTGCTAGGAAAAGTTCAGGGGAATTCATAAGGGTATTTACACAGCTCTCTGAAATGATTTTCAATGCACAAAAAACTTGTTTTTTTAAAAAGGTGTATTTTAAAAAATTAAGACCAAGAAATTATTACCACTGCATTGCTGTAACTGACAAAAGTGATGACATGGTTGTTGGATTGTAGTGGGAAATATGGACAAGGCACAGAAAGAGAAATTCAAATTGTAACTGCTTAGCAGCAGTAATTTGTGACCAAAGAATGATCTGGCATGAAGGACAAGGTCCAACAGCAGAAAGGGTTTAGCTGTCTAGAAGTGGGGATGCCGGAGACAGGAGTGAAGTTTCCCTTGGTGATGAGAAAAGAAATAGCCTCAACATTGTCTTGTAGATGATCCTGTAATGGTAGGTCCACTTTTGAGCAGCAGAATTGGCTTTGGGTGTTGAGCCCAACACTTGTTTGAGGTGTCCCATGCCAGTGGTGCAAGTGTGTACAATTGGCTCATGATGCATCCCTGCATACTCCTTGTAGAGCCACTTAAGGCAATACGACTGACCAAGGCATCATTCTTTTTTTTGTTCTTTATTTTTATTTTAATATATATATTTAAGCACAAATAAGTGTTTAACTCACCTCAAGGTATACAATAAAAATTCCCCAACCGCATGCAAGTCAAATAAGAAAATACACACTTTGGCACAAGCATTAGGCAGCACATGGCTACTGAACAAACTTTCATCCCAATAAAGAGAAAAATGAAAGTTGTAAATAGTTGAAGAGATGATTCATCAGTAGCCTGGAGAAAGCAGAGAAATTACCAAAATGTACAAACACAAGCAAGGGAACTTAATGTAAGTTTGTAAAAAAATACTAATAGGAAGTAAGGGAAGATGAACAACACAAAATGGTAAAATCATGGAAGCAAAGTCAAAAGAGAGAAAAACGACAAGAGAGAGAAGATAACAAGAGGCAAGAGAAAAGAGAAAAACAGGACAGAGAAAAAAGAGAAAGGTTCTGCATATGAAGTCACAGCAATGGTTGCATAAATAAAATTGTTCTACCAAGGTCTCCAGCAAAAAGAGGGGTACAATGTGGGTCTTCATTCTCGTTTGTTCTTTTCATTTGCTCATGTTCTTAGCTATCTGCATAGGAAGCTGAGAAACCAAGGAGTCAGCAGCACATAAAGGAATCTACCCCGTCACAAAACCTTCCTATGGGAAAAAGAAATTAAACATCAGCCAGGGAAAGGTTGAGTTGGACAACAGGAGGGCATGATGACATTCCCACAGCAGAATGTTAAGTAACCTGAGCTTAGTCTTGCCACACAGAGGCTCAGGAAGAAGACTAACAGGGATGTCTCTGCTTTCAGCTACAGAGCATCTGATGCCTAAACTTGAACAGCTATCAGTAGGATAAATAGAAAACCAAATATATCAAAGCGCACAGAGAATTTTGACTCCTCTACACCTAAAGTGCTAAGAGATTGCCAAGACATCTGTTTGAAAGATACTGTCTAACTGTACTTTATCTGAAAATGTATGAATGACTCAGGGGTGTGTCACCTGCTGCACAGAGTAACCAAACAAATGCAGAGAGCAGTCATTTTTACTAAATAAATCAAGTCCATGACCTGGAAAACATTAAGGTAGCAATGTAAGTAAAGTACTACAGAGAATTTGTTTCTAAATGCTCTCCACTGACTCAGGACAACTCCAGCAGAAAAAAAAAAAAAAAGATTGCTTAGTACAGGATGTTACAGAAAAATATTGGTAATCTCTTCTAGATAAAGCAAGCAGCTTCCTTGCCACAGAAAACCCGTCTGTAAAACCTGTGGGTTCTCTGTTTGGGTAGATGTCATTTCCAGGCTGCTGCTCTGAAGCTGTAAATAGAAGTTCATCACCAAGGCCTTCCTTGTCTGCTGGAAAGTGCCCTGGAAGTAAATCCAAAATGGAATAAAATATGATAATGCTGTAATTGACTTCAGTATCACACATATATACTAATAAGAAGACAAAAAATTTCCAGAGCATTTTTTGGCACCCTGATCAGCCAGGGTGTACTGTGGCTCTTCTCTTGCCCACCCAGGTGAGTTTTTTCAAAGTAGACCCACAAAGGGAAGTTGTCTGTGCATCGCTGAACTTTGTTTCAATGTTGTCAGGAGATGAGCAACCAGTTCCTGAGCCAAGATGCATTGTTAGATTTCACCACTGAAGCACTGCTGACCTTCTCTGCTCAGATCTATGACCTAATCCCCCTTTCCAGGTAAAAGCAAGACGGGGGCTCCTGTATCCAATGTGGTAAATGCAGAAACTCACATAAAGTCTTGGAGACCCCAAGAAATCACTTCTATCTGAGAAGGCACTATTATCTCCTCACTTGTGGTCATCTCACATAGTAGGAAGGTGTTGTCACATTAATGGAAGACATTAAGTTCGTCTGAGGAGATGCCACTGTGATATGGACAGAGGCCCTACTCTTAGAAATGTGAACAGTCAGCAGCTATCAACCTAATATAAGCACCAACAGTAAGACTATCTGAAAAAATATAGATCTCAATTAGCCTCTATAGGAAATACATACCTCTTAAGGAAATGGCATAGACAGCAGGGCTCAGAGAAAAAGAAAACTAGTCCTTATTTTCACAGCAAACTGCACAAACTACAACACTAATATCAAACCTTGTGAGAATCACAGAATCACAGAATCTACTGAGTTGGAACGGACCCACAAGGATTATCAAGTCCAACTCCTGGCCCTGTACAGGGTCATCCCCAAGAGTCACACCGTGTGACTGAGAGTACCATCCAAACGTTTCTTGAAGTCTGTCAGAGTTGGTGCTGTGATCGCTTCCCTTGGGAGCCTGTTCCAACACCCAACCACCTTCTGGGCGAAGAAGCTCTTTCTAATATCCAACCTAAACCTACCCTGACACAACTTCAGGCCATTCCCTCAGGTCCTGTCACTGGTCACCACAGAGAAGAGAACAGTGTCTGCCCCTCCTCTCCCCCTCACAAGGAGTTGTAGACTGCAATGAGGTTTCCACTCAGTCTCCTCTTATTCAGGCTGAGCAGACCAAGTGACCTCAGCCACTCCTCATACGGCTCCCCTCAAGGCCCTTCACTGTCTTCATTGCTGTTCTTTGGACACTCTCTAATGGCTTAATGTCTTTCTTATACTGTGGTGCCCAAAACTGCCCACAATATTCAAGGTGAGGCCACACCAGTGCAGAGCAGAGCAGGACAATCCCCTCCCTGAACCGACTGGCGATGTTTTGCCTGATGCCCCCCAGGACAGGGTTGGCCCTCCTGGCTGCCAGGGCACTGCTGACTCAGATTCAACTTGCCATCGTTCACGACCCCCAGGTCCCTTGCTGCAGAATTAGAAGTTACTGGGGAGTTTCTGAAGGACCATTTCAGGGAAAGCAAGCAAAGTGTCTTTAGCTGTGCCATTTTCAGAGTAAGGATCTCAGTTTGTCTGTAATGAATCTGTGTACTTTCCTAGGGAATGGGCACCTAGTCATCATCACTTAGTTCACCACCAGATCAAGGCCAGTCAAATGGTAAATCAGCACTGGCATTTACAGTTGCTAAAGGTCTATTAAAGAACATGGTGGAAAGCAAAATACATGTACTACAATGATTTCTGAATGGAGAAATCTCTCTCCAGAGACATCCATAATAGATGTTCAAGATATAATCCTACACTCAAGTGCATAACCCATGAGGTGCTTGCAGAAGTCTAGAAGACACAGACATACACAGATTAATGTTGTTTATGACAGACAAGCAAGGGATCTCCCAGAATAACATTTTAGACACTATGCCAGGCTGAAATTACTCTTTGAAGGAAAAAAAACCACCACTTTATTTCCTACTGTATTAAATTCCTATTCTTATTGCAAATGCCATTTGACTTTCCTTTTTCTTGGGGGAACCTGAAACAAGGAAAAATTTACTCCCTCCACCTGGAAACAGAAAATTATATCACTTTTGACACATTGTCTGTGGTCTATCTTGCCAGCTTGGGCTTTATGTTGTGGATGCATTTTTCATACAATGAACAGTCAAATCCTGTTTCATGTCAGAACGCAAAGCTGATTTTGCATGTCGCCCAAATGCATTTCCAAGACTCATTACAAAAGCAGCACAGAAACATAGGCATGGAGGACAACCAAGTATGCATAGGTTGAGGTGTCCTAAGCAGGACATGGATGGATCATGGTACTCACGTGCTCAGTTATCCATCTCAGCCAGCAGAAGAAACTAACCCAAGGTGAAGAGCCAAATGCTGGGTACTTCACTGCCTGTGTAAGGACTACAAATCTTTGCTACAGCCTTAGGGTGTGTCATATGCATGAAGAAATAAGATCTTAAGGGCAGCCTGCCAACTGCTCAGGTGAGTTACCAACCCTAAGACTCCTTAGAGTGTAGGAGGCTAAACAGGAAAGAGCAGCTGAGCTGCTTCACCTGGGCCAAGAGGGTGACCCTGTGGGTCCTTCAGACTAGAAACTTCACTCTCATGTGTAATTTTTTTTTGGAAAAAGGTTGTGGCACTTCATTACTTGTGCAGGGCTTCCATGAATAGCTCCAATATGCCTTTGTGAGCAGACCTCTGAAAGCATTATATTCAGGGACAGAGAACTGCAGTAATTTCTGGGCACAAGAAATGAATCTTAAATCTTGTCTTGTCCTGCTTTTCTTTTTCCATGTGGGCTTGAGGAGTGGAAAATTGCAATTAACTTTTAATGCAAAATCTTAGAAACCTGTCTTTCCAGATCAGACTCCAAATCCAGGTCATCAGGCAAGTGAGAATTTTACCTTTTAATAGTATATCTGCCATGGACAGCACATGGTTTATAGAAGTGCCTGAGCAATGCTGTTGTCCGTAGCTCACAGAATTGTTAGAGCATCAATTCCTTATCAAATTCTATTTTCCAGTAGGAGTCCCTTCTTATGTCATTAAACTAAGACTCCTGTCTTCTGGTGAAGGTTTTCTTTTGATATCAGAAAGTATGAAAAATACAGAGGGAAAACCTGTCTTGGGCTGATGGCTTCACCATGATTTTCCTAATTCCCTAACCCTTCAACTCATTTTGAAGAGCCAAAATGAGGAAAAAAGGCGGGCAAGAAGCAGGACATATGACTAAGGGGATAGAAGAAAAAGGTGATATGGCTGCCTGGATCCCTGCACATTCCTTTTCTTTTTGACCCAGGCCTCAATTGCTTGCTTTGCTTTATGTCCAACACTATGCTTTCTTTGCTGCCCTCTTCATTTAAACATGGATTCTTTTGGCTCTCCGTTCTCCTTTGATGTCCAGGACAAATCTGGGGCTAAGACATGAAGTGCCCATCAGTGATGTGCTGACTTCTGCCAAAGGAGTACTTGATGAGTCACCCTGGGGCTCATACAGTCTGTAGTCCATTCCCTGAAAAGGGCTTCCTGCAACCCCGTCTCGTATCCAATCCACTGCTTGGCCTGCCTTCTGTGGTCTCTGTTGAAAAGGACTGACTGTATCGGCAAACCACCACCCAGGTTTCTGTTTGTATGTTTGACTGTTTCCACCAAGAGCAATATTTACCAAAATGCTAGTAAGTTTGTTGATTTTATCAGCAGTGCTCAGCATGCCACAGTTGCTGTTGTTTCCAGTGCCTAAAAGAAAGCTGATCTGAACCCTGAGAACCTGCCAGCAGTATCTTGAGGCCATGAACCTGTGACAAAAGAAAGCTGGAGCGTGATGCCTGCTACTGCACAGACTGCCAGCCCCCTGGAAGCACTGGGGCTTGGCATTGGGGACAATGTAGACATGGAAGTGTGTTCACCAGTAAGGGTTGAGGGGATGGGGGGTTTTGTTTGTTCTTAATACATATCTACATTGTTGTGTTCTGATTGAAAAGAATTATCAAGAACATCAATCAAATCCATGTGTTTCCCTTCTTTTATGTACACATGGCCAGAAAGAAACCGAGGAAAGTGCAAAGTAAAAATACCATACATGTCACCCTGTGCACGGCTGGCAAACACAGCAGCCTTTATCAAAGGTCAAGTCATTTCCTGATCATGTACGAAAACCCATTCCCCTGAAAGAAAAGAGCCAACTGTGCACACAGCTGTGCTGAAAATCAGGTGCATGATTAGAGATGCTGGGGAAGGCATCTCAACTGCCCAACAGGGTGTTTGGGCACATGTTACACATTACACAGAGGTGTGGGGTGCTGCTCTTCCATGCTGGCTGGGCAGGGAGGGACTACTGGAGTAAGACAACTGCATTGAATCGGGAGAATCTGGACATGAGAAATAAGAAACCAGGGTTTAAGCCTCTGCTGTTGAATTCAACAGATATTGAACCAGGGAAAAACGCCTTTCTCCTAATTCTCTTGGTGAATCAGGTTGTGGTTTTGACCTTGGCTACAGTAAAGACTGTCAGTCATCTATCAAGTATCAGCTCAGATTTCTCACTGTGATCCCTTTCTGACTGTTCTTGCTGTAACAGAGGTTGTTTCCCCAAAGCATGTTTCTCCTTAACTTCCTTCTCTTTATTTTTCTGAAGGTTGAGGGTAAAACACAGATCTCTTCACAGGTTCCTGGGGCACAGTTTGAAAAAAACCTGTATCTTTTGGAGAATTACTAAAGTACAGTCCTCTTCAGCCAGAGGAAAATTGGGTCTCCTGGTGATGACATGTGAGCCTCTGCAGAGACCTACTGAAAGCATCACAGGACTGTAACAAACTCCAAGGCAGTGTGAGAAGAAGCCAGTGGTGGGGAGGGAATGAAGCAACAGTGATAAATATGCATATGACTTCTGCTTGCTTGAGGAGGGAAAATGGAGAGAGGCAATATGTTTCCTGGAGATCCCAGACTCCGGAGTACTTCAGTTTCACCTAAGTGCAAAGCTATGTTGAATCATTGTAGCTTTAAGAAATTAATGTCTCTGCAGCTGAAGACAGAATGAAAAATAGTCCGTTACATAAAATGGCTCTTTTGTTCACACAGAGAAGTGACAGGCTGGTATGTGTGTGCCTAGGGCAGGATGTTTCTGATCATAAAGTGTCCATTTATCTCTGTTCAGATCCCTTCCTAGCTCTAAGTACACCTCTGACTTCCACAATTCTTGTTCAAATGAACAGCATAACATAGTGTGACCTCTGTGGTAAATGCGAGGAAAGATGAAGACAAATGTGCTAGTCCCACAAGGTGAGGTTAACAGCAGTCTGGAAGAGTGGAAAACAGCCTTATCTCCCATGAAGCATAACGTCTGGTGGCACATTTTATTTTAGCATAAGTCTACATAAGCATTCCTATTTTATTTTATTGCCAACATACAGGGACCAGTGCAGGTATCCTTATTCCTGGCAAGAACCATATTACTATGTAAAGTACTCTATTATTCTTAATGGCACAGCTTCCAGAATAATATTTTCAATTCAAATTTATTGTAAGTAAGAGTATCAAAACTTGGAATATGTATAATGATAAGAGTACTGGGAGCTTTTAATGGTAGGTCTTTCATTTCAACATTCTGTGTAATACATCTAAAATATTCTTACCTGTTTAACAACATGCACAAGAAAACAGAACTGTTCTCAGTGTTAACGATCCTTGTTATATAAAATAGAAAGTGTCCTAAAAAAAACAGAACTCTAAAAAGACAGTATTTTTTAATGTTCTTGAATAATAATCTAATAAAATTAATATAACTTTCTATTAATGGGGCCTTTTTCATTCTTAGGCTAAAAAGCAATGAGCCATGTACAGCAGGATCTGCAGTCTAGGGAACATGCATATTCCTTCACCAAAGAGGCTAAATTATTTTTAAGCATTCAGAGGTTAAAATGAGTGTTCCTGCTAATTTCAAACCTCCTCTTACTCATGGTGTAGTCTCCTGAACATCACAATTCCCCTTCTCTCTCAATTGTGCCAACAAAGCTATAAGGGACCAGGAGGGCCTGTGATATGCTTTGGTTTGGGATTAAAAAAAAAAAAAGAAGGACTAAAAAAACCAAACCGACTAAAAAAACCAAACCAACAAAAAAAACCCCAAGCCCCCACTTTTCCTGGGCAGTCTGAAAATGCAAATAAGGCTTTGGAGCTCTACCCTAAGACTGTAGCAAACCCTTCAGAAAGGAGATGCTATTGTTGCCCAGACCATTAGAAAGTTCAAAGCAGAAATGGCCAGGATCATGCAGTGACTAAAAACAGAGGCGAGGCTCTGCTAGGACTTCAAAGGTTTACTCACTGCTGTATGTGTGAGCTAAGGACAGGCTACAGGATGCACCTAATGCAGCAGCTTAGTTTAAGTGAAAGCTTTGCTTTTCTCACTAACCCCTTTACTGTGTTTCCACCCTACATTCAACCTTTGGATGGAAAATGAGAATTTTATAGTGTGTCCATCTACATCTAGCAGTTAAGGCAGATTAATATATGCTGTGAAGGTAAAGGACAGCAGCCATTTCACACTTGAATACTTACTCCCAAGTAAACATCTTGATGCAAATAGTTTTTTCAGGAACGTTTATGCTGAAATAGCTATTCCCATGAGACTACTCAGTCTGGAGCAGTTGTGAATGCACCACATTTGCAATGATTCACTTTCAGTTAGCTTAACCAAACTGGCACAACTCTTGTGGATTGAATCTGTTGTGCTGGAGGAAACAATGTACAGATAAAGACTGTCCTTTGTAAAAACATGTCTGTTTCATAGCAAATTCGAGTGTTTCAAGAACATGTCAGTCATTGAGAAGACAGGTTTAGGATAAAAGCTATTCCATTTAAAATTCACTCCCAAGGCAACCACGTGTTTTGGAAGGTGCTGCTATCCAACATAAGATGGTACAGGACTTAACCTTTACAATTTAGATATCTTTATATGAATACCCTTAGGTTTTATCCTTTGAAAAATACACATGGCAGATAATCACCTCGATTGGTGTAACAGAGCAAGAAAGAGACCCCATATGCTGAAATTTTGCATTTCTGCTTTCCTTCCTTTCCAGTGTATTATTGTCTTCCATTACCAGAGTTCTGCTTCAGGACCCTACAGAGGGTAAACTCTGGACTTGATGCTGTGCAGACACACAATAACAATTTTATAACAATATTCAATGATTTTGCAGTCTTTCCTACTTGGAACTGAGCCAAAATGTCTAGTCGCTGATGCCTAAGACACTGATGGGAAAGTTAGGCTAGCCAGGTGCTTGTCTGGTTATCATCACTCCATTCTCTCTACCAACACAACTGAGATGGTTAATGTTATAGCAAATACAGAGTACTTTGTTGTCTCAGTTTGAGTGAGCCACAAGTGTTTTGCTGGGAATAAACCACGAGGAAGACCCAAAAACTCCTCCCCCTAAGCAATTACAAATCCGAAATT
>JAWWES010000001.1:35796634-35807534 GCA_035583135.1 Lophotriccus pileatus
CTTAAGACTAAATTCTTAATTATTTTATAGTTTTTTTGAGACAGTTTTTCCTTTTGAATAACATACTCAAAATGTGAACGGCTATCACTATGCTCAACTACCATGTGATTGTTTTCTGCTTACAAGGCCTTTTGGGAACTGTCCATAACTCGTTGTATCTGCCAGGCCCTGCCTGGGCATTGAAGGGGAGTGTGCTTGTTGAGACTGATCCAAACCACAGGCTGGATGGAGATGCTAATAGGTGTGTTAAAAATGGGCTGGACTGCCAGAATCAGAGGGTAGTAATCAGTGGCTCAGTGCCCTGTGGGCAGCCAGTTATGGATGGAATATGTCAGAGGTTGATTATCTTCATCAGTTACCCAGGTGATGAGGCAGAACAAACCCTCAGCAAATTTGTGGATTAAGTTAAACTGAAGGCACTTGATATGGAAAGCAGTAGAGCTTTAATTCAAGGGGACATTGATAAATTCAAGGGTGGGACTAATAGAAATGTCAGAAGTTCGATAAGAAATACCAAGTGCTCCACTTGGGGCAGAGCAACTCCACTGTTACAAACGTGAGTACACAGGGGTACTGTTGAATAGGACCTGAGAGTTTTGGTGGACACAAGGCTCAATATCAGCCTAGGGGGTGCTTTCCTCACAGATATGTATAGCAGTGGTACATATGGAGGAGCAAGGCCAACTGATCAAAGGCCTGATGAGCCTCCTCTCCTTGGCCCTGGTGAAACCATGCCTTGCAAGACTCAGTCTAGTTTTGGGTCTTCCAGCTCAAGAGGGATGTGGGGAAACTGGAAAGAATCCAAAGAATGGCTATAAGGATAGTCAGTACCTAGAATTCCAAGAAGAAGATGTTAAGAGAGCTGCGATTGTTTGGTACAGTAAAGGGGAGATTAAAGGGACACCTAATTGACATCTACAGAATTTGAAGAGGAGATAGAAACTCCTTCTAGGAGTTAGCATGGCCCTCAAAGCCCAGATGCGTATCTGCTGGTAGAAGCCCATCATCTCCTTACTGGACTTCGTGTTCTTTTATGTACCATGCAGCCACGGGTGAGGGAGCAGCCCTCCACTGGTACATCTGTTCTGTGCTGGAGGAGGCTTCAGAGATCCATGTGCTTCCTCGGACAACAACTGCTCTCTCAGGCACCTCCCTGGTGCACTCACTGCCTTTGATAGTTTGGGAGAAGGGAGAACACCTGTGTTTTGATGTTCTACTCAGTGGTAATGCCAAGTACCTTCAGACCTGACTTCGTACAGCCTAAGGACGGTAATCACACTGTGGTAATTATCTCTCATTACCACAAGTGGTGTCATTTGTCTCCATTGTAATGTATGTTCATACAGGAGATTGCCTGTTCAACTCATCATTATTTTTGGATATGGAATATTTTTTTCTCCTCAGTGGATAAAAACAAGTTTAATTTTGGACACACAATGTAATGTTTCCCTTAGAATGTCTTTGTGGGACAGTAAGCTGATAATACAGATAACAAAGGAAATAAAACCTTCTGAGCTTCGGTGCTCCTGAAGTGCAAACCCTGTCATTGAGTCCTTCAGTCTCAATGGGATTTATCAGACTTCATGTGTCTTTCCTTGAGCCAGTCACCCTCCCTTAATGTCACATCCATCAGGGAGGAGTGGACAATTCGAGGACACAATTCACTGTGTCCTGTTGCAGACAAATAAAATAAGTGAATTGGTTGAATTACAGAAGTTTTTCTTCCCCTCCATTTCATGGAATGGGACCCAGTGGGCTAGCTTAGGTGTCAATGTGTGCATTGCAGGTACCTCAAGTTGGATGGGACTGTTCCTAACTCTGATGTGGGCTGTGTTCCCACTTAATAAGAGGTAATCTGTTTGCAGAAGGAAGTTCACATTTTGCCAATGACTATTTTATATTTTTTAACCGCTAGGAAACTAACAGTCCCAAAGAATTATTTCCCATTGTAAGATCTGATGGTTACCTCTTTGTTCCAATAGGTGCAATTGTCTCTGCACAATATTTCCTTATTTGAGCCCCACTAGCCTATTTATAAGAGTTGCATTTGTCCTCAAAGTAGTATCTATGCACTGGATGTACCTGTATCTTAACCAGCTCTCACAAACATTTCTGATTCTCTAAGTAGACTGGAAAAACTATTCCTTAAATACATTCTTCTCCTTTTTGCAAATTTTTGCAAAATAATTGCTTCTCAGAGGCATGGTCACTCTCTTCAAAATAAACTCTCACTTTTTTTGTCATGCAAATCTACCAGACTGGCATTTTGAAAACACTTTCTTAGGATATGTGGTTTTGTTTTTCCTTTTCACAGTCTCTAGGATCCTGCTCATTTTGCAGACCACTATGCATTGTTCTATTTTCCTTTCTGAACAGCTATTTTTTGCAGCCTGACAAATTCTGATTGCTTTTCCTCAGTTTAAAAAAGGAACTTAAGCAGTTCTGTTTCTCTTTTGAGTGCCTGATATCCCATCTGGACCCAGATTCTGCAAAACATCCAAAAGTGCATATTCAGCTCCACAACCTCAAATCTGTTGTAAATGATACAGCAATTCCTCCCTTCCTTTCAGCTTCTCCTGTTAAGTCGATGCCTTTCAAATGTATCATTCTTTATTAGAGCACAGTACTCATCAAATATCTGTGACTGTCTAGCTGTCATACCCTTCCTTATTTAAATACAGCTATTAAATCTAGTGTGTCCAACCCATTAATATTAAAATAAAAATAGCTACCTTCGACATGTCTTCCTTTCCAGAAGGTCTATTTGCATTCATGAATACACAAGATTCTTGCCAGTTATGTTTCCAGTTGACAGGATTTCTGGAGTATTTGAGGTGCCTTGGGGTTTCTACCTTCTGCTTCAGTTTCTCAAGTCTTCTCTTCCACTTTTCTTTTTTCACCTTCACTATTACAATGTCGAGTGGCTAACGTGATGACTCACATGAACTTTGACTCAGAGTGCATGTCTCTGATGAGACTTCCATATAACAAAAGTCAAAAAAAGAAAAACTAGAGAAGATGTCTTGAAAGAAAAGGAGAGAAAGGGATTTTCATGCCTAATTCTTTGTCGGATTGTTCATCAGCTGACACTATTAAGCCACAGTTCACAAGCAAGATGAGCCAAAGCTCTAAAATGCCCAGTCAGCTGTACAACCCCAGAAATTTTCATATCTCTATTACAAAGGAAGAGTTTGTTTCCGTGGGGTTCTTTCTATCTCTTTCTTAAATCAAGAGAAAAAGACATGGCAGGGAGTTACTGTCACTGGATAAGACTCAGACAGGATATGCTGGGAAATAGACTTACTTTTTCACACCATAAAGGAAAAACTTGGCAGAAACAAGTCATGTGAATTTGGCTCTTCAGCCAAGAAGTATGTCTTTTCTCTATTTGCTTTAATTCAGCAATTTTTTTTTCTAGGAAAAAACAACAAAACAAACAAAACCCCAAACAAACAAACAAACAAAAATAAAATACAAAAAAGACCTGCATAAGAACCTAGCAGATTTGGGAGCAGAGGACGGAATTCATTCCAATGTCATGGAAATGCAAAGTTTTGTTGTATCACTTAAATATTATGCTGGTATTGGTTGGGATAGAATTAATTTTCTTCGCAGTAGCTGGTGTGGGACTGTGTTCTGGATTAATACAGGAAGCAGTGTTATGTTGCAGAATGCTTTAGTTACTGCAGAGCAGTGCTTACACAGAATCAAGACCTTTCCTGTTCCTTACCTCACCCCACCAGAGTGGAGGCTGGGGGTCTACAAGGAGTTGGGAAGGGGCACAGCCAGGACAGGTGGCCCTATCTGACCCAAGGGATTTTCCATACGCTATGGTGTCATGCTCAGCATATAAACTGGAGGAAGAAGAAGGAAGAGGGGGATGTTAGGAGTGATGATATTTGTCTTCCCAAGTCACCATTACACATGATGGCGACCTGCTTTCCTGGGGATGGTGGAATACTGCTTGGTCACTGAAAGTGGTAAATTAATTCCTTGTTTTGCTTTGCTTGTGTCCTAGCTTTTGCTTTGATAGGTAAAGCACAAGTTTTCTCACTTCTCTTCCAGTCCTCTCTTTCATCCCACCATGGAGGGAGTGAGGGAATGGGGCCTAGTTGCGGGCTCGGTTTAAACCACAACAATCATATTGTAAGTATTAGGCTGTAAGTATTAGGCTGTCTGAATTGTACGGTTGTTGTTTATTTTTTGTGTGCTGAAGAGGACCATCCAGATCATTGATTTTAAGATGAGCTCTCACTTTCCAAATTTTGCGCCTGGAGATTCAGTAAGTGGTCTGATGAAGGAGCCTGACCTCCTTCCGTGCTGTGGAAATTGTCAGTGAGGTGCATTGATTTTGGGATTAAATCAACCTGGGTGGTCTTGGCTGACTCAGAAACAAAGCTGATATTTCAAGGAAGAGAATAATAAAACATTTAGAAGTAAGAGGCTTTCTGATCTGTAAGAAAGTTCAGAGTCACACAACTTGCAGATCTTTGTTGCATCATCAACATCCCTTATCACAGAAGCATAGAATATGCTGAGTTGGAAGAGACTTGTGAGGATCATCAAGTCCAACTCCTTTATAACCTTTATAACTCCTTTATAACCTGTCTTAAATTAGCTGTTGATACAGAAATGCCTCCCCTGCTTAAACTTGTAAGTAAAATGTTGATTTGTTTTCGTTTATTTTAAACAGAAACAGTGGTGACAGTACAAATCCATAATCACTATTTCTTTCTAGGAAGTAGCACACTGCATTTCTCGAATGAACTTTCTGAACTTTTCATTTCTGAAGGCTAGAAAGTTTTAATTTCCAATAAGCTGTAGCAAAATTCACTAAAATATTATCACAATATAGAGAAAAAAATAAATCTCAATGCAAAAGAATAATTATTATTCAAGGATTGTGCTATTAAAGTAATTTCTAAGTGAATGAACAGTTTATTCCTTGGAGCATTATAATAGGTGCAATATTTTCTTCTTCAAGTGTCACCTAATGGTCTGTGAGGGTCCCATGACTCAGAATACCTATTCAATAGGCACAGAGAGCTCTAATTCCAGGGCTGTGAGTTAACCTGAAACTGGAGGTCTGTGGAGCGTACCTTCATTGGGAGCAGTTTTTGGGTGAAGCTGTGCCTCAGCTACTGAGTTAGGAGGTACCATTCAGACTTGTTTCTGAACTTGAGCAGGCAGGCCATTGCTGTAGTACATTGCCAGCCTCCTAGAAGCCGTATTTGTGGTAGGAGCAAGACTACTGTCCTCAGCCTTCTCACCGTGGAGGATTTGTTCAGATCTCGTATATATTTGTGACAGCTCTGCAGTTGTGTTCTTTGGGGCCAGTTAGTTTCCAAACAGACGTTCTGTCGCAGGAAGCAAGGTACCCTGGCTTGCACACAGCGTGGTGGCAACAAGGCAGTGCTGTTACCAGACAAATCAGTGTACCACATTGTGTAGCTTTACTGCCTCAAGTTTTTACTAGCTTTATATCTCTGCATTACATTCAGGGTTCTAGTGGCCATATGTCCACAGAGGACTTTTGACTGACTACCATTTATCTGTAGGTGGTGGACTCAAAGGCATGTAATAAGGTGTCCCTGTGATACATCATAAACCACTAAGGCATCCAGCAGACATCCAAGCTAGTTCAATCACATCCATCAAACAAGGCAATAAAGCTACTCCCTCCTCTCCTCCAAACCATGCACTCGCTCTACTCACTAGTGAATGAGCGCAATATCAGTCTGCTCACTGGAGCATACTGCAAGCCACCTGGCTTGCTAAGATAGCAAAAAAATATCCACCATGTTTACTGGGTTATTAAAAGCTTAAAGAGTCACAGAAATGTCTGGCAGAAGATAAGAGAGAAAGTGTGTTCCAAGGAGGGAGAACTGGGACTTCCCCTTTTTGGCAGCAGTCACCTGTTATGTTTGGTGGAAATAGCTCTGTTCAAGATTCATCCATGAGGCTGAAGCAGCTGTAGATGAAGAGAGAGAATCACAGTGAATAGGTACAGCTTATAAAACTGTAGGAAACTTCTTCATCAGTAGACCCACATCCAGACTTACCAGTTTGTTTCCTACAGGGATATAATCTGAAATGAGATACTCTAGCACCCCGGGCCACTGTGATTCCAGCAGACAAAAGACAGGTGCAGTCAGACTCAGGACCAATAGCATCAGCTCTCCACAGGAGCAGTTATGAAGCTTTCAGATGTTTGTGATAAAAGGGATCAAGTGCAGATTTCACGGACAGTTGTGCAATATAGAGTGAACTTCAAACATGATGTTTGGGATCAGGAAAGCAGGAGATAAAATGTAAACTTTTTGTGATTTTGCCTAGATTTTGGCACTATATGAAATAAGCTCTCTTCCTCAGTAGTGCAGTGTGGTGTATGTAAAGCGTGTGCCTTCAGGGAAAAGGGTTGCTGTGCTGCACAGGATACTCAGCACAGTGATGTCTATCCAGAACTTTTCTCACACGTTATCAGGGGCAGAGCCATGCATTACAAATTGTTCCCCCTGTGCTTTGTGAGCAAGGTAGATGAGGCAGAGAAGGCCTTCTGAGACCTCTATTAAGGAGGGACTAAAATAATTGGAGGTTTCTAACAGGAATTTGAAGGAGTGGGGAGAAAGCGTAGACCTGAAGAGACTCATCATTAGGTTCACATTTCAGATTTCACTGACTTTCAACTTGTATTGATTCTCAGTTCCCTTTCAGCAGCTCCACCTTATTAGGAAGGTAAATTACTGACAAGAACTGAAGAAATTGCTATCACGTACTGCTACAGAAATACTGTGTGATTAGCACAAAGTGAGTCATATGTTTTTCACAGTGTGGGAGAAACCGTACCTGCCTGAAAATAATCCTTTCTCATTCTGTGTAATCCTTTCAGTAGTACACTCTAACACATAAAAGCAGAGTCACAGTGCTCTCAGTCAACTCACATATTTCAGTTGTCTCCTAAAAACATGAACTCCTGGTACTTCTATTCCTTAGTACAGTGGTGGAAGGAGCCACTTTCTGCAGTGTGCCTAACAGAGTCACCATTCACAAAGGGATAATTACAGGTACATTGAGAAGTTATACCAAAGATATTGTAGGCCAGCTGGCTAGAGTTCTATAACATCCATTTTATGATGGATATTAAAAAAAAATAGTGTAAACAAATGGTTTACAGCCTCAGGCCATAAAATGTTGTATAGTCTCATATGGGAGATCTCTTCCAAAAGTACAAGCCTAGTAATTATTTAATCAACTTAATCAAATTAATCAAAAGGATATCCTGCAAAATGGAGGTAGCAGCTGAAAGGTCCTGAAAGGTTATCTGGTACTGTGGATGTCAGTCCACAATACTTGCATTAGTATTCTGATAATCTTCCTTCTTGAGCTTGCTGCCTAGAAAGAATAATGCCTAGTCCTATCTGCTAAATGAGTTTTCTTTGATGAAGGGAGAATTACTTGAGTTTTAATTCATTCTTTAATCCACTTTAACCCTAAAATGTCATAAAATGATACAGAAAGATTTCCTTAAGGGTTCATTTTTGCTATCACCACAAGCTGTTATAATAGCATTCCTTCCCTAGATTGGGTACCAATGCAATATAAATCAACCATAATGACAATGATTGTGAGATGGCTTGAAATTGATGGCACAGCGAACAGATACTCCCAGCTTCACCTCAGCATTAAACTATAACATTTAAAAGCTAATGAGCTAAAAAGGAACGAATGAGAAAATTAATAATGCACTGCAAAGTAGAGCATTCAAGAGAAACTTCTCCTCCCCTCCATACCAGGGCTAATTAATGTGATCTATTCTAATAAAAATAACCCTAAGCACTACTTCTTCACTTTTAACAACCTATATTACAAGTTAATGTATAAATGCTCTTTGTAAAAGTACAGAATTTGAGTAGTTATGAATCATGACACTTAAAATGGCACTTTCAATTGTGAAAGAAAATTCAAGGATACTGATTTTTCAAGTGGTTTATTGTATTCATACTGTTATTAAGGAGCCCAGGTGGTTGTTCCATCAAATAAATGCTTTTTCTTTTTTGTTGTATTGGTGCATGTGTTATCTGCTCCCAAAAGAAGACTACAAAAGTCGAACCAATTTTTGCACTAATTAGTAGTTCATGAAATCTTACTGAAGTCAGAGGAGCTGCACAGGATGCAACTGCTATCATTTTTGCACTTCTGCATTAAAATACCAGCAGCAGGCAAGATATTGCTATACTGATCACCACAGAATATAAATTGACCAATTCCCCTTAAGGGGAACTTCATCACACTAACAATAAGGACATGACTTGAAATAAACTTGCAAGACCACTAAAGGGAGTGATGAATTATTGGGTCACACACAACCACTCCCACATTTATAGACACTGTCCTTTCCTTAGAGGATAAATAGTGCCTCACTGTCTTTTTGTTCCGCTTTCATAGAATCACAGAGTCATAGAAACATTTAGGTTGGAAAAGACCTTTAAGAACATTGAATCCAACCATATAGCTAGTACTGACAAATTCACCACTGAACTGTGTCCCTAAGTGTCACATCTACATGTCTTTTACATAACCTCCAGGCATAGTGATTCAACCACTTCGCCAGGCAAGTGCTTTTGATCAGTTTATTCATACATGCAGAGTGTTATGTTCTCATATTCTTTCCTATCCTTGCATTAGAATCAAAGAACCATAGAATTGTGAAATGGTTTGTGTTGGAAAGGACCTTAAAGTTCATCTAGTACTAACTCCCCTGCCAAGGGTGAGGACGTCTTTCACTAGACCAGGTTTCTCAAAGCCTTATCCAACCTGGCCTTGAATAGTTCCGATGATATGGCACCCACAACTCTGGACAACCTGTTCCCTTGTCACACCAGCCTCACGGTAAAAAAATTTCTTTCTCATGTCCAATCTAACTCCACACCCTCTCAATTTAAAAGCGTTGTCCCTTGTCCGGTCTCTGCAGGCCGTGTTGAAAAAATCTCTCTCCATCTTTCTTATAACTCCCCTTTTTGCATTGAAAGGCCGCAGTGTGGATATGCAGGCATACTGTCTTTGAATACTTCTGAGAAATGTTCTGAAAAAGAAACAAACTGATTGAGAAACAAGTAAGATTCCTAGTCAGTATTCCTACTTGGGGAAGAACTGGCATGGAGAGTTATTTTTAATTTTAAGACTTACTCTAGTAGAGAATAAAATGCTGAAAAAATAAACAAGGGCATGGTAAATTGGCAACTAATGTTAAATTGTCAGGTTTTTTTCCCATTAATTTGTCAACTTCTAGAGAAAAACAGAGCATGCACACTGCACATGGTTAGTAGGTTTCTTCTGTAGATGCAATTAACACAGGTAAAAATGTTTTGAAAGTGGGTTGAGCAAAATGCCAACCTGAATGTTGGTTGTGCTACTGCTAGTGAATGTTGGTTGTGCTACTGCTAGTGACTGGGGAGTATTAGTTATGACGAGATGGTAGATATTTCTCATTAACATCAGTTTTTCCTATGTCAATAATTGATATAAGGAGTCTTCATAGTCAGAGTGCTAAAAAATTAAAAATGCAAATCACTGAGTAGACTAGATGTCTTACAAGCTTCACATAACTTGACAACATCCATGAGTCACCAGATGATTTTCAAGGAATGAAACTCACAATTCTAGAACTTTTGATTTATACTTGGATTAATAAGGAATTTTGACTGTTAATAAAACGTGTATTGCAGGTTTTTTGGACCTGCTGTTTCAGATGTACTTAAAATGTGGCTGTATGTACACATAATTTTTTATACTTATACAAGCATTTGAATATGTATGTTGGTGTAACTGTCTCCCTATTTTCCTTCTGGAGCTAACAGGATAAAGAAAACTGGGGTAAATTCTCCTCCCATTGGAGCAATGAGAGAGTCCTCTCCAGTCCCATGATCAGAGTGCTGGGGTGGAGGGCTACAGGAGGGATAGGCACCATTAGCAAGTTTGTTGATGATACCAAATTGGGAGGTTGTGGTGACTCTTGGTCATCGCAAAGGGATCTAGATGGATTGGAGCATTGAGCCATGATAAATGGGATGAAATTTAACGAGTGAAAATTCTAGATTCTGCACCTAGGATGGAGTAATGCCAGGCACAAGTATACATGAGAAGAGCAGTCCTGCAAACAGTGATGTAGGGGTGCTGGTCAGCGGCAGCTCAATATGAGGCAGCAGTGTGCCCTGGCAGCCAACAGAACAAATCCTATCCTGGGGTCCCTCAGGCACACCTTCACTGGCCAGTTAGAGGAGGTGACTGTCCTGCTGTATTCAGTGTTGGTGCCACCTCACCTTGAGTGCTGTGTGCAGAGCTGGGCTGACATTTTAAGATATATATGAAGGTCCTTAATTGCACCCAGAGGAGGGCAACAAAGTTGGTAAATCGCTGGAAGGTATGTTCTTTGAGGAGCTGATAAGAACTTTGGGCTTCTCTAGTTTGGAGAAAAGGAGACTAAGAGGTGACATTATTCCTCTGTACATCTTCCTGAGGAGTGGAAGAGGAGAGAGAAGTGCTGATCTCTTCTTGCTGGTATACAGTGACAAGACTAGCAAGAAAAGTTCAAAGCCGTGCCAAGAGAAGTGTAGACAAGACATGAGGAAACATTTCTTTACCTAGAGGGTGGTCAAACACTGGAGCAGATGTCCTAGAGGAGGTGGTGGGTGCCCCAAGCCTGTCAGTGTTTAGGAGGCATTTGGACATCGTTCTTAATGAGATGCTTTAACTTGGTCAACCCTAAATTAGTCATACAGTGAGACTAGATGATTGTTGTGGGTCCCTTCCTAATAAAATGGTCTATCCTATTCTATTCTATTCTATTCTATTCTATTCTATTCTATTCTATTCTATTCTATTCTATTCTATTCTATTCTGT
>JAWWES010000001.1:35813987-35855766 GCA_035583135.1 Lophotriccus pileatus
AAAAGCTAAAATGGTGTTTGGAGCAGGATGGAAGTATGTTCTTGGTGCCTCCAGTTGTTTCACAAACAGATATTGTCATCAGCTCATCCTTAAAAGCACAAAATCTTTACACAAAAGGGAACAGAGAAAGCAGCTTTGCCTAGAGCAGAAGTTACCTTTCCTCTCTCTCAGTTTATAGTGCAGTATCAAGGATGCCGCTAAACCATGGCACTAAGCCCGTTTTATTGCTAATGGATCTTCATTTCTCTGCTAGACAGAAAGAACTCTGCAGAAAACACACTGGCAAGTCTAGCCATTGTAGAAAAGATCTTTAAAAAAAAAACCTGCTGTAGGAGAGCTGCCATGGATGTAATGAAATTCTGACAAAGTGTTTTATTTTGCATCTACATTCATCAGCAGAGCCACCTCTGAACATCTCATCCATTTGGTGAGATTGGACCTGCACATCAGGAGGAATAACCAACACTCACTGCAAAGCCAGGGCTCTAGGAAGCACAGTGTCAGACTGCCCTATCTTTGATTGCCCCATTGCCCACAGCAATCCCTGTGTGCAGAGCCCTTCCTGTAGCTGGGTCCACCCTGATCAAAGAGGTGCCTTTTCAGCCTGTCCTCATTCTTTTCACAGCTCCTGTGACACTCTGCATGCCTTTGACACCTCCTCTGTATGGTAGTTATCAGATCAAATTGTAGCCGCATGGTACATACTGAGTCAGTTCTTGAAGCAGCAGCAAGGAGCATGAGGTTAATTACCATTTGACCTGCCTGGAGAGTGAATATATTAACAATTTATTGAGGCTGTCTTTTACTCATATCCCACATGGTGCAAAGGAGGGGTCTGGACAGCTTTGTGCTGCTGTGGAAATGGCAGCAATCTGCATTTCACTCATCAGACAACAGGATCTGGCCTGTCTGAATTTCAGTGACGATGACATTTAGCTGAGAATGGAAATTCTCCTGAAAAATCCTGAATCCTGTCCTTCCACTGAAGTTTATCTGCATTATCCTGCTGTTGGCTGCACTCCAGTGTATGGGAATCCCCAGTGTCCTCCATCAGGAGTGATTAGCCGGCAGTGTGAGGCAGAGGGATAAGATGTGCAAATTTCCCTCACATATGAAATTATCATTCATATGTGAGATAAGAACATCCCTAATTCATTAATGTGATTTCAAAAGAACCCTGCAATTTCACTTGTATTACAACTGACACTGGCCTAACAATCTGAAATACTGTAAATGACTTATCAGTCCAGACTATTTCAGTCACAATTTGAGGACATTTTGGTGTTCATTAGGCTAGCTTTGTACTGAATTTAGCTGCTATAATACCACTGTCTTAGCTGGAACTATGTCAGTTTAAACTGTTGAGGGTTCTACACTCGGTTAAGTGTTTACATCGCATTTGCACAGCCTGAAAATGTCTTCTAAATGGCAGGGAAAGCTCAGAAAGCATGAATGTACAGGATTTAAGTTTAAATAGCACATTCTTCTAAAAATGTGATAATATTTTTCTTCCATTAGGCTTACTGTCTGGGTTAATTGAATATTGGTCATCTTCAGCAGCTTTGGTACAGAGAAGAGCTGGATCAAATAATCTTCATATGGTTCTTCTCTAAAGACCTTCTATGTTTAGACTGTGTGAATCAATACATGAAATTCTGTGTCTTGCTTACATACTCTTGTCTGACTATCTGCGTCATACACTACATCTGTCTTGCTGTGGAAAGCTCAGAAAGCACCTTGCTGAGAGAGTACCTGGCCATGGGGCCAGGGAGAAAGGCTATATAGCTTGGGTTCTGGATGTCCTCTGAGTTCAGTATGATGTGTCCCCTGAAGACCCTAAATCATAATTACTACTTTGTTCATGTGAGTTTTTTCCAAGTTCATATCCATAGCTGATGTGAGGCTGTGGGTCTCAGCCCAGTAGGAAGCTGTCTTCACAGTGGCATTGCCATGGTTTGTGTCACACACCCTGAGACAGGAGTCGGGGGGGCACTGGTGGAGGGCTATGCAGGGCAGAGGGCAGTAAAGCTGAAGCAGTCATGCTCAGCTGGTTTAACAGGAGGAGGTCAGGGCATGTGCTACTCCCGTGCAGTGCACAGCCCCAGCCCAGCCTGTAGGCACACTAACAATGCAGCACTGGTCCCCTGTCTTGGAACACTTTAACAATACAAATATAATGAAATCCTTATCCTTTCTTAGTTTTCTTTCTGTTCTAAGAAACTTCCCAGTGACGTTTCAGTAACGTTCAGTAATGATGTGGCAACTAACGCTGAGAGCCATTTGACCTGACTTTTATTATATAAATACTAGATCTAAGCAAGCATCTCACTGCATTCAACAGCAAAATCCACATCCCAGTCCCGTGATTACTTGTGAGCTGAATCTCACTAAAAGTTACTAATAAAGAAACAAGTGGTGGATGTTTGGGTTAGGTTCTAGTCCAGCTGTTGACAAATCTTAGGCAAACCACTGAAGTTCAGTGTCTGTCAGACAGCAATAATAAACTTTACCTGTGTCTTAAATGGAATATCACAGGACTACAAACCTTTTTGAGATTCATGGCTTAGAAGTGCTGCTGTGCAACTGTAATCAGAAGGTATGATAACTGTTTATAACTGTGACATGCTGGCATGGTCATTAATGAGAACAAAACTCATACATTTTGGAATAAAATTGAAGCATAGAGCTTAACTTGTAAATAATTCCCATAGTATTATAAATTTCGCTACTTCTCCACACCGAGTTAAAAGACAGGGCCTATATCCTGACAAACGTGCTACCATATTCAGACAATTATAATGCACCAGAAGAATTCACAAAATGTTCTTGGAAAAGACACATAGCAAAGCCTTGAGGGAAGATATGATTTAAGGAAAATCTTGCAGGAGGAGGGAGACGATAAATGAAGCATAGAAGTGGGAGGCTGGTTGGAGAAAAAGGATAAGAGTGGAATAAATAGATATGTCCAAATTTTGTTTTCACTTGCAGTAGTATAAATGATTTTTACCCCAATTGTACTTGCCTTTGAAGGGCCTAGATTTCTTTTATGTTGCTTTTCTCCTAATAACCAAGGACCAGCCTAAATCAGAATAGGAAAACCGTATAGCGTGGTCAGTACTCTGATGAGGGCCTACAGAATTTGTTGCAAGGAGGATGGATGTGTGCATTTTATCCCTGTGCAATGGGATACAGTTGTTTTTTTCCTGGGAAACTAAATAGCTTATTGCAATATACAGCTTTGGACTTAACAAGGAGATGAGGAACCTGGATGATTGTTTACCTGTAGTGGACTGTCTAATGTGAAAATTATTCTGCCCTTAGACTTATGTATTTGCCTCTACCCAGCAGGTAGAAATATGGCAGGTCCAAAAGGATACAGAACCTGTCTTTTAACTTGGTGTGGAGAAGTGGGAAAATTTATAATACTATAGGAATTATTTACAAGTTTAGGCTCTGTGCTTATTTATCACCAATACCCTTAAACCACCGACTGCACAGGCCAGGCTCACAGGATTAGGATTAGGATTAAGTGCAGGATTAGGTCAAATGAACCACAGAACAAAGGCAGACCATGTCTTATGTCCTTACACTCTGCAACTTCCAGATCCCACTTTCAAGGCTAAACTCTCCTGCACTCTTAACCAAAGTTTGCAATCAAAGATCTCTGCATACACGTGGGAGACCAGCCCATGGTAAGGTGAAGGCCAGGCATGGGTGGGATGGGTGGAGCAGTGCTGCCACAGGACACTGGCAGAGAAATCTAGGCATCACCTGCAGAAGAGATGCAGGTGAGACCTACAGGAACTTCACTGGATCAATGAAAGATTTAACAAACATAAAATTTTGCCAAAAGGGAAATACTAGAATGTCATTAAGAGAAGTGTAGGGGGTGCACACAGAGCAGAAAAAAATTCCAGTTGACTGAAAGTTTCTGTGTTGTTTTATCTAATGTTTAATACCCTTTTCAAAATGTGACACATATCAGCCAAAATATGGGAGGTAATTCTCTGTCATTGGCCTAACCTTCCTCCCACACAAAGCAAATGTTTTTGCTACAGCATATCCTCGGCTTTCGCTGCGAGGATACACAGAGACAGTTCTTCACCTTTTGGAGGATGTATTTTTGATTCAAGAATGCTCTCATACAGACATTTGAACGTAAATCTGCAATGAGCAAGTATAACAAGCTGTGTCATCTCTGACTCCTGAAAACAGTTCTCTGGACTAGGATACATTTTCATTAACAGAGGCTTCACAAAGGTAGGCAGACCCTCTCCCAAACTGGATTTCATTGCAATGCTATTACCTACAGTCAGAAATCTAACTGCTCTGACTACTTTGGCAGATGCCAATCAATCAAGTAAACAAGCCAGAGTACTCTACCTGACCTTTAGGTAGCCTTTCAAGAATACGTAGGTATCCTGCAGGTACTGTGATGGAGCTACCAGCTCCAGGAACACATGTTGAATACAGTGCATCTGGGACTAGCTATGGGCACTCTGACTAGATGTGGATACCTGGACCTCACTTCTAGTGACTGATTTCTACTGAATTGCCTTCTACTCTCACTTCGTTGTACTGATTTGTGGAGGGATTCATATACGCAGACATGTGTAGACCCATTTGAGTATCCAAGCATCTCTTAAAAAAGATATGGATTTCCTATAAACTCTTTATCATGGTTGCCAGACCTATGCAGGTATCTTGCACAAGAAATTCCAATGGTATCACACACTATGTTCAGGCAACTGAATGAGGATCCAGGTCTCCATCATCAACAGCACCATTTTAAACTCCTACCCCATACATACTTTTCAGTGTCTAAATCTCAACTAAACATCACTAGGAGATGGAAAGTGGATTTTTCCCCACAATATAGGCCTAACCTCTTCTGAGCAGCTAAAGTACAGTCTTCCAAAGAACAGATTTGTTTTCATTGTGGAGTGTATGCTTCCTAACCTCCTAACCAGTCGGGGTACTGGCCTCAGCAAGGGCTCAGGATCATTCCAAATTTTTGGCTGCAAGAGGTCACCCATTTTTTCAAAGATATTGGGCCCATCAGTGATTGGGCCTATCAGTCTTCATCAAAGATAACAGTCCTTAGCACATCAGATACAGGGAAGATAAGGCTGCACATAGCAGCTGAATTGCCCTCAGGTTTTGCCCATGTTCTCCACCCACTGTGTTCTGCCTTCCAAGCTGAATTTTCATTGCTGCCCCTTCCAACCTAATGATCTATTTTATCTTTAGTTTAGTCCTTATTCAGATGCTAAAGTCCCACCAGCCACAATAACTTAAACTAAAGGGTCTGGGAAAACACTACTTCTTACTATTGTCTCTTCCTTGCAGCACAGATTGTTGACTAACTGAAAACAAAAATGTGTTTGTATCAGAGTTTGTTTGAAGGCTGTCTTTTCACTCTGCCACAGTTCGTACAGAATTTAAATACCTGGAAATTTTGGTACAATAGAGTTGAGCATGGGTTCCATGTTCTTTGAGGTGATATGAGTCAGCATATGTTCAAAAGGTCTTTTAAACATCTAGAAACCCTTACATATTGTTGCGGATGCAGCAAAATGAACAAAAAGTTGCAGATGAAAACTTGACCACCTAAAACCACTTCAGATATATATTTTCAAACAGGTGAATCTTACTGCTTCTGTCAGGCCTTGCAGAAATCTCAAAACTGTCTCAGAAAAAAAAAACAACCGAACAAAGCAACCTACCAAACCCCCCAAAACAAAGCAAACAGAAAGCCCAACCAGAACAGATAATTGCATTAATCATTGTCGGGTTTTTTCTATTAAACGTGAAAGGCAGTCCATTCACCCTGGGCTTTTAGAGGTTAAATACTCAGATCCTAAAAGATTTCTACCAGTTTTCTCCTCCAGCTATCAAATTCCAAGTTCCTTCTTTAATCCTAAGGAAGAAATTTCAAAGTAAAAAGTGCTTGTTAGCAAAACATTTCTCATTATTCCCCATTGTTATTAGCATCACTTTATCTGCCATATGTTCTGCATTTTAAGCCTTGCTTTAGAAACTAATAAATCTTGCCTGGGATGTATGAAAATAATTATGAATCAAATAGAATTTGAAGTGTAACATATTCTTGATACGATTTTCATGTTTGCCATCTTGACAGGTTGGTGTAGTGGAATCTCAGATTTACTGTTTCCTCTTCAAAATAATTTTACCTCCCCTTGAGAAAGATATTCATGAAACTAAGACATTTTTTATCTTGAAAATGTGAGACTTTCTTGTCACAGGATGTCATGTGCATGAAGAAGCAGAGGCATTCTGCTGAGTCACCCCCACAGCTGCACCCTTCCATTAGTTCCAATTCAGAAAAACAAAGAAGTAGCACATTTCTCAGAGTATATTGGGAGTCAAGACACAGAAAGGAATTTCTTCGCATAGTCATGCTTAGCTGAAAGATACTTGTGGCATTTAAGGCTGAAATAAAAACATCATGTTGAACCACCACACAGCATTTATGTATTTTCATGTGTATGAACTGAGTGTATGAAAGAGGAACCTTTTAAGCTCTAACAATACTTCACTACAAGGTGTTCATGCCCCTTTAAGGCACTGGCATAGCAATATATCTGTGCACTCTGTGTGTCCTCCAGAGGACAAGGGAATTTCTGGTCACATCATTGAGATTGATTGTGCACCATGCAAATGCAGTCTTCAGAGATATGAAATGCAATCCCTCATCCCTGTCTCTACAGCACAAGCAAAAACTCAAGTTCTAAAACTTTTTAACTGGACAGAGTTGAAGAGGTATTCAGAGAGATTTCAAAAAGCACAACTTTTTTATGAGACCATCAACTGAATCCTAGGTACTTTGTCAAAGCACAGAAATGCATAATTTTAAGCATCCAAAAGTCAGCATGAGTAGACTTCAAAAAGCTGGAACAATGAGATGAGGTAGAAAAAAATCAGAATCTGCTAAGTCTGTTCTGTATGCCATGTAGGGATAGTACAGAATTTTGGGTTTGCCTTGGCTAACAGCTTAATTCTCACCCGGCCACTTGCTCACTTCCCATCTCCCTAGAACAGCAGTGGAAAGGGGCAAAAACCAGGAAGAACAGGAACAAGAAAGCATGTCAGTCAAGACAAAGACAGAAGGTTTGCATACTAAGTACTTCTGTGAACAAAATACATTCAATTTGGGGAAAATGAACTTAATTCACCCCAGAGAAGAGGGTGCTCCAGGATCTGTTCCCTCTGCACTGTCAGCTAAGACTGTTCCTGGAGAACAATCCTATGGAGTAGATAAGAACAAAGATGACATTCAGATAGAATCATAGAGTACTTTGGGCTAGGAGGGACCTTTAAAGATCATCTAGTCCAAACCACCTGCAGTGAGCAGGGATATCTTCAACTAGATCAGGTTGGTCAAAGCCCCATCCAGCCTTATCTTGCATGTTTCCAGGGATGGGGCAGCACTGAGCAATACATTCCAGTGTGTCATCACCTTTACTGTAAAAAGTTTCTTCCTTATATCTAATCTAAATCTACCCCATTTTAGTTAGGTTGTGCTTCAGTGAAATGTATTTTGGCTAATGTGCTTTTCATAGTCGTGCTTCTGTTTTGTCATCAACTGGCAAACCTCATTTTTGCAAGAACACACTTGGCTTCTGCCCTAACCTTGCCTAGTAAGATGCATATTCTTGAAGTTACCTACCATGTCCCACAAACTCTGTTTCTAATGAAACACTCAGAACAGGCACTGTTGATTCATTCTTAGTGCCTGCTTGTCAACATGTTTTCAAGCTTTGAAGGGCTCTGCACTGAACTGTGAGAGTGATTCTGGGTACCAGTGATATCAACTGTCAGGTAAATGGAGAAAAATGTGCCACGACCCACAGAGTTTAGTGTTTTGCAATAGCAGGAAGCGATACCTGCACTGTCTGGTATCAGCACAGAAAAGCACTAGCTTGCAAAGAAATACTACCAGCTTGGTAAACATTGATGTAGACTCATTTCAGTTTCCTTCCTCCACGGATCTATTTTACCAAAGTCATTTCTTGTTCAACACCAACCAGCATGGTCAGCAAGTCTGGATGGTGGGGTCACCTGTCTGCTTCACCTCCAGTTCTGTGATACATTAATGTCTTGGCATACTTGTCTTGAGTAGAGACAAGAGAGATACATACATTAGAAAGGTATTTTTTTCTCGTACCAGCATGAATGACAACGGGTTTTCCTCAGACATCCATCACATCTCCTGAGGGTGCCATATGGTGGAGTTCCTGCCTAGTTATTCCTGTGCAAACCCCTTTTCATATCTCTATTGATCTTTTTAGCCTTCACACTTTTCAGGAAAGCAGACATTGGGGTACCATCCTAGTAAATTATCATTATGATTCTTCCCCTGCACAGTTCATTCTCCTTTTCCTTCAGGATTATTTGATGACACATTTCCTTGTTCAAAACTGTGGAAGCCAAGAGAACATATGGTCAATAGTTTATAATAAACTCCTGGCAGCCTGCCTCTACGGATGTTTTAGCACATTGTGGGGACTTGATAGCTTGCAACATTTCCTTCTCAGACAGATCATTTCCTGGTTGTTAGTGTTGGCTGTGTTGACAGCTGCAAGTTTGTGTTGGGACAAAGAAACATTTACATGTAATGAATAGCAGCATGAAAATGCCTGTGTGATGGAGCTTGAGAGGTATAAGGGTTTGCACTAGGAGCAGCACCACCAGCCCTCTTGACACAGCAAATAAAGAGCTTTCTCTCATAGTAAAATGCAAGCTGATTCACCCTTTCCATCAGATCACTGATAAGCCTTTTGCTTAAATGCAGTGACAGCCTTCATGTAACTCCATCTTCAGGATAAAGGATTTCCAGTTTCTGAGATCATCTAAAGAAATCTAGCACAGATTTTTCTCTAGGCTTATAGATGATATGAAGTTTTCTCTCTAGTCATGATTTCTTACCTCTGACCCACAGCTTACTGCACCGTGCATAGGGTTGATTCAACTGAGTTCTGGTTGTCCTGCAGGGAAAACTGAGGCAGTTTCACGGGTGGTTGCACTGAATGGAAGGGAAGTGAGATTGAAACCACATCATATGCATCCACAGAAAACATCAATGCATTCATAATTTTGTCCCTTTTTATGTCCTCAAATGTGTTTTTTCCCTTTACCTTACAACGCTCCTACCTCTTCCAAGACTCAAATTATGGTTAAGTCACTTCCCCCATCAAAAAACGAGCTGGTGTGGAGACCAGAGAACTAGATAGCATCATAGAATGATAGAATGGTTTATGTTGGAAAGGACCATTAAGGATCATCTAGTCCAAATCCAATGCAATGGGCAGGGACACCTCCCAGTAGACCAGGCTGCTCAGAGGCCCATCCAATCTGGCCTTGAACACTTCTAAGGATTGGGCAGGCACAACTTGTGCCAGTGTCTCACCATCCTCATAAAAAAAAATTTCCTCCTCATGTCTGGTATATATCTATCCTATTTCCATTGAAAAACATTTTGCTTTGTCCTGTCGCTACAGGCCTTGGATAAAAGTTCTCTCTCTACCTTTTCTACAAGCCCTCTCTAAGTACTGAAAGGCTGCAACAAGGTCTCCCTGGAGCCTTCTCTTCTGCCGGCTGAACAACCCCAAATTCCTCAGCCTTTCTTTGTAGAAGCGGTGCTCCAGTCCTCTAATAACTTTTGTGGCTCTTCACTGGGCCTGCTCTAACATGTTCATGTCTTTCTTAAGTTGAGGGCTCCAGAGCTGGACACAGTACTCCCAGTGGAGTCTTACAGAAGTGGAGTAGAGGTGGAGAATCACCTCCCTTGATCTGCTGATCTCTATCTTTTTTATGCAGTCCAGGATGCAGTTGTTTTTCTAAGCACACTGATTACTCGTATTTTATTTTCACCTTAATAGTAAGAGTCCATAAGATATCAGGATGCTATAGCATATCTGTACCAACATCGCAAATATGGCATAAGCCTTGCATAATATCCATGATCTGCTAGTTGGGTGGCTGGAAGACAAGCAAAATAATCTGTTGTGACTAATACGCCCCTGAACAGCTAGTCAGGCAAGAGAATCACAGACACGTGAAATATACCTTCCAGGATTACTTTGGTCTTGGTCTTGCAAATTCCTGTTCAGGGACAAGAGCCTTTCTTTCTGCTGCTCTTATCCAACCAGCCACATAATGGGGATAGTAAATAAAGTTCAGATATTTTTTCTTTTTTTCTTTTTGTTTTCCCTAGGAAAATACCCCACCTCAGTGTCTTAAAGAAGACTGTGTCCTTCCAGAGACCCAGCTGCCCACTCTGGCGAAGTCTCAGTCAAAGGAACAAGACTAGAGTACAGAAAAAAAGCCTATTCTATTTATTGCGCCTAGCTCAGGTGGTCCCCACCCTCAACCATCCCCACCCATTCCTATTCCTGTCAAATTATCTTGGTTTTGAAAACAATTTCTCTTAGAATTTATGATCAGGATTATTTCACACTTCCAAGTGCAGGCACAGTTTTATGACCATGTAAATCCACAGACAGGAGCAAATTGTAACCTCTGATGATGGGGAGGGAGGGGCAAAGGAGGACAGGTGTTCATTCCTTGGTGGGGGAATGATGAGGGCAGGAGCCAGTTACTAGCTCTGAGCATTATCCTTGGAGAGCTGGTTCATCTGGGTTCTGTGCTGGATGCCTATGCTTCATTTATTGACATAAATTAGTTTGGTGCAGATTGGAGTTTTGTTACCTTTTATCCACAGATGCTAAGAACACACAGTCTGAAGGATATGCAGACAATATCTGCTACTTGGCCCTTTCCTTATAAGATTTTTCTTCCTACCCCAGGCTAGAGCAAGTTCTCTAACCTTATCCTGGAGTTATTGTCCTCCAAGAACAGGTTTCTTCCCATCTTACAGCTACTTCCTGAAAGTGACATGTCCGAAAGTGAGATCTCAGTGGTTCTCTGAAAAGTGAAATCATAAAGACCTAATTTGGTATCTAAGAAATATATTTTACTAAGAGTAGATATCCAGATTTCAAGCAGTTGAAGTTGATTGAATTAACTCAAACCATTAAGTCTTTTTTGAAAAATGAACCTAATGGAATTATTATTTTTATCCTATGCTTCCCAAGGAAACTTATTTCATCTCCCTTCTTCAAGCACTCTTCGTTCACTTTGTTCTCTGAGAAGAGGTGACTTGGGCCTAGAAAACAGTGATTTCCATTGACAGTCAGCATCTAATTTCTTCAGGATTCAAGCCAGGATTCAAGCCAGGGTTGTGGAAAACCCAGCTTGCCCATACAGGGGAAAGGAGTGGAAAAGAATGCCATCAAGGAGTCCTGCAGACAGGAAGGCAGTGAAAAACCCACTGAAATCCCATCAAAGTGATTTGATGACATAGTGATAAAGTTGCATATTATCTTAAACATCCCATTATATGGAGGATCATTGCTCCTCTTGGGCAAAAGGCCGTGTGGCTGGTACTAGTTGCTCTGATGCATACAGTCAACATTGCCAATGCCAGTACTCTTCTGACCCTGATACCTACAGGAGCAAACTGTTGGGGCTGAGGAGGGGCTGAAGCAGTTGATCTTGTGTAGGTACAATGTGCTTGTAGCTTATCAAAGTAGCCTCCAGCCTGCTGTTCTCTACGGTCCAGCCTGCGAATATATCAAGACATTATTAACTGGCTTCCTGATAACACTGATCAGTGCTATTCTGCATAGCTGGGTGCGTAGGAAGTCTAGACATGAAGATCAAGGTAGAAGTATCCATCGTTTAAATCATATCTTACTGGTTATAAGGTGGATGCTAGATGCTAATGTATGGCCTCGGACGAAATGGACTTTGAATTGTGTGTTTATTAAAATTTTCTCCTTACTTTTATTTTTTATCCTTCTGCCTCCAACAAGTCATTAAAGCTACTGAGGACATATGGAGCAACAGATAAATGCTGAAAAAAATCAAGGTATTTATAAAATTGGTCCTTCATTTGCAGACTGAGCACTAAACCATTCAGGTATGTTTTGAAATGACATTTTGAGGAGATGACTGTGTATGGTAATGGCACACATTACTTACCAAAGAGCAGGGAATTTCAGATTTTGCCAAGAGAAAATAGAGTTCCAGACAGAGGAATAGACACAGTCTGAGAGCAGTGGCATACTGTGATAACAACAACTAATGGTGGGAGAGTCTTTAATGCTCCTGAAAAATCAGTGTGTGTCTGTCCTTGGAGTACAGACCTGTTTAGCCACTCCTAGGAATTCATAGAATTGAAGAATAGTTTGGGTTGGAAGGGACCATTAAAAGTCACCTAATCCAAACCTCCTAACATGGGCAGAGACACCTTCTATTAGTCCAGATTGCTCAGAGGCCCATCCAGCCTGACCTTGAATGTTTCCAGGGACTGAAAATCCATCTGCCACCTCTCTGAGAAACTTGTGTCTCACCACACTCATTTTTTTCCTTGTATTTAGTCAAAATCTACCCTCTTTCAGTTTAAAACCATTATGTCTTGTCCTATCACTACAGGCCCTGCAAAAAGGTTTGTCCCCATCTTTCTTATAGGCCCTCTTTAGTTTCTGCAAGTCGCTAGGTCTCCCTGGAGCCTTCCCTCCTCCAGGCTGAACAACCCCAACTCTCTCAGCCTGCCTTCAGAGCAGAGGTGGTCCAATCCTCTCACCATCTTTGTGGCCCTCCCCTAGATCTGCTCTAACAGATCCAGGTCTTTCCTGTGCTGAGGACTCCAAAGCTGGAGGCATTACATGTCTCTCCTCAGGACAGAGAACCTATTCAGTCCATGCTAGCACATAGCACCTGCCTGTCTCTGGAGTGTCCTGTTCTGTTTGGTCCTCTGTGGGAATAAATGAATACTTTTTCCTGGAGAAGGGACCACTATCACCCTACTAAGAATCAACATGTTTCTTGAATCTGGTGCCTATTCAGTCCACGTTTGCACATAGGGTCCTTCTATCTGTGGAGCATTACAGTTCAGAATGATCTAACCACTAAGGTCTTCCAAAAATCCACCTTTCATTTTGACAGAGAAATTTTGTAGGGCATCAAACATTTATCCATCATTGCCATTCTAAACTAATTCTTTTCACTCTGTTGTAAAGCAAAATAATGAAATTTTATCTGATACATTGGAAAGACTATTCTGATGAGCTAATGAGTGAGGAAGCAGAGGAAGTAATTTAGGAGGAAGCTCTCCTGGAATGACCTGGCATGGACTCAGGACAACTTGCCTTTGTACAGGCTGGAGAACAGAATCACTTATACACTGTTGAATTAGTTATGCAAACAGTAACTAATTCCACTGATAAAAATAAGACCCAAACAGCGGGTGATTCTGCAGTGGAGGAAGGCATGCCGCTGGGATGATCTTCTGTCTGCAGTCATGCCTCTGCAATGAGACTGAAATCAATGTGGTTGCATGGCTACCACTGAGGACATCCTTTGGCACAGTGTTCCAAGAGGTCAGTCACACAAACAGAGCAGTTACATCATTTGTATTAAATAACATTTGGTTAACTCATAATCAAATGAGCAGCTTACTCAAAAGATGCCTGTCTTAATCTTTTTGAGTACCTCCTTTGCTTGTGTCCTCACAGCTGTGCACATGAATTAAGTATGGAACTGCATATTTACATGTTTCTTATTTTGCTCCATTAATAAGTATCTCTTGAGCATTTTTTTTATAAGTTGAAAGGGAAAAACATTTAAAGGTGAAGGTTTGGAGGGAGAGGAGGAGGGAAGAACTTGTGAGTGCCTAATCGCAAGGCTGCAGTCGGTTGACCCAAGCTAGCAGGTAAGCCCCCCCCGGCTTGCCTTTCCAGAGAGGTGGAAGAGTCAGAAGGACAAAAGCAAAACAACCTTGTGGGTTGAGATGAACATAGTTTAATAAGTAAAAGGCAAAGCAGCCCATGCAAGCAAATCAAAATAAAGAATTCATTCACTACTTCCCACCAGCAGGCAAATGTTTAGCCATTTCCAGAAAGCAGAGCTTCATTGTATGCAGTGGTTACTTGGGAAGACAAATGTCCTAACCAAAGACATCCCCCTTTCTTCGTCTTCCTCTGAGCTTTTAAAGCTGAGCATGACAATACAGGGTTGGAATAGCCCTTTGGCCAGCTTGAGTCAGCTGTCCTGCTTGTGACCCCTCCCCACCTCTTGTCCACTGCAAGCCTACTGGTTGGGGAGGGGACAGTGGGAAAAAGAAGAGGTCTTGACACTGGACAAACACTTTTCTGCAATAGCTAAAATGTTGATATGTTAGCAACACTGATTTGGTCACAGATCCAAAACACAGTGTCCTCCAGGCTGCTATGAAAATTAACTCTATCACAAAGAGACTCAATATGAAGGTTCATTTTTTCTTGTAACACAGTTGAAAGCACAGTTGATGCCATAAAACACTGCTGACAGATGCCTTCCACTAATTCTACCAAAGGCTTCTCCCAGCTCTGCTGACACAGATTCCTCTGCAGCCAGGGGGCTGAATTTTTATTCCCAGCAGCTGCAAGAACAGAGAGACTAAGAATGTACCTTTACTGACAAGCGGCTGAACAGAAACCTGCCTCTCAGTTCCTGTATTTTGCTTTAAAAATATTTTGGTTACTTTACCATCCTGTTTACCCAAACCCAGTTAATCAAAATTCTTAATTAAATAAGGATTAGTTTTACCCCTCAGGACTTGACAGTACTATTTCCTGGATCCAGAAACCCAGAAGTCAATATCACTTGGACAGCTTCCCAGCACAGTGCTTGGAGAGAGCCACACTGCAGCTTGCTGAAAGCCAGTTATGCTCCAAGATCAGACTCATCCCACACATAATGAGGATGTCAGAGCTAGCTTTACAACTTTGGTTTCTTGTCAAGTTCAGCAAACTCCCTGTTTCCTCCTTAAGTTACCTGAAGGTATAAATCTCAAAATGCTCTTCCAGATTTTGTGCATTTTAATGCACTTGAGTTCCAAAAGACTGCATTTATCTCAATACTTTCTTGCCTTCCTGTATATTTCCCCTGAAAAGAGAGCAGCACATGCAGTATGTACAGTTAAGGCATCTTTCACTACTTGCCTTTTTCAAGCACAGACAGCTATCAATACTTAATTTCCTGTAGTATGTTGTGACTGGGAGGGGCCTTCATTTCAAATACTTTCAATATATGGGACATAAGATGATTCAGAAGTAGCTTCTACTGGGGCAATGAATTGGCAGTGACATCCTTTCAATTACAGTTGCATGGGACGCCATCAATGAGGTTATGCTGCATGCAGATAGCCAGGATTGTTTTACATATTTTTTATCAATAAGAATGTCATTCTAGAGGTATGTAGTTTTAGGTATCATTAAAATCTTATGTTTTATAAAGTCATAAATCTCAGTTTCAGCTCTACCAGTATCTACTTTCCCCACAGTATGATGTGGCTAGGTGTAATTAGCATTATCCCTGGGACTTGAGTCACTTATGTATTGAATACATAAAGATGAGCACTGGCAAAAGTTTTAATTAGATTTAAAAATATAAAAAATATTAAATTAATAACCTTCTGAATTTCAGAAGGTTGTCCTGATAAAAACGCCTGGACTGCATGATTTTGAAAACAAATTACTTATAAGACATATTATCTACATTACCTTCTGTGTGGACAATTGCTGGTTCTCATCTAAAACAATTACAGTGGAGCGAATACTACACAAAAATGACATTTGCAAATATCTCCTCAGTATGTTTACTTCTCATTGGGTTTTTTTTGTGTTGTCTTCTTTGTATGAAGAACTCCATTTATGTTAGAAAAGGAGAGAGTTTTGTCATGGCAGATGATAAATGAAGTTTTCCGAAATTTCGCCAAATAAGTCCACACTGAGAAATTCTACCTTCAAATGTTTTGGAAACAAAGTTTTGAAGCCCAGGGAACAAATCTCAGTCTGCCAAATAAATGTAGCTGTTACACATATGCTACATAAATTACAGAAAAATTATTTAAAATGTTTTACAGATATTTTTTATGCTTACAGTATTCAAATTTTGTGCCCTTTCACAGATACAGCTTTTCAGTAGATGTCAGTTCTCATTAACCCAAGAAATTAAACTTAAAAACAGTGCATAAACCCTTCTCCAAAGTGATGTTTCTATATTGAAAATGTCACTTCCAGGGATGCTAGTTTGATATCTTTAACCTCTGAAAAATATTGTATGTCCCTTTCAGCAACTGCAGCTCTGTGATTCTCCATGATGCAGTACACTCTCCAGCCTCACAGGGTGATGAGGCTTCAGACCTTGAAACCCGTATACTGGAAACACTTTACTGTCCTGGAAATGAGTGTTAATCCTCCTGCAACAAAACTGATCAAAAGAATAATTCACTGTAGGGATAACTCATTTATCCACAAGAACAAATAGAAAACCTTTTTCTAATAGAAAGAATTTTTAAAATATTGGAGTTTATTCTGACAAGAAGACTGGAATATAAAAAAAAAGGAATGTGTTAGCAAGCAAACATGACTAGAGTCAAAGGGAGTGTAATTTTCCTGTTTGGCATTTGATGGTTCATTTTTCTTGGAAAGCTCCTGCTATGTGGTACCTTACAGAGTTCCTTTGCTTTTGTCTTCTCATTCTAGGAAAAGTTTCTTGTAGGACTCCATCAAAGAGGGAAAGTAACAAAAGTGCACAATGAAAATTTTCCCCAAAAAATCTATCAAGTGAGAATGAAGCTACTATGTATGAAATGGTCTGCTGGCAGCAGAGCATCCAAAAGTGCAGGACAAAAATGCAGGAGAAAAGTATTGTAAGGGTTTACAGAACACACTGGTATTTCAACATAATGAGATTGACTGTCTTAGACACTTGCATCTCAGAAAACTTTCTACAGAAACAGAAAGAAAAATATGCAAAGTCATTTAAGCAGAGAAACTCTTAAACCTTGTCAATAATTACTATTAAACCCAAAAGGTGGCCCTGCTACTAAATAAATAGGTATATGAGAGGGGCTTTCTAGCTGCACATTGTTTTCAAAAGACAGGAAGGAATCTGAAATTGGAGACTGTAAATACCAACAGTGCAAAAAAGTTAAAGAATGTGTCATTCTTCAAAGAATGACTATTCATATATGTTCTGTTTCAAAGGTTTCATCAGAAGGAGGTGAGAGTAGGATAAGTGGTATTACATTTTTATAAGGTGTTTTTAAGTAAAGTCTCTCATATTTTTAAACCAACAAGTGACATTTCTTTTGGTGAAAATTATTTGATTGCACATAATTTACCAGATATGCTCCTTCAAGAAAATAATAATATTAACACTAACCTTTCCTCATGTGGCACCCGCTCAAGGCTTGCTTCTGGCTCAAAAAATTGTCAGCTTCCTGGGGCAAAGTGACCGCTAGGTTGAATTTTACACATCTGATAGCTCTGCAGTACAGAGAAATACTGCTCTGTGGCCTGTAATGGTCTGACAGGGTTTTATTTCCAAAAATATTTATAACTGACATGGTTTCTTTTCCTGGAGATCACGCAAATGCCTGCCATAAAAATGCCTTGCCTGGGGTGACACTGAGAAATGTATGTAAGAATATATTTTTCTTCATTCAAGACGGTAACCTCACCTAATGGGATTTATAGCTGTGCTGAAGGAAGTGCTGGCAGGGAAAGAATAAGAGTGGGCAGAGACCATGAAAGCACACTGTGATGATACACTTGGTGGAGAAGCTTATCTCTTAACGGGGAATCTCATAGACTGTACATAGTCTATGCAGTTCCAATGATTTTGCAGTAAAATATTCTTGAAAAGAGGAATCTGAGCTTCTACCACACTGCATGCTGAAAAGCACTGAGGAGGGCTATTGCATCTGACATGTTTCTGCCAGGCTTAGGCCATCCTTCCCTCCTCTCCTCTGATAAGTCTTTCTTCTGGGGACAGCAGTTTTTTTCTTAGGACGAAAGACCCAAGGCTTTTTAGCAAACACTCACCTGGAAGTGAACAATCTTCTGTTTGTCTGGATAAATGTGGCTTGGCTTGGCTCAGTACTCTTGCTGTTATAGCACAGCCAGTACTTCAGCGACAATAAAACATCTTTAACAATGTCTGTACCACCACCATTGCTGTCACCCAAGAACTGTACCCACTGCAATCCCACTGCACCCAATGTAGCTGAGTGATGGGATTAATATGTCACATAACTTCATTTTGTTGTTTTGATTTTACAGTTTTTCAAACTAGAAATAACCATGGAGATAAGATATACAAGTGATGTCTAATTAAAGTGTTCCAAAATCATGAGACAGGACAGAAATCTTTACATTGAAAAATAATATAGTCAAAATTTTATTTACTTGAATTCTTACTTTTGAAAATAATTGGGTTATGTATTGAAGGATTTTTGCTCGCTTTCTTGGTTTTCTCACCTATAAACTTTCTGATAAAGAAGCTAAGATTCCATGGCATTCAACTGACTCCAAAGCCTAGGAATTTATAAAAAATAACAGAACCCATGACTATGAAGAGAAGCTTCAGGAAAATCAGCTGGTGTAGCTGTGTTCAATTCGAATTACACACAGTGTGGATGGATCACAGCGTAGATAAGAAGCAGATAGGTGCTCAATTGTATTGCAGTTTAACCTGACTTGTTTGAATAGGGTTCGTACCACAATGATAGTTATAATGAGCTACTTCGGCTAAGATGACAGATATTAGCTTGTTAAAGTGAGGGTATTGTTTTACTTATTGCACTCCATTCATACCAGTGTAAATACGGTGGCAGAAGAGCGATTTTTAGTCCCTGGTTTAGTTTGCTGCTATTGCAGACATTTGTTGCACAGAAATGTGTTCATAAACAGAAGTTTCTAGATTTATACCAGCTGTGAGTTCATCTCTGGAACACTGAGGACTAAAATGATTCAAGTGAGATTCTGAGCAGTGAAAAAGGATAATTTGGAAATGGGTCTAAACTGGAAGAGAACAGAGAAAATGCACTCTAATCTGGGAAAAAGTATTGCTTAGAAATTCCCGAAGCCTGATTGACTAAGAAGGATAGTTAAGTCCACAGTATTAACGCATGGTTTTCCTACTCACAGAGGTCTATGAAACATCCCACATGGATGGGAAAAATTAGCAATTGAAGGAACATAAACACATTTCTTAAACAACAGTGAAAATTGTACACTTTGTGTCAATTACATAATTTCTAGAGGGAATAGAATTTCTTTCTCTTTTCTTCAGTACAAAATTTTCTCGCTTTTTTTCTTTATAAAACTAGTATCCTTTAAGTTCCTTTCCTTCCACATAGCAGAGCAATCTAAAATAAAAAAGAAAATCTATTTAACTTCATTTATTCCATTGCATGAATATTCTCATGTACTGAAAATTCTGCTCTGTGCTGCTGAGTTTAAAATTTGTATTTATTTTAACTACACTGCATTTCTAAAAATGCAATCTGACCAACTGCCCGAGTACCAGGGCATCTGTATAAGCAAGTTACAACTGAACCAGAGCATCACATGGCCTCTCACATTGCCTTGTGGTCTCCCTTTAAAGCCAACAGTGTTACAGTCCCACACAAGTATTACAGGGTACATAAAAACCAGCAACAGAGCAGGTAGACATATAAGGCATTTCTAAATATCAGTAGTTGCGGTTATAAAGCCATACCCAAGGCCTTATCCAAGCTTCAAATGACACAGAAGGAAATTGTTCTCCTCATGGTAGGAAGGAAGCCCCATCCCTAGAAAGCTGGTAAGGAGACTTTGAACAAAGAGAGCTACCATGGAGAGGCCTATGGGTAGCAGGTTTTGCTCCAGCTGGGGCAGAGATCACAGGTGTTTGGGGAGAGGGGCGAATAAGGTTTGAGACAGTAATGTAGGATGCTCTGCTTGAAAAATGAGACAAGAAAAGCAGATAGAAGTGAAGTTGGAGTTCAGGTTGCAAGGGAGCATTGGTCAAGACATGAGGTAGGTACTCAGGCACGCTGGCTTTTTAAGGGAGGCACAAGGAGACAAAAGGCTCTGTGTGCCCATCCCATCTCAACCCTGAGGAAAGGTGATGCCCAGGAATCCTCCTGAGAGAGCAGCTAAGGAGAGCTTCCTCTCACCACAGATGCCTAACAGCTGCTCCTGCTTTGGGAGACAGCATATTTTGATTGACAATTTTGTTTGCCTTCCTGAAGAACTGAAATTTATACGATTTTACCATGTCATTTTTGGCATTAGGTCTTACCTCCTTATTTTGCTTTCTTCCTATAGAATACCTTTGGAAGATTATGCAACTTTAAAAACATGAAGTGATGGAAAAGCTACCATGTGTAGATTCTATTGGGACTAACAATTATTAGGATGATAAGACTTCAAGTATACTAAAATTATTGTATATAGACATATTGGTAAAAGTTGTGCTTTCTCTTTGCTCATAAACAAGATTTTGAATGTTAATAGTGGCAAGAAATAGAAAAGGCTACTGATGAAATCTCAGATCCTACCTTTACCTTCATCCTTGCAAACCATTTGTTTTGGCTCTGTGTTCTGAAGCCAATCAGTATATAAAATTCCCCCTTGTTCTTCCTTTTTCCTCACTATAGCTAGTTTCAAGTCTAGTTACCCCTAGCTCCATCCCTGCCTTGAGGAATCAAAGTGAGAAAGGAGAATAGAAGCAATGACCTGAGATCCCTAGTAAATGGGGCTTATGGGAGCGAACATGCTGTAAGTCCATCATCCTGTCTCTGACACTGGCCAGCACTTGGTGAGTTGGGGCAGAGAATGCTAACAAGACACTGGCAAGGGGCAATTTGCCATCTTGTGCGTGTTGAAGAATGGTTGCTGCATAGTCCTGCCTGTGGACATTTTTCAGACCCTTTACTTAGTCCCTGCTGTTTCTTTCACTGTCATGCTGATCAGAAAATCCTCAGTAATTCACTCAATCTGAAGTACTCCATTTGCACAAGAGAATAGGATAAAGAAACTGAGCATTTCATCACAGTCACATCATGAATGGAAGAAAGAAAGAAAAAGTGACATAGGTATTTATGTCACTATCCATTCTTGGACAATAACATGCAGGGACTGCTTAGGATTATCGCTAATAATACTGCTTGAATATCCTAATAAAACTACTAAACATTAATTTTCATTCTGCAATTGCAAAGTATGGGGTTGTACTCATAATGCACCAGTGCTATACCTACTAGAATTTGGAAGAAATTTATTTACTGAAATCACTATCAGTGTTATCAGAATTTACTTTGTCCATCACTGGCTTCCAAGAAGTGGCTAAACAGCTCAAGAAACAAAGAGATGTTGTAAGGGTAACATAAATTTCAGTTTTTAATTATTTATATCAGATTTTTGAGTAGGCACAGCTGTCCTTCTTTCCAAGTATTCATTCTGAAAACTACATACATATTGCAAATTACTCTTAACTTCGTAATTCTTTCAAGATGGAAATATATGTAGGTTTACATACCACATGGAGGGTAGGGAAAAGACTCCAAGACTCATTGCCTTTTCCCCTTATCTGCTATAGTTATACTGAAGTTAGACTTCAGACAAAGTCAGGGTGAAGACTTCTCTTATATTTTGCTGGACAACCATTAACTTTATTTATATATTTAAAGTCAGTAGAAAAGCGCAAGGATTTTTTGAATTGTAAATAGTCAAATCCATGTAGACACATTGATTGATGAGTTGGTTTTTTTTAAAAAATTAAATTCCTTGCGGGTTTGGAAGCAGCTTTGGTATTTTAGTAGACCATAAGTTGCCACGATGAAACTGTTGACCATGCAATGATCAGAGATGTTTGTAAAGAGGCATGTTGTAAGAGAGTGAGTTTTCAGAGAGTCAGAGTAGAACACGAAGCTGTGTGGAAGTAAATTAAAATACATATGTACTTCGAAGTAGTGACAGACTTAGCTGGATATCTTATTCCAATAAAGAAACTGCTATTAAGCATGGAAACTTACTAAATATTGCAGTGCTTATTAAACTCGTCAGCCCCCACAAGTGTTCTTATTTCATACAGTCATCTGATGTTTTAAATACCCCTTGAACTGCCTACTCTCATGTTCTCTTGGACTTCATTGATTTATTTGGAGGAAATATTTACTGTTAGATTACCAGATGTATAAAAAATTGGAACAGTGCTTTTATTGCCCTATGGGAAGGATGACTGTAATCAACTTGAGACTTAAAATTCTTCCAGAAATGGGGTTAAGAGACATCAGATATTCAAATTACAGTCTTTTTATGTCTATCACTGTGGAGAGATGGTTTATGGTTTATATTATGAAACAGTCCGTATAATAAGGTTTCCTGAAAAATTGTGAAATCTCAGTCTTGCAGAGTGTAAAGGCTGTCCTTAGAAGTCTGTTAAATTAACAAGGGGAAACTGTAAATTTTAACCCAACAGCAAAATTTTTGCCCCAAGAAAGAGTGGTCAGCTTCATATTAGAGGAGCTACCTTAGCAAGGGACTTCCTCTACCACAAATTTGTCTTCACACCCTTTTGATACAGTTATAAAAAACAACAATATGCTAGAACACTTTGGCCAACGAATGATGTAATTTTCATATGGAGCATATATGGAATTATAGTACTGGGTGTTCTGTTCAAGGTCCTGATGGTGGTGGCTCTAAGTGGGAAGATTTCTGAGCCTGCCTCATACTCTTCACTGGTGTCAGCACAGGCCTTCAGAGATGTTTGGAGCCCTGAGTAAACCACTTAAAGGGCCTAAGAAGTAGACAGCAATCCCTGTTCCCCATGGGAGAAGTTCTGAATAGCTGCGGTGAGATAAATATTACTTCAAGTTGGGTAAACGTAGTAAACTCTGAAGTGGGGTTATATGGTTAGATCAGTCTTCCCACACAGATAAGAATAAAAACCATCTGTGTGTTCAGACAAAGCAAACAGGTCAAGAAATGGGTGGGATGCAGTGGCTGGAGGTGTGTCTTTGGAGAATAAGTGAAAAGAGGAGGGGATGGGAAGGAGTTGGAGAGGAGAGGGCAAGAAGCTTACGAACACAAGCTTCTTCATGCTTCCCACCACGTGCCCCATCATCATTGAGCCGTGGGCTGCACTATGTCATTCTCCCTCCTCCACTCTCATCAGAATTCAAAGTTTTTGATCATAACTGTCCTGTCTCCTTTTTATCCTGCAGCTGAAACCTATAATTTCTTCCTGGGAATTAGAAGCCAAAACCACAAAGAGAAGTACCACCAGCATCAGTCACATCTCCCGCTGAATTGCTAGTATCACCAACCCTCCCATATCCCTTTCCATGCTCCTTCCCATACTGTTAAATCATGCTGGCTGTTAGCAGAATTAGACCACCTAATCTGCACAGACGGTGATGTACAGATGGGATGGTACAGTAAGCCCCAAGACTGATAAACTCTCCAGCACATACGGCTGCTCACTTTCTTTGCAGTGCAGTTCCCCTCTGCTGAACTAAAGTCATACTCCCTACTCTCCTTCCCAACCTGCCCCTATGTTTACCCAGTCTAACCAGTCTGTTGCCTTTATTCTAGCTCCTGGGGTCCTCTTCTCACCTCCCACTAATGGCAGTGCAATAATTTTGCATGATCTTTGGCACATTCCCAGTTGCTTTAATTACTCCCTGTACTTCTTGCATTTTCCATCTTCTCTTACCATCTTTCATCACACCACTTTTAATATCTTTAGCCACAGGCTACATATGTAGGCAAGATCCATGTGTTCAACTTTTACTAGTTATCTGTTAGTCTGATCTGGATATCTCCCAGTCTTCACCACCTCATCATGAGGCTGCAAAAACCTCATGGCGGGCTTCAGTCTTTCAGCATTTTTTTTAGTGGGCTACAAGTGACTCTGTTATTACCTAGCTATCAGCCACAGTCTCAAGCTTTCTATCACTTTAGCTGCACACTCATAATGAACAATGTTTATGATGTCAGTGCCTGTGTGGCACGATATTAGCCCTCAAATTAGCCACCAGGAGACTCCCAGAAGCAGCCCTGTTTCCTTCTCATTCAAACTTATAAGTCACTATGGTCTCACTGAATTTAATTTCATCTTCACTTTCTCAGACACAATTTTCAGATGTTACTACATAACTTTTAAAATAAGCAGAGGACAGTGAGTCCTATCCTGAAAGAGATATCTAAGCAGCGATGAAACAACTGTGAGGTACAACCCTGGCCACTCTCCTTACCAAGATGTTGGTGCCTAGATGACTAAAGGACTGTCCTGAATGACACACTCAAGACCAAGATGTGAAAAGTTAATTAGATGAACAGTGTCTCAAGTGTCTGGGCATCTGACATCCTTAGCATTCACTGGCTCTTATTTTCATAAAGTTCCATTTGTGAAATTCAGTGTTTCCCGTAACTCAACAGAAAGACAGAGTACACCTGAAAATTCTTTTCCCGTATTTGGGGGAAGAGAGCAATACAAATTACAAATTACAGAAGCTCTTGGTAAACAATGCTTCTAGTTACTTACCTTGTCCATCTCCTGAACAGTGGCATATTAATATGACAACCTGGTTTGCAGGTCAACAAGAGAGCACCTGAAGAGCAGCACAAAGGAATTCCCACCACTCCAGCCAGCCAGATCCATTGGGAACCCAACTTAAATGTCTCTATGCAAAAGTACTTAGCATGGGGAATAAAAAGAGGAGTTGGAGACATGTACAGACCTGCAGGGCTATGATCTTACTGGTCTCATGGAGATGTGGTGGGATAGCTCCTATGACTGGAGTGTTGGAATGAAACGATACGGGGTCTTTAGGAAGGACAGGCAAGAGAGGTGAGGAGAAGGTGTCATACTCTATGTCAATAACCAGCTGGAATGCATGGAGCTCTGTCTGGGAGTGGATGGAGAGCCAACTGAGAGCTTATATGTCAGGATTAAAAGGAGAGCAGGGACAGGTGACACTGTGGTGGGAGCCTGCTACAAACCACCCAAACAGGAAGGCCAAGTGGATGAGGCCCTCTATGGACAGATAAAAGTGGCCTGACATTCCCTGATATCTGCTGGAAGGGGAACACAACAGTGCACAAGAAATCCAAGAGGTTCCTGGAATGCATTGATAGTAACTTCGTTCTCCAAGTAATACAGGAGCCTACAAGGAGAGGTGCTATGCTGGACCTTATTCCCTCATGCTGTATTGGACCTTGTTCTCACCACCAAGGAGAGGCTGGTGGGGAATGTGACATTCAAGGGCAGCCTTGGCTACTGTGACCATGAAATGGTGGATGTCCAGATCCTTAGGGCAGCAAGGATAGCACACAGCAATCACACTACCCTGAACTTGAGGAGAGCAGACTTTGGCCTCTTTAGGCCAAACTCCTGAAGAGAAGAGGGATCCAAGAAATATTCCAAATATTGCAAGCTCAGAAGCCATGCATCCCAAAAAAGAGGAGGTTAGGCAAAAATGTCAGAAGGCCTGCATGGATGAACATGGAGCTCCTGGACAAACTCAAACAAAAAAGGGAATCCCACAGAGGATGGAAGCAGGGACAGGTAGACAGCAGACAATCCGAGAGATTGTCTGAGCAGCCAGGGATCAAGTCAGGAAAGATATAGCCTGACAGAATTAAATCTGGCCAGGAACATCAAGAACAACACAAAAAGCTTCTGCAGGTACATCAGTGATAGAAGGAAGACCACGGAAAATGTGGGCCCTCTCCAGAAGGAAACAAGAGACCTGGTTACTGGGATATGGAAAAGGCTGAGGTACTCGATGGTTTATGTGCCTCAGTCTTCATAAGCAAGTGTTCCAACCATGGCCCAAGTCATAGAAGTCAAAGTCAGGGACTGGGAGAATGAAAAACAACACAGTGTAGAAGATCAGTTTCAAGAACATCTAAGGAACCTGAAGGGGCACAAGTCCATGGGACCTGATGAAAATTATCCACAGGTCCCAAGGAAACTGATGAATGAAGCGGCTAAGTCACTCTCCACTCACTATATTTGAGAAGTTGTGGCAGACTGGAAAAGGGGAAACATAGCCCCCATTTTTCAAAAAGAGAAAAAAGAAGACCTAGGGAACTACAGGCCAGTCAGTCTCACCCTGATGGCCAGCAAGAAAATACGCTAAGGCACATGGAAAATAAGGAGGCAATTTGCAACAGCCAACATGGCTTCACTAAGGGCAAATAATGCCTGACAAATATGGTAGCCTTGTACAATGAGGCTACAGCATTGGCATTTTCCACAGTCCCACGTGATATCCTTATCTCTAAACTGGAGAGACATGGATCTGACAGATGGACCACTAAATGGATAAGGAGTTGGCTGGATGGTCGCACTCAAAGTTTGGTGCTCAATGACTCAATGTCCAAGTAAAGACCAGTGACAAGTGGTGTTCCTCAGGGGTTGGTATTGGGACCGGCACATTTTAACATCTTTGTCAGTGACATGGACAGTGAGATTGAGGGTACCCTCAGACAGTTTGCCAATGACACCAAGATGTGTGGTGCAGTCAACACACTGAAGGGAAGGGATGCCATCCAGAGGGACATGGACAGGCTTGTCTGTGCAAACCTCATGAACTTCAACAAGACCAAGCGCAAGGTTCTGCACATGGGACAGAGCAATCCCAAGCACAAATATAGACATGGCAGAGAAGGGACTGAGAGAAGCCCTGAGGACAAGGACTTGGGGGTATTGCAAGATGAGAAGCTCAATACAACTCAGCAATCATAGAATCATAGAATTCTTAAGGTAGGAAAAGACCTCTAACATCAAGTCCAACCATCAACTTAGCACCACATTCATGTTCACTACTAAACCATGTTCTTAAGTGTCATATCCACACACTGCCATATCCACGTGTGCTTATAGCCCAAAAGGCCAAATGTATTGTGGGCTGCATCAAAAGAAGCATAACCAAAAGGTCAAGGGAGGTGATTCTATCTGTCTACTCTGCTCTCTTGAGATCCCATCCAAAGTACTGTGTCCAGCTCTGGAGCCTTCCATACAGGAAAGACATGACAGGAAAGAGTGAGTCCAGAAGAGGATCATGAAAATGATCAGGAGGCTGGAGCACTTCTCCTATGGAGACAGGCTGAAAGAGTTGGGGTTGTTCAGCTTGGAGAAGAGAAGGCTCCAGGGTGACCTTATAGCACCTTCCAGTGCCTAAAGGATGCCTACAGGAGAGCTGAAGCAGGAGTTTTTAGAGGGGCATATAGTGATAGGACAAAGGGGATTAGCTCTAAACTAAAAGAGGGCAGGTTTAGATTAGATATAACGAAGAAATTCTTTACTGTGAGAGCAGTGAGGCACTGGCACAAGTTGCCCAGAGAAGCCGTGGATGCTCCATCCCTGAAAGTGTTCAAGGTCAGGTTGGATGGGGCTTTGAGCAACCTGGTCTAGTGGAAGATGCATGGCAGGGGGGTTGTGACTAAATGCTCCTGAAGGTCCCTTCCAAACCAAATAATTCTGTGATTCTATGAATAAAGAAAACTGTACTTTAAAATCATTATCTACTTGTCTGCTCCCTAACTTTAAACATTAACATTCTTTATAGCTATGGTACTCCATAACATAAGGGCAATGTTGCACACAGAACAGTGACTGTTAGCTTTTGGTTTCACAATCAAATTCACAGTGACTTCTCTAGCCAACAATAAAAGCATCTGCCACCCACTCCAGGAATAACATTTGACCAGCTTTATATTCCCTAACAAGCAGTGCAGGCTTCCTGATATTTACAGATCTTGTAGTTTCATTTGTTACAGAGTTTAGTTGTCAGCAAAGAAGCAAAATGTTACTTTACAGTACGTTCACCAAAATAATACTTAGTTCCAGCTGGTTTAGTCCATTTCTTTGTTCTATAAAAGAAGGTCAAGCAAGAGGAGCAGAACTTTATTTTGACCTTAGGGTGTAGTGTTAAAAAATATTATATAAAAGATAGATATGGACTTGTCAGAGTCAATTATGAAGTCGCGTTGCAGGTAGAAAGCTCAGCTGAGCTGATAGCCAGCCCACACACTAGTGAGTCATTTTTGCCCCATCACCAGCAAAAGCACGCAAGTAAAGCATGTCAATAGTGCGTCATACACATCTAACCAATGGGTGCAGCTCCTCTTGTGGACAAAATAAAGTTACTCACTGCACTTAGCTTCTCCTGACACTCCAATAGCCCATGCCCAGGATGTCACGCTGACATTTCACAAACAGAAAGAAGCTGCTTCTGTTCTGCTCAACAAACTCGGTTCTGCATAAATGCACCAGCCAGAGAAAAAGAAAAAGAATGTACATGGTTCCTAATTCTGATTGTAATACCTCTGCTTAAAAATATTACCAATTCAAATGGGTTATTATTTAATAGTTAGGGTAGAAAAATAAAACCATATTTAATGAGTATGAAGAGCGCAGAGGGACCTCAGGGGACCAGCCATAAGCACACACAATATGTGTTTGCCAGTGTGCTTGTCAGCAAAGAGGATGAACAGGTGTCTTGGTCAGCAAGAAAGACTTGATTCAATTGCCCACAGAGAGACATTTAATGTCATTTAAGTTGTTTCATGGTTCCCGGTGCAGCCACTCAAGGCTGGCACAGAACTTGGAAAAGGCTTGTGACCATCAGTTAGGCAGCAGGATTTACAGCATCTCAAATGGTACTAGTTGTTGATGTTTACAGAAAAAACCTGATTCCTAACAGTAAGTGGAGTCTTCTTCTAAAAACAAATATATCAGTTTGCAGTGATTTATCTTCAGGAAGCTGGAAATAGGATCCAAAATCCAAATTACAAGCCCAGTCTACTTTTGTTAGCCCTGATGCTTCTGCCCCCAGTTAGGAGTCTTGTCCAGCTAAGATGCTGAGGGAGACCTGACATATTTGCACAGAAGTGGCATATAGGACCCATGTACTTCTGGCAAAGCACTTGGAGGTCAAAGGTGATCCCAGATGCCCTTAGAAACCTGTGTTGAAATAACTGAACAGTTTCAAGTGTTTAAGTTCCCATTATAACCAATGAATGAACCGCTACTAATAATGTTAATCAGTGTATGAACAGTACAGTGAATGTAGGCTACAGGACACTTTAGAGATGCCTGATGTTGGGTAAAATTCACTGCTCTCTGATCTTCTTTGATTGTCATGGGAACTCAGACTTAGCTCATCTCTAAACACCTACATGAAGATCTTTGCCTCTGGACCTGAATCCTACTGAATTTTTGTATTGCATTGCTCTAAATATAAACGAGCATAGTAATAGCTGTCCTTTGTCAGTGTCGCCATGGGAAACATTCATTAGCACATCAGAAGTATAGCTGTCATGGTACTATGAGTGCAACACCATGAGCAGCTGAAGAACACAATTAATTTAGGCAGCTTGCATTCAGTAGGTTCACTGTTGAAAAGTGCTCAGAGCTTCTAGAGACTGAGATACCTACAAATATCTGTAACATACAGAAGTCACTAGAATCACCTTCTTGGGACTGGATAGAGATGGGTCAGGCAGTCCATCAAGCTACCTAGTCTTCCAATTCCAGTTTTCAATTTCCTGCCAAATTTTGAAAGTATGCACAGTCACACAACTCTACTCTAACTTGGGACATTACCAGGACTTGTGATCAGATGGATAATGCTTCCCGTGTAACCACAGCATGCAGGTTGAGAAAATTTTCCCAGATTTTTATAGATGTGACATAATCTTTTTTTTTTTCCTCATTCAGGACACATGATGAATGAAAAATTCAATGTGATTCTTTGCCAAAACATTCTCTACTTTTATCATGATGTCATGGTTCAGTTCCTTAAACTAAAGGAAGAAAAAGAACATGAAAATTTGATGTAATGTGGAAATTAGGCACTTTCCTTCCTAATTGCACATCTATCATCTTCTGCTGAAAGACTCTTGTTATCTCCTCATATTAGTAAAATAACATAATAATTTTGTTACCCTAGTTCTCAGGAAATCTACTTCTAATAATTTTTTTAGCTCTTTTTCTCACTGGATATGACAACAAGAAAAAAAAAAAAAAAGAAAAAAGAGAGAAATTACCACAGAAAGAACCATACAGCCTGAAAATTGTTTCTTCATTCAACAGGGAAAAAAATTTTCATGTTCATAGACTCATATAATGGTTTGATGGCTATCTAGTTTCCAACCTCCCTGTCATGAGCAGGGACATCTTCCACTAGATCAAGTTGCTCAAAGCCCTGTCGAACCTAGCCTTGAACACTTCCAGAGATGGGGCATCCACAGCTTCTCTGGGCAACCTGTTCCAGTGCCTCAACACTCTCACAGTAAAATTCTTTTTCCTTATATCTTGTCTAAACCTACCCTCTTTCAGCTTGAGGCCATTCCACATTGTCCTGTCACCACATGCCCTTGCAAAAAGTCCCTCTCCAGCTTTCTTGTAGCCTCTTTTAAGTACTGGAAGGCTGAAAGAATGTCTCCCCAGAGCTTTTTCTTTTCCAAGCTGAACAACCCCCAGGTCTCTCAGTCTGTCTTCATAGTAGAAGTGGCCCAGCCCTCTGATCATTTTCATGACCCTCCTCTGGACTCACTCCAACAGGTCCATGTCTTTTCTGTACCACAGCATTCCAGGTGTGGTCTAACTGGGAGAGCAGATTAGAAGGGCAGAATCACCTCCATCAACCTGCAACGTCCACATTATAAGGCTGAGCATGTAATAAATCCATACATACACAAAAATGTGTTTGTTTATTATCTTGTCAGACTGCAATCATATGGTTTTCATACAGATTGCATAGTATTTTCAGATTTAAGCTTGCAGGGAGACTGCTGGCTTGCAGTAGTAATGTGGCCATTAGAAATTTAAACTGGAATGTGGCCCTCTTAGGAAGGGAGAACACAGTCCAATGGAGAACAAACTGGTACAAAAATAAGGAGATCTGGAATTTCTTCTTAACACTTCTATATTTATAAGCAGAGGGTTTTGCTGTCTGTGGTCAGCAAAAACCTTAGAGACCATAGGCATGACCCAATACTGTCTGTATGTGTAAGGAATGTTATATAACCCTTATAATTAATGTCTAATACTGATTAACGAATAGCTATGGGATCCTGATTCTGGATTCTGGATCTAACTCTGTACAAGTTCTAGGAGCCTGTTTAGCAGAAATCTCACCCAGCCAGAGACACATCTTAGCTTGGCAATAGAGAGGTGTTCACCGGCATTTCCACAGAATTATTTGTGTGACCTATCTTAGAGCCATCAAATCAGAAGAAAATGAATCATAACTATAGAGGGGAATTGAGGTGAGTAACTCAGATGTGAATGTCTGCAATGCAGACAATTGGTTGAGTCCTGCCTCAACAGACCAGAAGGGTTTGTAAGATATGCACAGGGTAAGAAAACAGCCAGGAGGGAGTACAAAAAATATTACAGTGCAATTAGTCACCCTGATAGCTACTAGTGTAACATAAAATTGGTCAATCTTTAATTGTCTCCATCCTTCTTCTGAAGAGTGTGATACACTAGACTTTCTGCCTCTCTCATGCTTGTTCTTCTCATGTCATATCAGCCTGGGCAGAATTTCACACAGAGCTTGGCTCCTACACCTCCACATCAAGATTTGGGTAATATTACAAAAAACCTTAGCATTTAGTCTCATGAAAGTTTGGATGATGATTCTGGTCACTTCAGGTATCATCAGAAAGGAAATAGAATCAGAAAAAAAAAGAAAAAGAAAAGGAGAGAGAAAAGACTTTCACAAGCTTTTCACAAGTTTCTTTCTAACATAATGAGCGAGTACATTAAGTAATTCAGAAAAAAATAAAAGTTGTTGCTGCTTTTTCTCAGACTACATGTATTTTCTACTTGTTCAGGAAATTTGTATATCCCTGAAGGAATCTTCATGCTGAGAATGTACTAGAAGTTCATAAAGATGTTTCTAATGGTGCCTTCCTTACACTGACTGAAGTAAAATCTAGTGGGTTTTTTTTGTCAAGGGATACATTCAAAACACTCGCTGGTCAAAATGGAAGAGGAGACATAATTGAATCTAAGCTCCAGCCAATGGAACGAAGGTGTCACAGGGACAGACAACTTTTGCAAGAGGTTGAGAAAACATATGCCATCCCAGAATGTGAAGGTTGGCCAAAATAATAGGTTGGTGGTCAGGATGTTCTGTAATCCACTTAATGACTTCTGGTAAACTATTGTAGCTATTAGCTATATAGCTATTGTAAATTTTTCCTTTTAAAGTTGGTTTTGTCTTAGTTTTCTTTTTTTCTGTAGCTTGCCTACTTTGTGGATTTAGAAGTGAACACTACTCCTGTTCCACCCTGTAAATAATTCTCCTTTTGTTTCTGAAACATCTGTTTTATCATCTTGTCTATATTTGTGTGGTGATTATAAAAGGAAACTTGTTCCTCTAGTATCTGACTAGGTAAAATAGCAATAATTAGGGGTTTAAATAGTAGCACTCTGGTTTGAATAGAAAACTTGGGTGGCTGGTTACAACTGAGAGGTTGTTTAGGAAATAAACTGGATTAAAATGAGATGTAGGTACTCTGAAATATCTTTTTGTGTGTCATCTCATCTCTCTTTCTTTTCTTCCTCTCTCAGACCTCTAATTTTAACTGGTTTGTTGTCCTAATTTTTTCATGTTTGTGTTTCGTTCCTTACACTTGGAAACCTTCAAGGCAAGGAATTTGCCTTGACCCTTACTTGCAAAGTATCATGTTCATTACAGTGATATACTCATCATCAGTGAGGATGTGGTGGATGGGAATGTATTGTACAGAAGACATCTTATAATTGCTGGAAACAGATTGGTTAGTGAGAAAGGTATTGAAACACAGCAGTGGGGGAGAGAGGGACTGTCAAGGGAAAAGGAGGAACAGTTTGGACATTGTGGCTGAGGGAAGACAGGATACCAAAAGGTTTGGGAAGGTGAAGATTCAGTAGCTATGGATTGAATGACAAAGGGAGGAAGGAAATCAAGGTTGGAGTGAGGAATTTTAGAGCTCAACATATCATCATCATCATGGAATGAATAAGGACAACAGGTGGGAAATATTCTTCGCACCATGTATGTCCGGTAGGGAGCTATTCCACACTATGGTTTTGCATTCCCACATGACACTGAACCTAGAACTGATGCCAGCCAGAAACAACAGTGTGAGAGGCTAAAACTGCTCCCTCTATCCCTCACTAGCCATGGAGTCCCTGGGCTAGAACTGAGAGGAGCATCGGGTTTGCATTTCCCTCCCTTTGTAAAGGGATCAAAGGCATGAGGAATAAGCCTAGGTCTGAAAGTCATATTTATTCCTGAGACTTCCTGGGTACAGGGCTCTACCACCTTTACAACATGCATGTTCACTTTACAGAGGTTTGTCCCCAGGTCGTTGCCCCAGCTACCCTGCTTCCTAAACCAGCCATTCTATTCCTCACTCATATCACAGGTATGTGTGTACAGAATGACTCAGCTCCAAGAAGGAATTCTCCATTGTTTTCAATATGGTCATAGATCAATAACAGCAGGGAATTTTTTTCACTGTTCCATACTCTGAGCAGTCTTATACACAGAGCAAAACCAATGAAAAAACCCACACCTGTTGAAAATATACGTATGACTCTTAGAGGGAGAATAAATCTGTCACTCCCTGCAGAACTAAGTATGACCAATTCCATATGTCCATGTTCAGAAAAGGCCTTGTTTCTAAGCCGAATCATTAGCAGTCTATTAAACTTGTTTACTACACCGTCTTGTTAGAATTTCTTTTTCCTTGTCTTCATCCTAAAAATTTTTCCATGCCCTGCTTAAATTCCTCTTGTCACTAATTGTCTATATACTAAAAGTATTTGTAGTTGTTTTCAGTGGATAAACTGAACACTAAACAATAATGAAATATATTGGACTTATTCTGCTCAACCCCCCCCTACAATGTAGCACTTTATCATGTTATGTATTTGGAACACATTTCAATATTCCACTACTTTTGTACTTGTGAGCTTACATCATCTGCTAATGCAACATATGCAAAACTATATAACAACAATTTTTCTCAAATACATCTCTTTTAAATGTTTTAGTTCCTGGATTATCTAGAATATGAACACAGAGAAATTTTCTTTTGTTCTGTCTTTACATGACATTCTTAACAAATATTTTTCCTCAGAAATGAATACTTTGTGTGTGCATGAGATTTCATTTTGTTGTGTAGGCTAAGGAAGAATATGCCATGGTAAAAATACATTGAAGGTCTTTTCAAATTTTAAGCAGCAACCTTATTTCCAAAAACTCGATAGGTCCCCCTCCTTGCCATTGCGTGTGTTGACACATTATTAATAGAGTATCTTAGATAATTATATTGTTTATTATCATATGTCTCAGTACACAATTCTAAATGTTCATGGCTTGGCTTTGTAGAAGACATTCTGATCTTTTACAGATTACATAAATCCATCTGCTTTCCAGCATGTTCAGCATTTTTATTCTATTAATCATGACAATTTAATCCTAGTAAAACTGTTGGACATTCAGTTCAGTCATGGTGGCTTTATCACTAGGAGGTGATAGATGTTAATTGTAATCAGTGCTGTAAAATAAATCACATAGAGTTATTTCCTGAGCTTATAGTTCATGTAAGTCTCTTGCATTTCAGGTAGTGATTTGAAGAAGAAAAAAGAGATAGCCACTCATGCTTCATCTGTGGTCTTCCCATTGCAGGGTGTTACTGTGTGAAAGACTTAGAGAATACAAAATATGTCATGTTCAAATGGGAGATTCCAGATAAAGTCACTGAACTCAGTGAAGTGACACTGAGAAAGTCATTAATAGAATTGTTCTTTGAAGCTGAAAGATTTTGAAGGGTGTTTGGTGACCAAGTTGGTGACATCAATCATGTTCTCATACCAAACAAAGAAAGGTGGAAAATATGTCCTATTCGTAAGTTACGTTAGACTGCACTTTGGCTACATACACACTTTTAGACAAGTGGTAAATGTCCATCATCATCTTTCCATTTTCTTGGCATATTTGTCCTGCATTAGCATACCAACAGAGCCATAAAATCTCCTTCATAGTCCATGTATTCATCGGCATGTTCCCTTTTGAAAGTGCTGTAAAACTATGGAAATATAGCAAATCAAGCTGAAGCAGAAAGCCATGAGCACATTCGTGTGCCAGCTTTGACGATCTGCCTCTTCCAGGTTTCAGGGGGTTTTCATCTGTGCTGACATTGTCTCTTTGTAGTATGTAATTGTTAATGAAGTCTGGGAGACTATTTGTGTTTTTGCATCAGCTGACCATGTCCTGTGGCTCCCTTCCTGCCAAGAAGCAATGAAACCCACAGACATTTATGCCCCACACTCTCTGACCTCCCAAAGGACACAGATGAGTCATAGGCTGATGATGCCTCGCTTCCTAACTGCCTGTTGTAGCAATTGCATGGTGGATTTTAGATATTTTTCATCAGAGTCAATATATACTAGCACTCATTTCTCTGAAGCCTTTATTTCTGACAAGATAATCACTGTTTTTAGCTACTCTTCTGGAACATGTAATAGTTTTACTAGTAATATACAAGCATCTCACACTTTAGGAGAACTAGTTATTTTGATCATAGAAAGGCCAAACACAACTAAAATCCTCTTTAGTCCTGGAGTTAGTACCTACACATTGTAAAACTATATCTATTGGTTTAGAAATGTACACTATACTTTTCCATGTATGCCATATCTCTGTTCCAGTTTCACTGGGTCTCTTTCACTTTTCCAAAGTGAAAATACCTGGTGTGAGAGACCGAAAGAAATTATGAATGGCTCAAAACAACTTGGGGTGGGGGGAGGAGGCAGATCAGGTTCTGCCATGGTGAAATGATGCTCTGCCCCACACATCCTGCCTCCCTGAGAGCCACTGGTACAGCTGTCAGCCACTGGCACACCCAAAGAAGGGCTCCACACCACACCCCCAGAACCCCTAATACAGATCCCAAATGACTATTAGCCATAGGCCCATCTGAAACCCCAAGCCACACTCCCTGGTGCCCCTAACCCAGTCCCAAATGGCTTGTACACCCAAAGCCCCACTTGGGGGGAGGTGGCCACAGGAGTCCAGAGCAAATAAAACCAAGATCATGAGGTCCCCCACATGCACAGTCCTGTTATTCTTGGATTTGTCATAGTTAGTTCTACACTGAATCTAAGGCAGTAGCTATAATTCTGTCTTTCTCTCTCTCTCTCTCTCCTTCCTGTTTTCCTCCTAATTTCCTTTTCTTGATATTTGAGTAACTTAAACTTGGATGGGTTAGAATTTGCTAAGTCAATACTTTGTGAAATGCTTCATTTTGATTGAATGCTTGCATTAAACTTCTGCCAAGTTCCCTTATTTTCCAGAGTTTGCCAGTAAAAATGTGTTATTTTGACCTCCTGAAAAATGTTGTTGCATTTTCCCTGTGTGCAGCCTCAGGGTATAAAAGAACCTAAGGTCCCTTTAATAAATCCATCGGGAGGATTTTGGAGTCATATCTTTTTGGTGTAAAGCCCCTTCAGTAAGCTTGTGGGATGAGCCCGGAGTCTTAGACCTGGATACCTTCTTTTCAGTTCATCAGACAATATTTTTTTATTAGAGATTTTGAACATGTGATACCATAAAGACAGGCAATGTATCTGTGTTTTGGGTCCATTTCCCATGTATCATAAACCCAGTTGTACCATGGTATTCCTTTTAAGCTTCCAGGGAGAGGGCCAGAGACTCCAGACTGAGGTCCCTACTTCCTGCCTTCATGGTTTCAGCATTCAGGGAATATAAGACAGCCAGTTCCTGAGCTGCAGTGTTGAGATGGATTAAACTGGAGGCTGAGTTTTTAGGTGTGTTAACTTTAAGTTGATGCAGATCACAGGAAAGGTCTATAACAATGTACTGGCTGTTTTAACCAGGCAAGATTTAATGTAGCACTATTTCAGTTGTTGTCAGTTTAATTATCAAATAGAACTTAAAAAGCTAATCAAATAGTATATTTTCATACCACTTCTGTTCAGGACAACAGAAATGCCCTAGCAGATACACTGGAATTTTGAAATAAAGCAGCAAAATAATTTTTTATTTCTTTTAATTTTCAGTGCACAATTACTATGAAAAAAATAAAACATGGAGAAACACAAGTTCTATTTCACTTTTTCCTGTTTTGACAAATTTTACCCTATGTTTATCAGTGTAATTTCTTAGGACTTTCCCACCTGAGGCAATTCCAACAGATGAGGTCTGCAGGGTTCATTTTTTTGGAGTGTGTTGTTCAATGCTGCATGTTGCTGTCTGCTTTGTTAGAGAATGCCCGGTCAAAGAAACATCTCTTAGTGACAGCAGAAAAGGCAGCAGTGTTTCCAAAAGCCATGGGCCCTGACCAGGGATCACTCTGCAGCCAGGAGGACTCCCCAGAGAGCCCTGTATCTTGGTGCAAGAGCATCCCCATGGAAAAGAACTGAAGGTGATCACTGAGCAGCTGGTGAGCACTAGGACTCCTCCAGTAATCTGTACTGCCTGGTTCATGTTCTCCCAAAGATGCTTCCTCTAGCCCATGAGGTGTTCCCTGTGCCCTCCCAATGCTGACCACAGTCTTTACTCCTCTTCCCCCCACCCCCCCAAGGTTTCACTTAAAGAGTATCTGGAAATGTAAACAGACTCTTGATGCTATCCTGTGCTAATTATTACCATCAGCTGTAAGGGAAGAGAAAATAATTTCAACTCAAAATCTTCCACATAATTCAGTACTAACTTTGATCACTGTTGCTTTTCTGTCTATAGAGGTGTCAAGATTTTGACAAGTACAAGAAATATCCTATATATTGCTCTAAAGACCTAAGCTTTAGAATGAATTTCAGTGTGAAATATAGAAAAGGACAACCCAGGGACATTTTATTGGGAAAAAGAAGGTATTCATGTGCCCTAGGTCTTCCTGGTATCAGAACTTTCCTGTTCACATGGAAAGGAGTCATCCACTTACCCTCTGCCTTCATCCAAGCCTGTCTGCATTGTTTAGTGATGGATTTGTGTGCTGCTCTAAAATATATTTGTCACTGATACCACTGACAGCACAAAAGAGTCTTCCTGAGCCCCCTTCCAACCTGAGTTAATCCATGATCCTGTGATTGCATAATGACTTTGACACCCATCAAGAAAAAGACTGCTTGCGGTAAGATGAACTTCAGATGCAACCTCGGGTATTTATAGAGGACAAGTCACTAACGAAGTACAGCTGTCTCTGTGTGTGAGCATTCTGATTTAGCTGCATTGGCTCACGGCACTTGTACATTCACACAGGCAAATGGGACTGTCTGGTGCTGTCCTTTTCACAGTTTCAAATACAAGCAGCTGGGAAAACCCATACTTAGTCATCTGCCTGGTTGTCTCCTTCCAGGAACTCTACAGAATGCCCATATGTTACCCTGTCAAAAATGGCATTGCTGTTATCCACTTTGAGAACAAGGAAACAAAAAGAGGAAAGTTCAGAGATCTGTAAGTAACCCAGGTTCTAATCTGTGCTATCACTAAATACGTTTTTAACCACTAAAATGTGGTTCAATTATTTAACAAATGAAAACCTTATAGTTCTATGAGGCTATCACTTATTTTTCTTAATACAAATATTTGTTTAAATTTCCTCAAGTAAGTGAGCAATATACTGTGTCTTTCAAACAGTAATTTATTTTCCAATTATAGCAAGTGGACAAGATGTAAATGCATGCTGTTATTTAAGTGTAACAAAATAATATGACATTTAGGTGAGCTGGAATCTGTAAACATTATTTTTACATATGTAGGCCAACAATGCTTACAAATAAAGAGCATATAAACTGTAGTACACTTAATAGTAAGTTGCTGGAGCCTTTTAGTTATGGCTATCAGTAAACATGAGAGAGGAATTTGGATTGTGTCAGTATCATTCCAATCACAGAAGAACTATGAAATCAGCTGAAGAAGTCTCTGAGTCACTGAGGGTTTTTTGGGGTTTGGTTTTTTGTTTTGGTTTTTGTTGTCAGGGTTTTTTTAATGGTATCTTTAATCTCCTTTACATTGGCTGGAAAAGAAATACAATGGATACAAGCAATCTAGAAGATTACTGCAGGATTCCATGTCTCTCTAAGAGTCAACCAGGTTGATGAACATCTGGATCTGCTATTCACTATCAAGTAAGAACTGGTGACAGTCCTCTCTGTAGTGCCAATGAAATAGTGGCCTTCAAGAGCTTGAGGAGACTGAGAAAGGCAAGGAGTAGCATATACAGTCTGGACTTTGGGTAAGCAGTCTGTTCAGGAAAGTTGGAGGTGGGATTTCATAGGAGACAGCACTGAGGACTTGCTCAGGGAAGCTGTCAGTATCTAAACAGAAATGTAGGTAAATAGAATCAAGTCCATGGTAGGGTATAGGACATCTCCATCAGGAGATCATAGAATCATAGAACCATAGAATGGCCTGGTTGGAAAGGACCTTAAAGATCATCTAGTTTCCAATCTCCCTGACATGGGCAGGGACACATTCCATTAGACCGGGTTGTCTAAAGCCCCATCAAACTTGGCCTTGAACACTTCTAGGGATGGGGCATCCACAACTTCTCTGGGCAACCTGTGTCAGTGCCTTTCCACCCTCACATGATGAATTTCTTCCTACTATCTAATTTCAGTCTCCCCTCTTTCAGTTTTAAACCGTTACCCCTTGTCCTGTCACTACATGCCCTTGTGAAAAGTATCTCTCCATCTTTCTTGTAGTCTCCTTTCAGGTATTGGTAGGCCATGATTAGGTCACCTCAAATCCTTCTCTTCTCCAGGCTGAACAATACCAATTCTTTTAGTCCTTCCTCATAGGAGAGGTGCTCCACTTTTCTAATCATCTTGGTGGCCCTCTTCTGGGCTCATTCAAACAGGTTGATGTCCTTCCTGTGCTGGGGACCCCAAAACTGGATGCAGTGCTCCAGGAGTAGATAGGGCATTTTACATGTGAAGAGGCTGCAGAAGCTGGGCTTGTTCAGGATGGAGAAAAAACAGCTTCAGGAGTACCTTACAGCAGCCTGAGAGTACCTATAAGTCAGTTTTCAAGAAGATAGAGCCAAGCTCTTGACACTTGTATATGACATGAGGACAAATAACAATGGTCATAAGCAGTTAAGAAGAAAGGCTCCAACTGGACATAAGAACTTTTTCAACATCTGGACAGACAGGCACTGGAAAAGGTGGTCTGTAAAGGCTGTGGAATTTTTATCCTTGCAGGTTGTTCAAGATCTAGCTGGACAAAACCCTGACTAACTGAAATAACTTGCTCTGATCTCCTAGCTGACCCTGCATTAGGTAGGGTGTGGACTGATGATCTCTGAGGTCTTCCCCAACCAGAATGATTTTGTGATTCTTCTGCTGCTGTCATGTTTTTATGCAACCAACAAAAAGCTTCAGTCTGTGTCAAACTCAGAGAGCTAAGAGGTCCAATTCTCTGGGATCATCCAAGAGATCTATGAGAGCAGATATCTGGAAGTTATTGAGATAGATGTACCACAGTAAATCATCCTACTGAAGAAGGAAATATAGAGACTGTTATGATTGCACTAGAGGTCTTTAAAGATTTGAATTTCAGTAGAGAATCATAGCAAGTGGGTCTACAGAGCACTACTACGACAATGCATAAAGAATGACATAAGCTTATATGAATAAAAAACAAAACTGAAAAAAAAGACAATTTCACTTAGTAGATCCTATAAAAGCAATAAGAAAAGTCTCCTACAAATAAGTTTGAAATGTGAAAAACAAAGGAGAGCATAGGTCTATTAAGACCCAATATTTCTTGCAGATCATATAATAGATGATGCAGAGAAGGATGAAGTATTCAGTAACTTCTTAGACTTTTGTTGGGGAAAAAAATGCTTACTCACAATCCCTGTGAACTTCAACAAAAAGATAAGAATGTAGGCCAGAATGCAGAAAGGACATGTTAAATAATGAACTTGAGTTGGCAAGGCCTGGTGGCTTTCACACCAGAAATTATACAAAACCTCTTTTCCCTGAACCCTTTTTTCCTAAAAATGCAAAGGAGCAAACCCAGAACTAATGTTATAAAAAGGAAATGGACATGCATATGAATAAAAGACCCACTGTTTATGAATAATTTTTGAAACATCCGACAGTCTGAGTTGCACTTGCGTAAGTTGACAGTGACTTTGATGGAATTATAGAAGAATCAGCCATGCAGTATTACTCATAACTTGAGGCCTGATTAAAAGCAACCTATGGGAAAAACCTCTTATTGAATTCAGCTCTTTTATAAATCAGGCCAATTTCTTTTATATTTAATTTGAAAGACAGCTTATGAAAGAGATGTTCACTTTTCAGTTATGAAAGCTCTTTAACACAATTTTCTGCAGACCTGCAGGTTCAAAAAAGAGGCAACAGATACATTTCATATTAGAAAAATGTTCTTCAACCAGAGGGTGGTGGGTGCTGGAAAAGTTCCCCAGGGAAGTGGTCACAGCACTAAGCCTGACAGAGTTTACAAAGCATTTGGATGGCACTGTCAGGCACATAGTGTGATTCTTTGGGTTGGTCCTGTGCAGGGCCAGGAGTTGGACTCAGTGATCCTCATGGGTCCCTTCCAACTTGGCATATTCTCTGATTCTGTGATACAGTTTAATGAGCTAATAGGAAACATCTGTGCCTTAGTGTACCTCAAGTTTAGAAAAGTTCTGGACCAGGTAAATTTTTTTCCAAAGCTCAGATCAACATCTATTTTAAACTTTATCATTAATAACTTACTAATTATCTCCTGTGCAGCCTAAGACACAGAATATATCAATTTATATGCATCCTACTCCCAGCTGATTGTGCATCATTCAACACAGAACATTTCTATGAGGTGCATTTA
>JAWWES010000001.1:35859291-35885938 GCA_035583135.1 Lophotriccus pileatus
CTGGAACAGGCTCCCCAGGGAAGTGGTCACAGCACCAAGCCTGTCTGAGTTCAAGAAGCATTTGGACAATGCTCTCAGGCACGTGGTGTGACTCTTGGGGTGTCCTGTGTGGGATTAGGAGTTGGACTTGATGGCCCTGTTGGGTCCCTTCCAACTCAGCATATTCTATGATTCTATGATTCTGTATCTGCCTTATCTAACTTGAATTTAATCCTTGAAGTCACACAAGTCTTACATATTAGCAATAATCTCTTAACGCTCCCTGAGCCAGACTAACTTCACCTAACTTTAGAGCTAGTGAGACTAGGCATCTCTTGAGGAGAGGGAACCAGTTTTGCAAGTGTCAATCTCAATCTAGGAAAAATGTCCTTCACTCTCTATTCTGCCATATCAGAGACTGGCTATTCTGGGTTTCATATCTAGTACCCCTATAACACATTTTCAAAGTGGTTAAACACATGTAATTAAATTTAGAAAATTCTGCTATGTAATAATTATTAAAAAGCCAGCCTAATTCCCAATTTTCCCCCTTATCTGCTTCCTTAAAGGTTTGTGTTATAGCCAGACCAACTCTTCTTGCACCCAGCCGGAGCAAGCATTTGGGCATCAAAGAAGCCATCAAGGATCCAGTGCAACTCAACTGTAGATGTCTCCTTAGATGTGGTTCATTTGAGTTATGTTAAATATTTATTTCAGAAGAAAAACTCCACCACAATTTCATCAAAGAAACCATCTCATCTACTTCACTAATTTAGTTCAACAGTAGGTGAGAATACCACAGTCAGATTAATCAGCCCTAAGCTTCCTTAACACCTTGTTTTCGATGTAGAAGACAATCACCTGCTATGCTAAAGAATCAATTTCTAAAAATTTAGATAAATGGAATTACACAGTTCTCTTAAGCTTTTTCCTTCTTTCATTATATTGATCCATACTGCTCTCAAGTAAAGGGTCAATAAAAACTATAGATATGAATAATTAAAAATTGTGATAATTTTTATTTTGGAGTTTCACAGTGAGATTGCATTTTGCATACCAGTTTCCTCTATGTAAAGTAAGATACACACGTATTTCTAGAAATGGCAAGGCAGTGGAAAAAAAATCAAAATTTTATTTAGATGTCCCGAACATGAAAAACTTACAAATACCTCACAGTGCTTTTGAAACACTGGGCTCCAGGGAGAAAAGGTAAGTTCCCGCCCTCTCCAAGTCTTTAGTATCCTCTCTGTTTCTTCCCCCACCCCAGCTTCCCAAGGCCTCTGTACATGTCTGTTAGGGCTATCTTTCTCTAGCATAGCAGAGGGAGAGAGATAACAGCTCTCTCTGCAACCCCCTTGGATTGCAGAAGGGGAAAAAAAGAACATCTAACCTGCTTGAGAAGGCATTTTGCAGGCTTCCTAAGTGAAAACAAGTTTCTAGCTTTCCCGTTACAAATTCTTCCAAAAGCACAACTATTCCTACACTCTAGAATTTTAATTTCTAATGGGAAGAACTATGTTTCATGTTATAAACAATCCTGAACACTGTCAGTGTTCAACAGACCCTGTGTAATACTGATGGACTTCGCAAGAAAGTGGGTAGCACAGTGATGATACAGCAAACTAATCTGCTTGTCTCAGCTATTTAGCATCAGCACAATTACAAGGAGCAAGAAACCTTCTTCAAATATTCATAAATACTCCACATCACCTTGCAGATACTCTGGAGCCACTTGAGGCATCAAAGAATTAGCAGAAGAATTAGCATGAATTAACACAAATGCCGTCTGGCTTATTCCCTCTGTTTATGTACAGCCTGCCACCAGTTACCTGAATCTAGGTTAAAGCATATGGAAAAGAATGTAATGAAACTGAAGAATCATTCTGCTTCTCAGCTTAACTGTGAGTCCAGAGACTAACGCTTCAGGAAAGAGATTACTCACACTGACCTCAGATTTACTGGTCATCCATTCTGGATGCATGGGCATTCAAGCATATTGACACTGACAGATAGGCTTCGGGACCTACAGACACACTGGCCTGTTGTAAACTGCCACTGAGATCACAAGGCTTCATCTTCACAGGATAATAAACCCTCCTTCTTAGCTTTTCTCCCCCTATTAATTAAGAAATAGTCCATTTACTATTTTCCTCTGAACAAATGTATTGATATAACTGTTTTAAGAGCACAATGAGGAAAAAACAACACCTTATCTTAAATATATTATTTCCTTTAGCAGCATAAATTATTTCATGAATTGACTGATAAAATTATTTGGTTGATGGAGGCACAATGTTCTGCAATGCATGAAGATAAACATCAATGTAATTTTCATTAAATTAGTAACTCGCACTTTTTTACGTAAAGAGCTGTTAAATTATACACTCATTCTCTGCTTTTTACATTAATCCTTACTGCATCTACTGATCAAAGAAAAGATACTCATGTGCATACACACACGGATACCTATAGACACATAGACCAGCTTTAATTCTTTAATTTCTTCTGAACATATCAGAGGCAAGATTTCATAAACTTTGCCAATTCTTTAAGCAATAACTAAAACCATTCTGCACATGAGATCCACATACCTGACTCCCAAGGAAGTCAGTCTTCCTTAGGCAAATAAAAGTTTGATCTGCTTAGTATTTATTAGGTGTACTTACCCATCATATTTCACATTTCTGAAAACTCTTCAGACATGGAGATGCTCCCCACTGAGCATCAGAGGCATTTTTCTAATGCAATTATCCATCCTTACAGATTATTTCACAACACTGTAAACTTCATGCCTTAATTATCTTTTCCAGCACCTGCTGTTCTGTTATTACCAAACCCAGATAGCTTGGGTAGATATAGAGCCTGTCTCTTCCTCCCCTGCTCCTAGAGCCTTTCTTTTCTCAATAAACTCAGACAACTTTTGTCATACAAACCTCCCTGATAGTAACATTTCATCCCTAGCAGCATTCATAGGCAGGCACAGCAGTGTCCCTGATGCGAACAGCAAATGGAACAAAGTAAGAATATAATTAAAATGCAGAAAAGAGTATTAATGATATTAAAATATTTCCATTTTCTGTCAGAAGGGAGGTACCATCTTACACTCCGCAGTTCCATTCGCTGTCCATTCATTCTTCGATGTGCATTCTGCTTGATATCAGACTACTCCATGTTTTACACAGCTTGTCATTTCTTTCTCAGTCACTCTGTTTAACATCATTATTGCCAGGCATATGAATAATTAATTGCACATTTTACAGGCCTGTCTGTGGGAGGGCATGAATGAGTTATGACTTTCTTTGCTTTACAGCCAAGAACCTCCACAGATTCTGCTTTTAGAGTACAAATTAGTGTTGTTCCTAGGACCTAGCTCTCTGGTAGCAAACCTTAAGCCTCCTCTCTGAGCTTGGTTTCCCTCCCTTAATCTGGGTTTTTCGTTATCTCCACATGAAAATCGGTCTCCCATCCCCAGATAAAAACTTCTTAAAATAAGAACCCATTTTCTTTACTGCAGTAAATCAGATTATTTCTTTCTGTCTCCCACAATTATAGCAAATAAAGAGAACAATTACTCATTGTTTATAGCAACTTGTTACAACCAGAATGATGTTTTTATACTTTCTATTAAAGTCGTGTTTTCTTTTTCTTGACTAAACATATCCAATTTGATTAGATTATCCTCTTAACTCATGTTATTTAATCCTTTAATTATTCTTGCAAAGAGCTCTGAGAGCAATTTGTCTATATTTTACTTAAAACACAATGGTCAAACCATGCAGTATTTCAGTAAGGCTTAACTTAGCTAAGGGCTTAGTAGGCTGAAAAAACAAATCTCTATTTTACCCTTTCTTCTTCTGTTAATGCAGAACACAACTTATATTTCTGGAGAAAACATTGCACCATGCCTCAGTTTCTGACATGTTAACTTGCTGTGTTGGTTTCTGATTTATTGCCCCCCTAAATCCCTTTTCTGCAACTCTTCAACTGAGTTACTCATCATTTTTAGGTTTGTGCATTTGATTTCCTCTTCCTAACCATCATTCTCCGTGATTGCCTGTATTGAATTTAATCTTGTTGATTTTAAATTTTGCTATCTGCAGTCTGTAGGGATCTCCTCACTTACAGAAACTCTTCCAGAAAATTTTTAATGGTTAAGTTCTTTAATGACTTTAGAGTGAACTTCAGAAGGTCTGAACAGACTGAATCCCTCTAACTTATCTAAATGCCTTTAAGGTTTCCCTGCTCTATCTTGTTCTGCATCTCTACATTGTCATTAAAAATAATTTAAGTACCTGGTGATGGTTGACATTTCCTTTTTTGCAGTGGCTCAAAATGAAGCACTGCATCCCTCAGCCATTGTTGCAGTATCAGTCATACATATTTCTTCTTTTTTTTTTCACTGCAACTATGGTAAAAATGTAACAAGCAAACAGATTATCCTTCCATTTTAAAACGAAATTTAGCCCTCTTATCATTATGAGACATGAGCAAGCTGAAACGTACTTCTCATCTCTAGTATGCTTAAAATGTAACCAAGGTCAGAAAAGAAGACACAAAGGTATCTAATAATGACACTTTCTTACTTAGCAGCATTATTCCCCCCATTGAGATGAAATACTAACTGGACAAAATACCTTCTTTTCTAACTAGGCTGCATTAGTTCGGGTGTGCTAAGGAAGAGACAAATTCAGCTCTCCTGGACTGAAAGTAAAATTCTAATTAAACTTTCTTTGTTGTTGACAATAATGAAACGATCAAGAAGAAGGCAATCTCACTTTTCTTTTTTGCAGATTTTAAGTTTGTTGCTATCAGATACATTTTTAAAATCTGAAAACCACAAGAGAAATGTGGAACAGTATGCAACTATGTTATATGTATGGGCTCTTAGTTCATTGCTTTCCCGGTTCCATAATGAACTAATCATGGGTGCATTTTTGCACTTGAAAAATTTATATTACAGGAAAAGTAGCCATGGGGTAGAGAATCAAATCAAAGTATTATGTCTGAGAGGTTCAAAGATAAATACATGAGAGCCTCATAGAATCACAGAATAATTCAGGTTGAAAGGGATCTCAGGAAGCCTTTAGCCCAACCTCCTGCTCACAGAAGGATCAGACCAGGTTATTCAAACCTTTATTCCACTGACTCTTGAAAACTTGCAACAAATCCCATGCTTGGACTCCACAGCTTCTCCAGACAGCTTGTTCCAGTGCTCATTCACACTCACAGGAAAGAAGTGTTTCCTGACATTCAGGGGGAACCTCCCGTGTTTCAGTTTGTGTCCATTGACTCTGGTCCTGGCACAGGACACCACTGAAAAGAGCCTGGCTCCATCCTCTTTATACCCTCCCTTCACATATTGATAGACATTGATGAGATCCCCGTACTCTTTTTCTGGTGAGATGCTCCAGTCCCTTCATCCCTTTGTTGGACTTTTCTCCCATATGTCCATGTCTTTGTTGTAGTGAGCAGCCCAGCCCTGGACACAGAACTCCAGGTGTGGCCTGACCAGTGTCAAGGGGAAGGATCATCTTCTGTTCTCAGTAAATTCCCTAATGCAGCCCTCAGGATGCAGCTGGCTGTCTTTGCAGCAAGGGCTCATTGCTGGTTCAGCTTGGTGTCCACCAGGATGCCCAGTTTCTTTTCTGCCAAGCTGCTTTCCAGCTGGGTGGTCCAGCATATACTGGTCCCTAGGGTTGTTTCTCTCCAGGCGCAGGACTGCACTTTCCTTTATTGAACTTCATGAGGTTCCTGTCAGCCTACTTCTCCAGACTGTCCAGATCTCTCCTGGTAGCAGCACAACCCTCTGGCACATCAGCCACTCCTCCCAGTTTTGTGTAATTGGCAAAATTTTAAGGGTACATTGTGTCCCATCAACCAGATTATTAATGAAGATGTTGAATAAAACTGGACCAGTGTTGACCCCTGGGGTGCACTGCTAATTACTGGCTTTCAACTAGACTTACTGCTATGATCACAATCCTCTGAGCTCAGCTGTTCAGAGTTTTCAACCTACTGTACTGTATGCTGTCTATCCCTTCTTTGTGAGAAGGCTATAGAAGACAGTGTAGAAAGCCTTTCTTCAGCATTGCCATAGTTTTGCACCTTCTCCAGATGTCTCTCCTCCAGTGACTTCTCCCGTTGTAAGATACTATCAAGTTAACAGTCACTGCTCCTGAGGTTTTCTTGTGGATGGCTGGGATGCCTAGTTGTTCACTGTAATCTTCTGTTCATGGAATAATGTTGCTTTTGAACAATTCCATGACTTTACTATGTAAGGTGGCCTCTTTGCTTTAGGATGAGTCACTCCTGTGATGAGCACATTACAGCAGTGTTTTGGAGCCTATGCAAGAAGTCTCTGGCTCTTTGCCTCACATTTTCTGGACTTCACTTGTGACAAGCTACCCATTCTTTTCTGCAGTTGTGTTGAAGTTTTGTCAGCTGCTGAATTTGGAAATGGAGACCTTCATAACCTTACGCTTTTCCAACCAGTGGCAAAAGTTGTATTGCAAGTAAGGTGTAAAAACTGTGTGTTGGCAAAGGAATGAGTGACAACAAATACTCTTGAAGGAAGACAAACTGGAAGGAGATTAGAGTGGATAAATACACTGAAGTGGACACAACTAGAGCTGGTATTAGCAATGTAGAAGATACTAAGGTACAGATGAAGAACTGGGTGGTTCAGTTACCAAAATATGGTGAACATTGAATGATACAGAACAGAACTCTGGGTACCAATAAACTGCTGAGAATTTTGTCTGAAAGCTGAGAAATCATCTACTGGAAGCAACTGAAGGACATGAAACTCTGATTATTCTTCAGGTTAAGCATAAGCCACCAAAGTGAAAATGGTTATCCTACAGTAAATCAGTCCAAAGCTTCCCATGTGGAGCATAAAGCATTGCATAAGACATGACTCACCTAGAATGCTGTATAAACTCATTATTTGTGTTCAGATATGAATCTAAATTTGAAAAGTTGTAGTGAAAAGCTGGGATAATGGAGGAAATATGAGGACTCTTCAAAGTAGGTGCTGCATGTGACATGAGCTATCAAAATATGACTATAATGATAAAAAAAGATTACTTTTGTCTGACTACAGGGTTTTTTCTACTTCCATTTTCAGTATTATGACATTCCCATCAGTAATGCTTATTAGCATCTTTAATTTTGCAACAATCTCTGGAATATTCCATCTAAAGAAATAAGTCTCTGAAAAGAATTAATCTTACACTTCTCCTCTAAAGAGGTAAAAGGTAAGACAATAAGGAAAAAGAAGCATATATGCTGGAAGAAAAATGGCCAAAACAATTTTTTGTTTATTCAAACCTTTTTATTATGTGGAGTGGCTTTTTTAGTGTCTTCTACTCACAGGTAGTTGGCTGACTTTCTGTAAGAATGGAAGTAACTTTTAGGGAAGTATCTGAATGAAAAGAGGGTGTGTAGACTGATAGGTAAGCTCAGAAAAGCATTCGTAGGGCTGTAGAACTATCCAACAGTTCTGCTATGCAAATAGAAAAAGCAAAATTTGCCAGTTGAAGAGATGAAATATACAGAAGTGACATCATGATGTTAACTCCTAAAGGTGCAAAGAAGAATGACAAACTTCATGTAATAAAAAGGAAGAAAGATAAAACAGGATTTTGTGGATAACAAGGCAGTGGTATTTTAGAAGTTAGAATATTGCTTGTGTAACTACCAACAACCTCAGATGTGGAATCCAAATATCACCTGTGCTCTCTGTGCTTCTTCCCTTGTTATCAGCACTGAAGATTTAACAATCAAAATCCTGTTGTTTCCTCACTGACTGGTGAGGACAATGAGACTCCAACTCAACTGCTTAAGTATTGGGAAAGTTATTGGCTTGCTGCCAGTTGATAACAAAACTGGCTGAAAAAAGTAACTATGGTGGGTGATAAAAAGAATATTTGTAAAGTCAACTTTTTGTGTCTTGTTGTAATCTTGAATTATCTTCATGTACTTCCCTGTTGGCTGCTTTTTCTGCCACCTCTCATCAATCTTGCTGTCTCATGTAAATTACACCAATTTATTAGATTTCAATTTTCTGGCATGTGAAAAAGCTGACTAGCTTCAAAAGTATGCCTGAACTATCTCTGTCTGACAAGAAAAAGTCTCAGGCACACTGTGCATGGTGGAGACAATAAAAACATATGCCCAAAACAGTATGATATATCACATGGTGATAAAGCAGAGCTAACAGCTGCTTGAACCCTTTGCAATGGAAGCACAGCTATGGCCTATCAATTTGCAGAAGACCTTGGGAGCAGTTTTATATTCACAATCAGTAATCCTATAGAGAGGAAATTTTTAACTACTTGGCTTCACACAGTTTTTGGAAAACCTTGAAGATGCATTGTGTAGACTAAGGAAACATGCAAAACCATATTAAGTGGTATAGTTTTGGACCTGCCATGTACTGCAATGCTGGGAGCAGATCAGAATAATAGAACTTAGAAAAAAGGAGTTATTTTCCTGTTCACTGAGAGAATTCCACATAAGTCCTATGAGACCCTTGTGATCTTTGTACTGTATGTTCAAAAAATTAAAACTGGAGAGGAATCCACAAGCAGTAACAAACTCTTACTCTGTAGTACCCTTTCAAATTTTTTTTTTAATTTAAAAAAAATCATTGCCTTTCAGAGCCTATCCTCCTTGCCATTTTGTGGAAAGGAAGAGAAGCTTCTGAAGAGAAAGGAGTTAAAATTTTTTCTTCTGATCCAGCTCCTATCTAAACTTTGCAGCTAGTATATAAGGAGTGTGTCTTATTAAACATGCTAAATGTATGTGCATCAGTTTGTGAAAATGGCTGTGATTAAGTAGATGAATTGCATGAATTCTGCAAGAAACAATACTGATCTCTTGCCTAAACGCTTATTTAAACTAAAAATCCTTACAGCTTATTAAACCATACATGAAAGAGCAAGCCAGGACATGTAATTTGGAGATCATGTCACTGCTCTGAGAGATTCAGATCACTAGCAAGAGGGTCATTTACCTCTTGTCAGTATATTCAGTCACAGTCAAACTAAATCATATTAAAATAAAAATACTTCTTTTCTGGATTAGAACTGGTACTAAACCAACTTAAGTATTAAGAAAATGTGCAAGGAAACTGCAGTTCTGCATTTTCTCTTTCAGATATTGCAATATCAGTTTGCTTAGTTCCAGACTTTAAAAACTATCAGTTTTTTTAACTGCAAATCCTATTTATTCAATGGGAGTTCTGGAAATCAAGGTGAAGTTTGTCACTGCTAATCACAGTCTGAAAAAATTTCAAAAATATTTTCATGGAGAAGATAGAGGGCTATTAAAGCAAATTTAGAGGTAGTGAAAAGAACACAGCATGGTGATGTTTATTTTGGAATCAAGAGCCCAGCTGACTATTCAGACTTGAAATTTAGTTTGCAGGACTGAAAATTAAATTTTTTGTTTGTGAACACACTATATCAGCTGCTGAATCACTGAGGCATAGAAATATGGCACCTCTCTATTTTTTTCTGATAGTCATTTTTCAGTTCGTGCATTGTAAACATTTAAGGGATTTTATATGATGGCACTTGGAAAGGGAATAGAGGTTCTAACTGTTGAGACCTGTATATATCCCACCATTATGTTACCAGAGTAAGTTTTGCTTCCAGAGTAGTCAGAAAGTAAAACAATAGAATAATTGTACCATGCAACAAGACAGGTGAAACCATTATTAACATGGTTAAAATCAAAGCTAAAACATTCTTTGTGATGGTTCAAGCCCATTAGAGGTAATATGGTCTCAATTAATAATTAATAGCAGACTAAAGTTTCACTAAAATCTGTCTGCAACAGGCTGTGAAACTCATGAAGGAATTAATGTAACTTCAGCCATTCATGGAAACCTATAGATTTAACGTGATAATACTCCCTTGCCTACTGATCAGACAAAAAATATCACTTTTTCATATCAGTTGTGCCACTGAAATTTCACAACACCTCTTCAGATTTGTATTGCACTAAAATACAACTTAATCTACAATTAACTTTCCTTTGCCATTTGTGAACATGCTGCATAAATATTAATGTGTGAAAGCATTCCATTGACAACCACTCAGTTGCGCTCCCAAAACCTGGCAATCTCTCCCTCCACCCACATGCCCTCTGACAGCCCACTGCTGACCCCACAAACAGGAAAGAAGCAGGTCAGCAACCTGCTGAAGACAGAAACAGCACTTGGCTCATATTTACATCCATTCTCTGAGATCAAACATTAGCTCCTATTTGCACACCTTCTGTCACTCAGCCTGGCTCTTTCTGTTGGGATGTATTTTTCAAGGCAAAACTAAAGTCCAAGTGTTTGAGAAGGTTCCAGTGGAAGAGAGCAGCATTTGGCAGTCCTGGTTGTGAGACAGTGTTCAGGCAGGACTGAACATCTGCCTGAAGCTGCGGTACGTGCTTCCTTGCATCTATGCATTGCTCTCAATGAGCATCCCTGTAATGCTGTTGGACTAGAACTTGATGAGGATGTTGTGATCAACATTGTGAAGATGTCACCAGTTCCCAGATGCTTGGTGGCAACTGCTCAGGTGCACTCAAGACCCTCCTTTCAGAGGAGCTGCTTTAGAAAGAAAGACAAGCTTAAATTTGGAAGACTTTGCCAAATTAGGAAGTGCCAGATTTAGCAAATAGGAACATGGCTGTGAAAACCTGAAGACTCTTTCTTCACCCTGTAAACAAAAATGGTGCAGTGTGGCTAATTAAATCTCCTGGAATGTCCAGTGAGAAGCAGCAGAATAAGAGAAAAAGGAAAGACAGTACAGGAGGTGCAAGTTGTAAACATAAACCACAGTAGTCAGTTAGTGATGGCTAAAGAAATGTAACTTTCCGGAGCAGAAAAAACTGATTTGGGAAAGAAAACAAACAAACAAACAACAAAAAATGTAGATAAATATAATGGATTTGGGAACCAATGAGGGAAGTGCTAGCAGGCTGAGTGAATGTGCTCCATTAAATAAGCATTAAATGGAAGATCAGAAATTGAATAATTGTATTATCTGGATAAGCATAAGCCAAATAAGAGCACAGAGGTATATGCGGATTTGAAAGGTTGTTAGGCTCTGTCTGTGGGGTTCTGAACAACGCAGACAAGCTCCGAGTTATGACTAAGTCACATTTGAAACAACCATTGTGGATGGTCTGTCCCCAAGGCTAAGGATCTGCAACTTTTGGATCTGTAAGTGTGGAAAGCAGCATGCAATAAGCTAAAAATTTGGTTAAAAGACACAGAAGTGGTATGGACAAAAGTAAGTTATAGTAACTTAAGGGGAGGAAAAAACCAAACTAGGGAGAGGAATAATTTAGAAGCTATACAAACTGCTACCTTTGACAGTATGACTCTCTCACTGCCCTTTCTCAGAGTAAGCAGTGAAAGTGTAGTGGTAGAGCAAGGAGTGGTAGAATAGCATAACCCCTAAAGTAGCATGCTCAGAAGCCTGGGGACTGGTTTGACTTGCTGGGATCATGCCCCTACAAGCATTCTGCTGTATCACTTCTAGGAAATCAATACAAGAAAAGAGGAAAGTGGGCCCTCTATCCTCTCCATCTTGGGTGTCCTGTCCCTCCTGCCCTTCCCTTGGCTCATAGTCAAATTAGAACTGTACCCCTGGAGAAGGCTTCTGGTGAAGCTAAGCAGGAATCCGGGAACAAATTGCCAAGCACTAGCACATACATCAGTGTAAAAAAGAAAGCTTGAATCCTGGGAGAGGCTGTGCCCAATGCAGTCAAGAAGCTACTCTGATGGAGAAAACCAAGAACTGAATGAAGCGTTAAACTGTTGACTGTGGGGGTTTTTTTAGAAGGAGCATACAAAAGAGAAGTTGAATATTCCATTGGAATCAGAGAGTTTGCTGACCCGTTATCCCCCTGCCAGGGCTGACGTCAAAGGATGGGGTCGGAACGGGTTTCCTACAGCTTTTTGGGACACCTGAAACACTAGGATGGGGAGACACAGAGTGATACAGACCTATCCAGAGTGGGGACTGATAATAATAATTGTGCTAGGAAAACTGGAAAGTTACTCACCACACTATGCATTACTGCAAACCCAGCTCTGCAATATAGACAGCCACACAGAGGAAACTAATAGCTCTTTTTAGCATTGAGACTGCAGTAAAGGGGAAGGGCTAGAGATGTGAAAGCAAATTGCTATCACAAGGAACTGAAGTCTCAAGCAGACAAAAACAATAACAAAAATAACAATGCTCCTAAACAGGGATACCAGAACAGGAAGCCAGCTAGAGCAGCAGCAACCACTGAATCAGACTGGGAACTGCTTCCTTGGTTTAATTAACACAGAGGTTCCAACAAGCAAAGAAAATTTTGAGAGATGAGCAAAAGGCTCAAAGGGATAATAAACACAGGAATGAGTCAGGGCTTTAACATTTGCTAACGATGACCTGCAGCAATTGGACCTAAGAAAGAGGGATAAGAGTGAAGCATTGCATAAATAGGACAGCCAAATATGGTACAAACCCCAGAAGCAGAAAACGAGAAAAGCCAGTATCGGCTCAGATGCTCCTCTAACACACACTCTGGAAAGTTTTGAAAGAGAACGAGAACCACATACAAAAGAATACCTAACTGGTAGAATAGGTAAAATTTTTAAAACTGCAGAGCAAGCCAAACAAATGCAACGCATTTAGAACGAAAACAAGCCATTCAAGTTCACAGAGAGCACTGTTAAATTCAACGAGGCATGTGAGGACTTGCATGAAAGAAACCTAGAAGGGGGGGGGGGGTGGTGGCCACTGGCTCCAAAATCAATGAAGAATAAAAAAGGACAAGTTTGAAAACAATCATCAACAAAGTGCTACTTAGCACATATAAGTACTTAACAGTTGAAAGAATGGTGGATTAGGTGTGACCCTACAAAGAGAGAGAGAGGGAGAAAGAGGGAAAGAGGGAGAGAGGGAGGGAGCAAGAGGTGTCAGGTACTTTACTGAACTTGGAGAGACTTAGCTCTTGAAAACTGAAGTTAATATTATAATGTTTCATTTTAAGTCACATGTGAAAACCAGTATTTTTTTTCAAAGCACAAAGAAGGAAGAGCAAGGAAAAAACAAACAAACAAATAAAAAACTAAAAGTAGGAAAGGAAAGATGGTAGAAACCTATTCATAAATAAGAACTGCTAATTTATGATAAAATAAGCTTATCGGTTATAAATAATAGATAATAAATGGATAATAAACATGAATTAAGAACTTATAAACAATAGCATAATGATATTAACTGATGTATGAAATAAAAAAAAAAAAAGGCAAAAATGCAATTAATCAGGCCTTTAAGATCGATAGAAAATCCTATGGAGGGAGACACTTGAACTCGAGTAACTCGGATAACTATTAATAAGAAGCCTTAAGCTGGAGTAACTCGGATAACTATTAATAACAGTCTTTAAGCTGCAGTAACTTGGATAATTATGAAAAACAATCTGTTCTGTTTTATCTTTCAGAGGTAGAACAGAAAAGGAATCTATTCATACTCTATGAATACTTTGAATTGTAAGTTGCGGACTTTGCTTCACTTTTTTTTAAATTTCATTTTATTATCATGTCTGAAATGGGATTGAGATAATACTTTTATAGGGCAATTGCCTTGTCTGTTTTTCTCACTGATATAGGACATATTTTATTAATATGAACATGATTAACAGATCACCAGCTCATAAAGGTGTGAAGGTAATATAAAAATGCACAAGGATATGATTTTGTCTCTTTATAGGACTTAATGTTCAGAGTGTTGAAAAGCAAAGATGATTCAGTTAGATACAGAAATGTATCAGCTGTATTTTAAAAGACTGCATGTTTTTGTAGTGCTACAGGGAAGACATTTTAAAACAACTATGAATAAAACGATGGACCAGCAGTAGAACAAGATGGAATTTTCTGGATAGTCTCTACAGAGGGAAGACAGCAAACAGCAGGGCAAGGCAGGCATTATACTTGGGAAGATAACAGCTTTCTGCTTCAGACATGGTCAAGGGTGACTATGAAATCGTCCCTTCTATATCCAACCAATCTGCAATTGCCTATGCAGGCTACAGTTGTCGTTGTGTGTGTTTTGTGCCCAAACTACCATAAGCTTATTTACAACATATATGTATGTGAATAATCAGTGTAAATTCTATGGTAGGATGTTATTTCTTACTTACATTTTAAAGTAGCACTTATGAATGAAATTATTGCAAATGTTTGTTATAATAGGCCAGTAAACTTTTGGGGTAAACTTTAATCGATTGCAACAAATGCTAAGGGTGCTTAAAAGGTGGGCTGAGTTGGACTTCATGCCTAAAGAGTTATCACAGTGATTCTGGTGACTGTGCAAATTGTGTGGGCTATAGCAATCCAAAGCTTAGCAGGCTAGTTCATAACCAATACTTGACGATAACAATGGGCTGCCCTTGGACTTTTGCAAGTTCTCTCATCACAAGACCAATACAAAAAAATGAAAGCCTTGAAGAAGATCCATTGCCCTGTCCTGATCCTGACCTCAAGTACAATGATTTAGATTCTCAGTATTAAAAACTATTACTGGGATCTCTGTCCCAGTAAAACCTTTGCTTTATATAAACATGAATTTCAGAAAGGCTTTGCTGACACAAACATAAATTTTAGAGACACATACTTTATTTCAGTCTAACACTTGATTTTTTTCCCAAACAAGTAAAGTTCCTAACAATTCTGCTTTAAACTTCCTATCTGACATGGGAGAGCAATACCAAACTACAAGTAGGCAGAACTAGCAAAGTGCAGATTAAGAGCCATAGGCACCGTTGCTCTTCAAGTGCCAAAACCTCATTGCAACATAGCAGTAATTGTGCATTCCTATGGGTGTTACAAATGTCAGTATTTCTGTAGGGGTTACAAAACCAGGAAAGTTCTAAGACATAGCAGTGTCAAGCTGCTTTTACCTTTCTTTTAAAGCCCTTCCAGTCTCAGGGAAGACAAGAAGAATTTATTTTGATGAATAAGAGCATAACTTGGACTTAGAGGTGCTGATGGATGGCAGGCCAGACACAAGCTGGCAATGTGTACTTGCAATCCAGAAAGGCAAACATGTCCTGGCCTGCAACAAAAGCAGCCTGGCTAGCAGGCACAGGGAGGGGATTCTGCCCCTCTACTCTGCCCTTTTGAGGCCCCACCTGGACTACTGCATCCAGCTCTGGGGCCCCAGCACCAAAAGGACATGGAGCTGTTGGAGCAAGTCCAGAGGAGAGCCTTGAAGATCAGAGGGCTGGAGCATCTCTCCTGTAAGGACAGACTGAGAGAGCTGGGGTTGTTCAGCCTGGAGAAGAGGAGGCTCTACAGGGTGTGGTCTTTCAATACTCAAGAGGGGACCAACGAGAAAGATGGGGACAGACTTTTTAGCAGGGCCTGTGTGATAGGAGAAGGGATAATGGCTTTAAACTAAAAGAGAATGATTTAGATTAGATATAAGGAATAAGTTTTCTGCAATGTGACACAGTACAGGTTGCCCAGAGACGTGGTGGGTGCCCGCATTCCTGGAAGTGTTCAGTGTCAGGTTGGATGGCGCTCTGAGAAACACGGTACAGTTAAAGATGTTCACTGCAGGGGGGTGCACTAGATGTCCTTTAAAGGTCCTGTCTGTTGAGGAATACACTGAGAGCAGTTAGCTCAGTGTGCAGCTGCAGTGCCAGCCGCAGACTGAGCTCTGGGTGGGAGTCCTAGGAAAGAACCGAGGCCTGAGCCATGAACTGCCAACCCTTTACATAGCAGAGGCACAGGGACCTGTGACTCAGCTCGGTGATCGGACACCCAGAGACATGGCAGGAGCCAAAGGACTGGGAGGAAGAGCAGAGACTTTCACACCCTTGGACTGTCAGAGTATAAAAGCCCAGGGTTTCTCTGTATGGGGTGCTTCCTCAGAGGCACCAGCTCAAGTTGTTTCTGTGTTACTGCAACATGAATAAATTGCCTTACAGAACCAGACTCTGCTATGGGAAACCTGGGGGTTGAACTGGTAAGGAAACCTCATCTAACTATGTGTGGGTGGGGTGTGTAAGGACTGAAGCGGGGCCCCCTTGACTCACAGTAGCCACCAGCTGTGAAGGGGCTTCAGTCCCAGCAGTGAAGGTCTCGGGCACTGGGAGTGTGACTGTGAATGGTCAGACTGGGAAGTTTCCTTGACATCATGCAAACCAAACTGTTCTACGGTCTTCCAGTATGCTCCTTAACCTTTCCAAGTAGATCCTCTTTACAATGTTTTCTCATGTTTCAGGGACACAGTTTTAAATAGGACTGCACAAAGTAGTATAAATGCTGCCGTTCTACTAGACCCATTAGACTATGCTTCTCCAGCTTTGCCTACTTGGTCCCATCTTTCTGAAACAATACAGCCTCCACAACCATAAAGGCAAGACTGAAACAGGAAACTTACATAACCATGTAAGCCATCATGTTTCAAACACAGGGGGAAAGACAGGAAAATGCTCACAATTTCAAAGGTCTCTGAGGAAGTCTTCAAAACAGCTTTCTAAAATAATGCTAGCAGGGAATAAGAAAAAGAAAAAAAAAACCCTCAAGATTATAAATTTTTTAATAAAGGAAATCCCTGTAAAATTATGGAAGCTTCTTCAAAGATTGGGGAATGAAGAAACTCTACTACAAATGCAGGGACAGAAGAACTTTGAAGCCCTGAGAGGGCTAAAAAAAACATAGTTGCTAAAAGGCTGGCTGAAAGAAGTAGGAAAAAAAAAAGAAAGAGTTTTAAGATGACAGCATAAAGACATATATGTGCGTATGGATCTAAGACTGCAAATTATAGACACTGTGGATAGGCAGACACTGCCTGGGACACCACTTCCTTTTTCCAGAAGATGCAGAAAGTAAACTCAAAGCTTACCAACCCCTCTGTGACAGACCCTCAAGAAGACATCCACAGCTGAAGTCCACCACACCCCCATGTTGCTGATGCATCCTATGGAATTGAGCTGCTTGGATCCAAATTTTAGGTTAATGTCACGTTGTCTCCAAAGTTACAGGGCAACCCTGTCCGTAGTTTCTATTCTCCTTCACTATGTATGAACTTCTCTCAAGTTCTAATGCTGACTAAAATGGGAATCCCCTAAAACTTGCAGAGATTATTCTCTCTCCACTCTGTGACTATTACAAATGACACCTCAACATGTTGAGTGATTGAATGCATTTCATCCCCTCCTTACTGTTCTCACTGACCTGACTTTTCATGGTTTAACAGAAAGCTACTTCCAAAGGTCTCCCCTGAAATGGCTATCCTCAGAGTTACTGAATTGGGTTTATAACTCAAACCACGCAAACACCCTTACAACACACAAAGGAATTGTTGACTTAGTGTGGAGAGGACAAAAATGCCAGTCAAAAGAAGTGAGAGGAAATGGTAGGTTAGGACAATCTGGCAGGCAAGGCTGGTACAGGGGCCAACCTAAGCCAGATTTTCAGAAATGACAAGTGAACGAAGCAGTAAGACAAGATAGCATGAGGTACAGGTACTTGGGGAGAGAAAGAAGGATCCGCAGCAAGTGAGAAAAAAACTACAAGACTAATTGATACTGAACTGCAGGAGTAGGATGGTGAGATTGGGAAGTTGTAGGGAAAAGGGTGAAAACTTCCATGGTGGTGAAAGGAAAACTAGGTTTTGCTAGGCAAGAAGACTGCCTGCATATGAGGAAAAGGAGATACTCAAAGAGAGATCCCAAAAGAGATACAAGGACTGTCTGAGAAAGCATAAAGAAATGATGCAATGAGGGGGGAGACAAAGAGATTAGAGTAAGAAGAAGGCATGATATACCCAAAGGGAGAAACTGTATAGGATGAAGCAGAAGGGAGAAAACATGGGAGAAATAGGTTGAAAGGTTAGAATCCTAAAAACAAAGCCTTTTCATATTGTAGAATGAAACCCAGATTCCTGAACATCTCCAGTCTTCTGCTGAAAACCAGTGGTCATGGAACTCAACAAGCCTCAGACTGATCTAATGCTGATGTAAAAAAGAGAATGACAACTAATTGCAACTAGTCAGATCTCATCAATTTGAAGAGAGCTGTAGAGAAGATTTGAATACATAATGTTCACTATCAGTGACAGCTCATAGGAAGATCAGTAAATCCTGAATGACAGAATATTCAATTTTTGATTTTCTTTCGTTAAAAAATATCTAGGACATGACACATAAAGAATTCCAGAAAATTGTAGCTTAAGGTTGCAAGTTACAAAAGTGCCAGAAACATAGCCAAATCAATGTTGGTGAAATCTGAATTCAACCCTTTTTGTGTCACCCTGTGACACAGTTTTGGATGACCACTTTCTGTCTCTAATGGACAGACATGTTCCATAAGCAAATCAAGTCTTGCCCATGCCAACATTGGGGAAATGATTATTAGGTTTCTCCTGCCTAAAGAAATGCCTGGAGCAGTATACAGGGTGGTTTTTTTTTTTGAACATGGCCCCTCCAAGATCTTCAACTCAAAAAATCAGTATATATTCTATTGCTCTTTATACGCTTCTTTACAGACCTTAACATTAAAAATTGAAACTGGTTTTGGTTTTCCTTCCCTTCTGTGAAACCTTAAATGTCTGATAGTTCTATTTGCCTCACCCCTTATGGTACAGCGCGTTTTTCAAGTATCCTGTTTTCAGTAATATACTGATTAAAATTCAAAACTAGAAAAAAAGGCTATTTTTTATATGTTCCTTTCCTAATTTTCATCCACAGCCCATACCATTTTCCTGTAACCCATGCAGCCCTCATCTACTGCCAGCCAAGCTTCATTTTTTTCCTTTATGTTAGTTTTAAGCATAGTGTCCCTACAGCATATTTTGAATTGCTTCCTGAATTCTTAATTTTTCTGCTTCTGTCATATCCTCCATGCTAGCAATACCAAGTCTGGCAGTATTTCATTTCTTATTGTTTGAGTTAATAATCACACTGAGTTAAAAAACAATTCCAAAACGCTTCCACAAACAGACCTCCAGGCATTTCGTACAGTTAACAAATTCCAGTCAATGCATGAATAGTTAGCATTTACCGCAAATGTATCTTTGTCCTAAAATACGATTTTGTCCTTTGTTCTAGGAGAATGCCAGAAGAAAAGCATGATTATTACTGCACCCCAGATAGAAAAGCAGCTGGAGATTCTTTTGAACTCTTCTTGGAACTGACACAATAAAATCCTAATCTAAAGGTATAATTTCAACATTAAGTAGAAGAAGACTCTAGTGCAGTGAAGGGTATAATACCCACAAAACCACCTCAAAGACTTTAACGGATGAAATTCACCTGGAATGAAGACCACAAAAGCACTACACCACTCCAAGTACTACATAATGTTTCTCTCTTAAACATTATTACAGTAATTAAAGTGGTGTTTAGACTTTATGTTGTCTGCCACTAAAGAGAGACACATGGCATTACCCCTAAACAGCAGCTGTATCTAGTGTGGCATATAATTCAGTGGGTCAGTTTTTGTTATTCAGGCAAGGCAATGAATCCAGACAACAAGTCCCAATTTACACCATGACGTGTTGCTCTCTCTCCCAACCCTGAGAAGACCTGATCCATCTTAGATTGCAACTGAATGGCACCACAAAATCAGCCACTGCTGACTCACTGGTAGTCTTGTTGAAAGTGAAAGGGACAGGCTGTTGCCTATAAATAACAGTGGGAAAACAAATTCAGCACAGCACATAATTTGGTTGGTGTGATGGTGGCTATCAGAAAATTATCTGTTCTAATCAAACAATCACTAAGTCCACCTTTTTTTTTTTTTATTTTCATGCAGTCATCATGTTCCAGCTCCAGTCCCAGTGGATACGGCACTACGTTGTCTAGATGGAAGTGGCCTAGCCAGTCTCTGTCTTTGTACACTTTGTATCAGGCACCTGACCGATCTCAGGTGATATGTCATATCTCAGTTTATACCTTGACAGTGTGACAGAGCTCAAGACAGCGCAGTTCATATTGTCTCAGGGACAACACTGGTGGAAACTGCTGTTGAAGAATGAAACCTGATGTCTATCTTTATTAAAACAGTTGTACTTAAGGTTTGAACTAATTTGAGTTGCCAAAAGCAATTATTTCTTGGTTCCAAATTTCAGCTCATGTTGAACACATGGTCAACCCTGTGAAGCAGACCATCTGGTACTACAAAGAGCTACAGGCTGGTTTTTATGCAGCTTAGACCATTCATGACAGCTTTGGATTAACTTTAACAAAAGACAATAAGCTGCATAGCAAAATTAAATATATCTTAAACCATTAACAAATTATCTCTCAATTACCTCCCTAGAAGTACCTAACAGAGTTTCCTTAGCCTCATTTTAATGTGACAAAAGAGACAAAGAAACAAAGTTAGCCCCAATCCTGTGAAAGCTACATGGGACAGTCACCATCAGGACTTCAAAGCCTCCTGATTGCCAGTGCATCACTCCCTCTCCAGCCCATCTTGGTCTCTGGCTGTGACAAAACTAGCAGCTGCTTGCAAAAACAAGCTGAAGGACAGAGATAACAGCACCTGAATGCTACATAAACAAGGGATTGTGGTAGCTCTCTCTAATAATATAAACCAATTATGTTCTTCTGGCTCTGGCTTCCATCTTAAAAAGAATTAGTCAAAGGGTTATGTGGGATTAGGGAATTAGCCCTTGACCCCTGAAAAATGTAAGCTCAAATATTAGTTGAGGTCATGAATGAAAATCAGTTTCTTCCATTCCAGCCTTGTGCTTATATATTAGAAAAACACAACACAAATTGGCAGAAAAGGACTGAAATAACAACAGCATCTTGTGCATATGTATACACACACACACACACACACACACACATATCTAGTATACAAAGTACATATATACATATATCTACTTAAGAGAACGGGGAAGGTGGAATAGGAGAGCATATTTAGAGATAGGATGGCTTTGAATTGTTTTGAAATTTGACACTGAATCTGAACCAGGAGATCCAATGTTTGATTTTTGTCCTGCAATGACCCCTTCGAGTAATCTTCACCAAGAAAGAGTCCCCTTTAATCACCTAACACTGAAATATCTCATCTAAGCTAGTCCTCAAAGCTCCTCTTCAGTTTTGTCAGAAAGACAGGCAGAAGGTTATCTATGCCACCTACCTTCCACACCTATCCAGTGATCATGGTGCAACAGAAGTCCTTTGGAAGCAGAGCGCGCACGCTCTCTCTCTCTGTCTCTTAGACTGAGATGCACACAACCTAAATGCCTTCCCGCTCCCAATCATAATTTTGTCCAATTTATTGATTAAAGATTAAAAAAAAGTGACTCTTTTTATAAAAAATTCACAGCAAAAGGATCCTGTTTTGTGCCATGGAAATTCCCTGTGAGTATGACAGATCTTATTTAATGAGCAATTTCCAGCAGGAAAAAAGGGTTGGAAAATTATAGACAACAAAATAACCTTATAGACAACAAAATAACCTTTTCCCCACTAAGGCTTTGATTTCTACATAAAAACTATTAATATTGCAGTGGAAAAGATGAAACCCAGACAAGAAGATGTTCCTAAGTGAATCTTCCGTTTCTACACAAAAGACAGATTCTTCTTGATTAGAGAAGATACACCTTTTCTGTACAGGCTCATAAAAGCAGTGGACTAGCAAACAGACTTCCATTTAAACACTAGTTGGGCTTGAATTGACCACAAATATAGAGAGAACTATATAAAAAACCGCAGAATTGTATAGAAATGGAAATGGTGTAAAAGTCCAGACTCCAATCTCTGCCTGTAAAACAGGGAGTTCAAACCGAGACAGTTAAAAGTAGGAACACTATTTAGAGACTGTGCATTTTAGCTCCAAATGACCTTTGGTCTTGTAGAAGCATGTGCTGACATAACAAACATATAAGAGACATAATTTCTTCTTCTCTTCTACTAGAATACCTAAATTTCAAGAGATTTTGCCAAAACAATCCTCCTTCCTGAAATTTCATTCATGCCTGTGAAAAGTTTTGACTTCTGTGACTAATTAAAGATAAGTCCTTTCAGAAAATCAAATCAACAAATCACAGAAAACAAAGTACTTGAATGTATCTCTAGGAAGCAGTCATTTGTCTTCAGAATGAAAAGAAGAAAAGTAAAAAGACAAATGAGGTTTCAGCCTCGGGCAGCAGTGATGCACAGAATACTTGATTGTTCCACCATACAGGCAAATTCCTGGTCTTATCCTGGAACACAAATAGAGTTGGCCTTAGAAAACTTAGATTGCTTTCAAAAAGAAACACAGAACACAGTTAATTTTCCTAGACATAGAAGAAAATTTCCCCTAATTTAAAAATATAAAGGTATTAACAATCCAACTGTGAAGAATATATCCCTGTCTTTGAGACAGACAGCTTTCTATAACAATGAGTTTTTTCAAATTTGCCTCAACAATCAATAGGCTTAAACATGCACTTCACTTTCAAAGAGAATTTAGTTCATTTCATAAGGCTACTAAAAAAGTGAGTAAGAACATCCATAGATTGTTTATCGCAGTTTAATCAATCATTTTAGAAAGCAAACAAGATTAACTTTTATAACATCATTTTATAGATAACTATGAATAATAATTCAGATTTATGTTACTGATATAAATGGAGTGAGAATTCAGAGCAGACAAATAACCTGCTCTTTACAGGTTGCTTAGGCAGGAAAGGTACCATTTTTATTCCTACCTACTTGTTTTTCTACTGTCAAATGCCATTGGAGCCACAAAAGACAGACTGTTGTTACGAAGCCAGCAACACTTATTCTGTTTCACATTTTGTAGCAGACTCATACTTCAGGCCAAGCTCAGGCCATAGCTTTCTAATTTTTCTCTAAATCATCTGACACACTTTTGGGAGTTATAAAACAAAGTGACTGATGATACCTAACCATTGTGTGTGGCAGGGAAAATATATAGCGTTCCTCTTGTGGGGACAAACTGCAAACCTGGATAATGCCAGGAGTAAAGCCTACTTTGAAAAGTCACATTTATGCTCAGGGACAGTTTAAGCTTTTAACAAACAGTTGAAGATAAATCCTGTAGTAATAACAGAGAACAAAATGGTACATTTCTCCTGAAAGCACTTATACAGATTCTGGAAAGATGCCCAGAAAGAGTCTCAGGCATGAAAATAAATTATAATATGTGTATGTTTTCCATAACAAGTCCATAAGTCTAGACTAGCACATAGATAATGGGCAGTGAGGATAACAACTTTCTGAAAAGGGGAATCAGAAGAGAGGCAGATAAAGGGAAAAACTGCAATCCAAAAGCTTTTCTTAGATGTAGATTATTATTCACTAGCAAAAAATCCTCCTTTGCACTGATGAATACAGAATATAGGCATTCCCTTGGATAAGCTTCCTTTTAAAGTTCTGAAGAAAGAAAAAGAAAAATCAAGTGAACTTTCACTTCCATCAAGAATGAGCCTGTTCTGTCAAGTGTGCAATTATTACTTTCCTATGGCAGAACTGCAGAACAACTACTGAGGAGTGATAATTCTCAGAAGACAGTATTCTCTTTGGTTTAAGCCATGGAACTGTGATAACTCCATCTGTAGTTTGAAAAGGATCATGATGCCTTACATATTGCCTACATTAAGCAGAGAGCATCTGAAGTGTGGTTATTATTTTTTAAATCGGTGCAAATAAGACTGGTGCAAAAATCCACATGTTTATTCCAACCAAGACTACTTTAGTATATCTGAAATTGATTACGAATACATTTAAATTAAAGAACAATAAACTATTTCTGATTTGAAAGGAAGTCCACACAGTAATTTGTAGCACTTAGATTACACCACTGCACATTTTTGTAGACTCAAGTCACAAAGAAGCAGTGTGCCATAATAAGTTATTTGCTCTCAGAAAGCACAGAAACTTGCTCTGTTTTTCCAAACTGATTACACAAGGCAGGTTGTCTCAAGATCTAACTAACTCTTGAAAAACTGTGGAGCATACATTTCTCTGTGTTGAACAGACACAAAGAGGATGAATCCAGCCACACAATAACCTCTGTGGCAGGTGTAACTCCTGCATCATTCTCAAAAGTGGAGCAAAACTTGGAAGCAGCACAACGAGACAGTGTGGCCTGGTTGGCCTGAAAACAATGCAAAGTAGGGCACAGAACCCTTCCGAGTTACGTCTGCCGAGAGCAGCCCTAATTGCCAGCACACGCTACGTGAACCCGGTGATACACTGTCAGTGATGACGGCGATACAGAGGAACGTGGTAGCTATGCCTGGAAGCCGGGCACAGAGACACGCGGGCTTTGCCCTCCTCTGTTGAATGCAACTTGTTTAATTACTTAGTGCAAATGAGCACAAGGCATCTGCCACTTTGGGGGCCCAAGGGAAACGGCATGTTTCAAGTGGAGTTTCAGACTGAAGCCCACCGATGCCCCACTGTCTGCTCCCGCAGCTTAAAAGGAAAATCCCTCGAACGCGCAGACATTGGTGCGGGCACGTCCTGTCCGCGGCGTTCGCAGTTATCTCCTCACGGCCACTACCCTTAGTCTCGACCAGACAGACTACTGTGTTCAAACCCGAGGCACAAGGCCACGGCGATGGAAGCGTAAAAGCTCTTCTGATCCGCAGCCAGGCCGACGGGAGCAATGTACCAGGATACCCGTCCGGGCGCGCCGCGTGCCTGGAGGCAGTGAGGGTGCGGGAAAGGGGGGGACCTGGCCTTGCGCTGCCGGGAACACCGCGGTCCGAGGCGCTGGAGAGGGGAAAACCAACCAAACACCCCCCGCCCGAACCAATACACAAACAAACAATCCCCAGACAAGCACTCTTCCCGCGGCGGATGGCGGATGTTCGCGGCTGAGCCTAGCGGCGGGAGCAGCAATGAGGGAGAGGGGCTTCTCCGCCGCTCTCCCTGTCCCCGCGGATCTCCGGCTCGCAAGCCACCACCCGGTGGCCGAGCGCAACCCCTCCGCGGCTGCCCGTGGACCCTACCCCTTCCCGCCAGCTCCGCCGCCGCCAGCCCCTCCCTCGGCAGGCGGGGCCCTGCCCGCCCCCGGGCTTCCCCCACCGCCCGGGAAAGGGGAGGGGGCGCTGGGTCCGCCCCATCCCCGCCCCGTCCCCGCCCTTCCCGCCGGAGCAGCCCCGGCGCGCCCCTTAAAGCCGTTCCCGCCGCCCGCGCGGGCAGAGTCCACGGGGTTGCCGCCGGGAGACGTCGGGACACGCCGGGACGGGGTGTCTGCGATGCTGGAGAACGGCTCCCTGAGGAACTGCTGCGACCCGGGCGGGCGCAGCCGCCTCGGTCTGGCGGAGAGGGAGGCGGGCGCGGCGGGCGCCCCGCGGCCCGCCTGGGTGGTGCCGGTGCTGTCCAGCGTGCTGATCTTCACCACCGTGGTGGACATCCTGGGCAACCTACTGGTCATCCTCTCCGTCTTCAAGAACCGCAAGCTCCGGAACTCAGGTAAGGGCTTGACCCCCGCACACTGCCCCGGCGGCGGCAAGGGGTGGCGAGCGACGGAGTCTTGTGTGCACCCATGTCCTGCCGCTTCCAGCTGTCCCGAGTAGCCCAGCCTGCTTGTGGAGTCCGGGCGGGCCGTCCGCTGAATGCGGGGGACCAGAGTCCTCTCCATCTGTGCTTGCCCTGTCGTGTGTGCAGGAACCTCCCCCGGCGCTCAGTAGTCCTTTCCAGCGCACCGAGCCGGCTCTCCCCTCCGGCCGCTCTCTGCCCTGCTTGGCCCGGGAGAGAGGAATGCTCTTAATAAAGCACTGTGTGCTCTCTATGGAGCTCCTGAGGAAGGGGAATCGGTGCCATCCGCTTAAAATACCGGAGACAAAGAGGGTGCCCAAAGCGGTCGGAGGAAAAAAGGAGGTTTTAAAACTTGCTCAGAAGTCCTGAAGATGCGGTGCTGTACATGCGCAGGAAAGTGGCTCAGCCCGCGCTCCGCAGCCTGCATCAGAGTTCACGGCAGTGTGTCACGAAATCGTCTTTCTTCTTGTCTCCTCACCTCATATCCTTCAACCAGAATGCAACAAATAAAGTGTGGTGTTTTCTTTTAATCGTGTCTATTGTTTTTCCTGTGTGTGCTAGAATGTGGCTCTGCGGGTTTTATTTGCTAAACTTACTGGCTTTCTCTCCTCATCTCTGCTGAGCTGGTTACACGTGTCTCAAACTATAAAACAGTACTGAAGCACCAACTTCTGGGATTTGCCTGCCGACCAACTTCCCTGATTCGCGTACCTCCCCCTGCATTTGGATACTAGACCCCCACCCTCCTCCCACCGTCGATGGTGCCGGTTGCTCACTGATGCGCAGAGTAGGGATGCTGCTTGCACACCTGCACTCGGCTGGCTGGTGGGTGGTGGTGCAGCATAAGGTGGTACTCCCGGAATAGTGCTGTATCTACTACAGTTCTCGTAGGACCAGGGAGTTCACGGAACTGTTCTCTCCTTCGGGGCTTGAGTGCCATTCTTTGCCATGCGCACGCAGGTGGGGGTAACCAAACTTTGTGGGGAGCTGAGCGAGCTTCGATAGGCAAGGTTTCCTGAACTCTGGGAGCCAGCGGGCTCTGCCGCCGGTCCGCCGGGTGCTCCCCCAGCACGGGGAAGGAGGGACAGGTGGCTGACTTGTTTCTCCGGGGGGAGGAGGAGTTTGTTTGTTTGTGGTTTGGGGG
>JAWWES010000001.1:35886038-35939411 GCA_035583135.1 Lophotriccus pileatus
CCCCCCCCCCCCCCCCCCCCCCCCCCCCCCCCCCCCCCCCCCCCCCCCCCCCCCCCCCCCCCCCCCCCCCCCCCGTTTTAGTGTTGTGGTTTGCTTTGTTTTGTTTGTGGGTTGGTTTGTTTTTTTTTTTTTTGACTAGTGTTGCTTCCCAAGCGCTGGCGTGTCTCGTGTGTGGTGTCTAGAGCTCCTGCTATCTGGGAGAAGGCGTTCATTCGCCCTTGCTTCAAGTTAAATCATAGGGGCAGAAACAGTTTATGGAGGGGTGAGTCTTGCTCTCCCACATGGTTGCACCTCTAACTGCAGGCGACGGATGCCGGCGAGTCCCGTTTACGTGAGGCTGAGCAATCACAGCCCAAGTACCAGCGGCAAACTTGAAGACGTCTGGAAGGGTTGTCAGGGTGCGGGGTGCGCTAGGGAGCTGCCGGTCCTTTGGCTCCTGCTTGGAGCTGCACCTCCAAGGGGACCGAGCCACTTCCAAAAGAAGCAGAGCCATACCGGGGTGCCGGCGCGGGCACAGCCCGGGAGCCGGAGCACTGCGTTCCCCGAGCGGGGCCGTGGCCGCCGAGCAGCGCCGGGCGCTGCCCCGGGCGAGCGGAGCGGGGCTGAGGGCAGGAAGTCCCCCCCGCTCCCTCGGGACCCCCGTGAGTCACCGGCACTCTCCTGGCCCCCTCAGCGCCGGAGGAAGGCGCGTTCCCGAGGGATGCGCGCGTGGGCTCCGGGGGGAGGAAGCACCCAGGGAACAGGCTCTCGCTGGAGAGGATGGCCGGCCCAAGGCATCAAGTCCCGGCTGGGGGGGCAGCACGACAGGGGCTGTCCTCTGAACCGTTTCCTTTGCTCAAACTACAGCAGAGGGAAGGGTTTGGACTGGAAGAGAGTGATGCCTGGAAGAGTAAGTTTCAAGATACTGATAAAAGTGCTCTGTGGCATCCTAGGACTGTTGGGGAAGGAGTGGGGGGGGGGGGTGGAGGTGTGTGGAAATGGTCGTCTTATCTAATTCAAATGCCCACTAATTGATCTCCTACTAGGATCATCCCTAATGTGATGTCACTGACCCTGTCCCAACGAGCTCTTCATCTTTGATAAGTACTGTGAAGAACAGCAAGAAAATCCTTCTGCATAATCTTCACGAGGTTAAATACCTTTTCAATTGCCAGTTCTTAGATTTAAATCAGGGAGAGATGGCTCTTGGAGGTGAAAGGGAAAGAGGATAGTTTGGTAAATGTCCACAGAGGTCTTTTCAAGTAAAATTTCTTCTTAAAGGGAGAGCAGAATGGAAGAGGACTGCAAACTTGTGTGGGTGGAGTGATAGAGGGGATGGGGAAGGGGTGGAAAGCTAAGGCAGTAACAGGGGAGCCTTTAGCCTCCGACAAGGAAGGAAGATGGACAATGAGGTGGACTTGCAGTTTTCCCTTCTGAGGAAACAAGAAACAACATATTTGTACTTGCAAGGGGAGTGAATGTAGTAGAAAGTGAAATGGTGAGGAAATATGTAACGAAAGGAGTTAGAGCTGTAATAAGGGATGTCAGAGAGGGACAAGATGAAGTTAGTGGAATGGTTGTGACAAGAGACAGGGCATCCAGATGATCAAAGAAAAAAGGACAAGCTATAGCACCATGAGCACTCAGTTCCCTTTGAAGAAGCTAATGAGAGATTTTTCTTGGATAAGGATGAGAATTTGGGACTTCAAATAAGTCACAGGTGTATAAGGAATAAATTAATCAGCTTTGCCCACTTCTGCAGTGCAAACAGTAATCTTGCCTTCTGAAAGCAAAACAGGACTTTAGCACTTTTCCAGGATTTATCAACACTATTCTGTCCTAGACTTTACAGAGAAATCTGATAATTGGAAACAATGTAATTATGCATCACTCTCCTGAAAATTAAGGCATGATCAAAAGTAAATCTGTTTTAATGCTGTTATATAATGGGAGGCTCAAGAATGGAGTGAAGTAAAATGACCCATTAGCCTTTAAGCTGATACGTATTATGCTCAGCAGGAGAGAAATGGAGAATGGGTAGGACTTGTGCTTCTAGACATTGCTCATTCACTCCTCAAACAGTAGGAATTTTGCCAGCCTTATAACAGAATGATGGATCATACAGAAGCCTCTTTCCCATGTTTGAATTTGGTTTTAGGGAAAATTTGTGAAGACTCTTCCAAGTAATGCACAGCATAATTGGTATGAATCAATGTGCTTGTCTTACATAACTGCACCCAGTCTTTCTGTGAGAGGCTGTGCAACTTCTGATCTCTAAAACTGATTTAATTTACAGAAATTAATGCTTTTATTAGTTCTGATTTGGGAGGAGAGTAATTTCATCCAACACACTACAAAATGAAATAAAACTTAATATATGGAAATAATAAAATTAAATTAGCCTGTCTTTCTATTTGAAATGTCAAATGTGTTCTGAATTTTCAAAAACATTTATTGATTTTATGTGTCTTCAATTAAGCATGCCCAGACAAAGGCAGCTCTTAAAATGCTGAACTTTTGAAATGCTAAAGTTTACATGTGTTCAGCCATCACTGCTGGATGATCAAGTATCGTGACGGTGCATCAAGTCAATCAAAACCACTACATGCTTTTAAGAATTTCAGGATACATTCATATAGCCATAGCTTTAAACATAACATTATGGGTTGGGTTAAGAACCTGGTAGGAAGCACTCCAGAAGGTGGGAACTGGCAAGGCATCTCCCACAGGACAAAGATAAAGCAAACCATTTATATTTCATTGGCCTTAAAGCCAGCATAAAATCAGTGAGAAGTGAGAATTAGGACCATTAATTCAATATCATTTTAAAGAGTAATGAGGACTTGAGACCCTTTGACTTTTGGAAGAAGGTCTAATATTAACCTTGGTGCATTGCCAAAGAATACATTAGTGGAAAGTGATATTTTTAGTGCATTTTGTCAGCCTTCTTCACTCTCTGCAGTATTTTCCTTTCTATATATAACGGCTAACACAGCACAATGAGATTCTGATTTCCATTTGAATAGCAAGGTGCTGTTGCAACACAAATGAAATCAAAATTCATGTTTCTTTTACCTGTAAGAACATGGATGTATTTGCATGTTCAGTTCTGTCCAATGTGCGTGTGAGTACAGAGATAGATAATACTTCTCATACAAAAACCAAAAACACACAAACATTTCTAAATGTAGAATTCTAACTTTGGTACTTATCTGTCTACTAAATAAACATATTCAGCAATATAACCAAGCCTTGTAGTCTTTTTCCATTCTCCTTCTATAGCCCTCACTCCACATCTCTGTGATATAGCTGACAGCAAGTTTTTGCCATTGTTAAATGCTGGGTTTAATTATTCTTCATCTCTTTGGTCACACCAGTTCTCTTTCCCTCCTTTATTCCTCCCCTATAATTATTCCTGTCTACTGGGATAGAGGACAGTTGTCTCCTGTGGTGGAATTCATCTCTCAGAAGACTAAATTGAGAAACCTGTTTCTGAACTTCTTCCCTTTGGCTCCCTTTATAATCAATGGAGAAAAACGAGCATTTTCAGGAAATAGTTAACCTAACAATTTTTTTAATACATCTACAGTAAGACAGCTGATTCAGCCGATAAAAGTGCTAATGTCTCTCCGCTAAAAACAAAGAGAAGCAAGAGGGAGTGTCTCAATGTAGCCACCTACATTTAGATGGAAAGAAATCAAATATGAAGTCAGAAGAATGTAATTCTTGTAGTAAATTGTCAAGTTTCATTTTTAAAATGGCACATTTTCCTCCTTCTTACTGCCTGTCCTCCAAGAGATCATATAGATTTAACTAAGAGTGACATAAAAAAAAAATTACCAATACAACTGATATGTTCAATATGCTTCCTGGCTCCTGAAACTACTTGGAAAAATTGTCTGTTAATATCCGCAGTGATGCTGACAAGAATATATTTTGATGAGCAGAGCATGAGATCCCACTCTTATGGGATCAGATTTGTACTCATGACATCTTGAACCCTGGATCCATGGACTTCTTAGCCCTGGGACTGTGTGTGTTTGGCCTTCACATTCTATCTACATTCAGCTTGAAGCTGCTCAGTACTAAGAAACTGATGGGAATACAGCTTCAATATTCAAAAAAAAGATCATGGAACTCAGCACTTAAAATAAAGGTTTTCTATCTCTTTGTAATAATATTGTGGTTCAAACTAGCTTTTATTTTATTTTAACTTTGTGATTATTAGTTGCTAATTTATAGTGGATACTTTTATTTGTAGAACTATAACTGACATTAACTTGAATGGATCATTTCTCTACCTGGTGAGAATTTTGGGCAATATTAGTGGAGAATAAGCATATTTACTCTCAACCTTTTTTTTTTTCTTTCCGTAGTAAGCAAGCCAAATGCTTTTAGTTTCCTCTAATTAGCCAGGGTCTGGATTTCCCTATTTGTTTCAGGCCTTTTACATCACTTATCCAAACTAAATTAATAGGTCTTAAACAAGAGAAAACTGAACTGTTCATAATGATGCAGAGGAAGTACCACCAACACCTTCAAGAAAATATTAATGTTCTGTTCCACTCTGTCCTTTCCTGGATGGACAAAATGGTATGCCTTGAAGCCACATTTTCCTTTTATGTGATAGCATCATATAGATGACTGTTCTTGGTGCAGCCACTTGCTGATGCAGCTCTTCTTTCTCTTTTGTTACACAACTATTCCTTCAGTACCTGACCTTATACCTCATGTTATTATACTCTTTCCACTTTCTGCTCTTTTAGTCCTCGAGCAAAAAAAGATCTTGACATTTCCCTGTATCAGGCTCTCAACTTTGTATTATCACAAAATTTCATTAGTTCTCTTTGTGTTTTGTGACATAATACTTCTGAAACAGACAAAATTACTTCAATGTAGGTTATCTCCCTCTGGTCCAACAGTTTTCTTTCATCACCATCCAGGCAGTGGTAGCAACAGACTGTGAGTGGTACCCCGGTAATTCCAAGGCTAGATCCATTTAGAGCAACCTCTCAGGTACAGAAAATCCAAGTCCAGCTTTCATTAAATAAAGATGATCAGATTTGTTGGTACAGCCACTTTGTGTAAGCTTTGTATAAGCATTGACTTTTATTCCATTTGTCTTTAAGTGCATTCCTTATTTTCCTGTCCTCTGAAGTTTGTTTCTCCAACCTTGCCTACAATTAGGATGAAATTAAGAGCCCAAGGATTTCTTGATTCATTCTTCCTTTGCAGCAATTCCCCACCTTGAACGCAAGTCCCACGTTAGCACATAGTCTATGGTAGACAAATGAATCTTCCAGAAGTGGCAACACTGTTTTACTGTTCTCATTGCTCCTCAACTAATTGCTATTCTGGCTTACTGCGAGCACCACTCATGCAAACAGAAACAGCATTTGTGCAGCACGATAGCAAGGGAGGAGGAAATGGGTAGTAAAGTGTGGGAGCACCACAGCTGCAAGTGAGTCATGGCAACACTGCTCTTTGGGATGCATGTGGAAGCCAAGCTCTTTTCCACAGCCTGAGAGAAATCTGCACTTCCCTACTGGCAGTAAGGACCAGAGAACACTTTCAGCCCCTTTTTACAGGTTCCACATGTAGCTTCTCTGTCCTTTCAGAGCATATGACACTATTTCTGAGATAACAGATGTTAAAAAATTCCTGCCATCAAGTATACTAAATCTCTCTGACATTTTTATTGTAGATATGCTAATTTCTCACCTGCCAGCTTGCTTTGTCCCCAAGACCACCATTATTGTCCTTATTAAAAGCTCTAGCAAAATCTTTCTTCAGACCAGGGACTGTTTTAACTTGATTTTCAGGTTCCTCCTCCCCGAGTAACTTGTCTCCTTTTTCCTTTTGTTATTGTGCTGAAAGAGCATTTTAAAAGTCTTCACAAAGCCAATGAGGTTTAGGGGGGTTGTAAGTTCCCATTTGATCAATTTTTGCTCTCTCTAGCGATTTTCTTTGGTGGACATATCTTTTCGTGTTACTTCTAGCCTCATTTCTTGCCCTCAGTATCCTTACTGAGACCATTTTTCCTCCATCTAGATCTGGAACTTTTTCTAATATTTTTCCCTCTTTTGGATGCAACTTACAGAGATAATATTTTTGTAACTTTAATATGAAGAAATGCCAACCTTCCTCCACATTCAAATCCCTAAGCTCCTCAATACACTTGATTTCACTTTCCTAATTAGCTTCTTTTATTTATCAAAATGTGCAAGCCCCCTTCTTAGTTATCTCTGTTTTGTTTGTTCTTCCATTTAATTTAACCAAAATAATCCTGTTTGCTTTCAATTCAACCATATTTTCTATGACAGGCTCTTCAGGGATGTCTTTGTTCTCTATGCAAACAAAGGCCAGGATATGTTGGCAAATAGACTCTGTATTGAAGAAATCTGCCGGGTGCATATCCAGAACTCAGCGGCCGTTTGTGTGCTTATTTTCCTCTTTACACATGAGGACCTGCAGCATCCCATTGTTAAATTAGTTCCATTATTATTTTCCTACTAAAAGGAGGTGTTCTTATCCTATTGCATGTTTCTGCATACTTCCATGCACAACGTCTTTACAACTCTTCCTCAATGCAATTTTGGCTTTTACCAGAATATGTATCATCCTTTCTTTCCCTTGCTGTCTCTCTCCTTTCCCCCCTTTTATGAAGACAATAGACTTCTCAGTTAATATTTCTCTTCTCTGATCACTGGTGCAACTCCATTCAAACAAAATTATTTCCACAAAGTTTTATTTTTATTTTTTATTGGGTTTGGATGCCCTATTTTATTGCATAGGTTCCTGGCACTCTTTTACTGATTCTGCTGCTTTACAAATTACCCCTCCAGCTGAACTCCTCAGTGTTTGAGCTCCTAGTTTCTGTATTTTTTGTCACCACCTTCTTGAAGCCAAAATTCCCTTGCCCTGAGTGTTAAATGAAGAAACTGCATGATTCCTTTCAAGTTCTCTTTCCATATCTCAATTTCAAGTTCTTTTTGTTCATTCTGCCAGATTGGATTGCAAGCTGGTATCCCATATGCTTAGGTGAAGTCTGTCCATGAAGATATGAAACCTCTTCTGAGAAAATACCACCAAATGATCAATACTCCAAATCTTTCTACATCACTTCTGGAATTATTCAGTCGTGTGCCTGTGATTCATCTCATACTCCTAATTACACTTCTATTCTCTTCCTGGAGAGGAAACAGAATAAGTTCATCACCAATTCCATCCTCCTTTCTTGAGACTTGGTTCAAACAGTAACCAGATGAGAAAATAAATCTACAAAGTTACTTATGAAATAGTAACTCTAAACTTCGTTAACCTGTTCATAATTCCAAAAGTAGAAGACCAAAGTGAAAAAACAGTATTGTTCATTTGCAAACCAGGAAAATTACTTTAGCAAAGGAAGTATCCTTCAGCAAGTAGGTAAATCTTGCAAGTAAATTTAGAAAAAGTGAAAAGCAGAGAGCTAAGATTGTTCTAGATGAGAAGAAATCTAAAGAATACAGAATTTTAAAATATTTGGGAAGTAGAAAGTTTGTAAAGTAATTATGAGCCTAAAGGGATTGAAAGAAACATTTAGGAGTACAGAAACAGCATAAAGTAGAAAAAATAACTTCTCTATCAGTCTGCATCACAGGGAATCCAGATTAGGGTAAAATTGTGATCTGAGGCAGGTTATTCTGCAACTGTAGGATACTTTGTACCCTCCTTTGAAGCACCTGGCAATACCATATGAGATGATACCTCTAAATTATAATTTTCTTTTATCTTGTAGAGGAAGTATTCAGTTTATTGATAAATGAATAGGGAGTTTATTGCCAATATCAGCTCCAAGACACTTTTATTTTAGAATATAATGGTAAATTCTATTCTACTTAGTAAATAGAGCTTTTGTGTGCTTAACTTTTGAGGAAATAAAGTGATAAGCATTTAGTTAAGCTGCAGAAGTAAAAGTGTTTTCTTGAACCTGTAATGGAAGAACCTAAGCGTTCGTTTACGTTGTGTATTTCATTTGGCACAAGTCCACTCTACCCGTGTTCTGAGCAAAGGAAAATCAAAGGATAGTGTCTGTGTGATGCTTTGCCTGCAACAGCATACCCAGGCTCTTCACAGGGCCAAGTCTAACACAGTCAAACAGCTTTTTTTTTATTCCTTTTCTTTATTCGCTCCCTCATCTACCTGAAATATCCAATACAAACATATTCTCGGATACAGGAAATTCAAATGGCCTCTTAGCAGCTGTATTATGGCAATTCCCATGTGTCTTAGCAGCACTGCCTTTCCTGCCAGATCTCTCCTGGACTCTGGACTGCAGGTTTTTTTTCAAGAATCACTGACTGTATGAGGAATGACCTCTCTGCAGTAAAGCTCTATTCTTGGACAGACCAGCAGAAGCAATTCACAGACTCATGGTGCTCTTTGGCACAATCAGCCAAAAAGCTATGAGGCCAAACCTCCTCATGGAGCACTAGGGCAGCTCATTTTAAAAGATTAGTTTTTTCATCTATTCTTAGCAGATATATATTCACCAGGTGACTTGAATCATTGTGCTGAGGATGTTAAGGGAGACTACACTCATCTCATTAAATCGGTGACAACCAGTTCTCTGCCTCTAGGAGTAAATTCTACTCCTACTCCAACTCAGATCTATTATGAGTACCAGCATCTTCAGATATGCTCAAGGTTTTAGCTCTTAAAAGTTATTCTTTACAAGTGCATAGTGGTACCTTGATGTAGACTGTCAAGTACATTGCCTTGTTCCCAAGAATATGAAAACATCTATGCTATCCTGAGTTGATAAAACAAAGGCAATTTTTTGTCTTTGCAGAGGGGAAAAAATGCTATGGCAATTTTCATCTATTTCATTCTGTTTTTAAATCTTTCACCTGGCATAAAACAGGTTTCCTGACAGGAAAAGCCAACAGTAATATATCCAAATCACTGTGGGTGCAACTCCACTGTCCTCCCTAATAACAGCAGCTGCTTTGGAATCTTTTGGTTTACTTTTGATCTCAACATTGATAAGGACTGAGCTCTTTTAGAGTCAGCATTTTCCTGACATTTCAGCTGTGTAGGCGACAGTTATGTCTTGGCATGATAGCAAATACCAACAGCCTAAACACACTCATCAAATGACTAAGATCTTGACTGTTGGGATTATATTTTAATTATTTACTCATTATAGAGGTATTTGAATTCACTGTTTAATAAATGCTGCTTAAATTATGTCTGGAGAAGAAAACATAACCCTTCTGTCAAAGTTATTAATTTTTTTCAGCCGCTTTTTACAGACTTGGATTGGTTTCAATACCTCTATGAAGACTACAATAATTTACATGACACTTCCACAGACACTGTCACCTTTCTGCTACAGAACAACATCTGCTCACCTGTTGTTTTAGACTGCTGTATTTGCACAACGTAGGCAACAACTGTCAGAAGATATCACATGCAGCTTCTGACTAACATGAAAGTATCCACTTAATACATCAGCCTTGTAAATATAATTACGTTAACTAATTGTAAGTTCAGAACTAGCATAGAATTGTAAAATACATCACTGCAAAGAAGACAGGAACCTATAAATGGCATCCTCATGTCTCTATGATTTTCTCCAAGCCTGAAAATCTTAGTGTCCTCTCATCCCAAAGCTAGGTCCATTTTTCCCAAGACTTTGAGGATACACAGCATTTAATATGAGTTCTGTGAAATGCAACTTATGGTTCTTAAGAGTCTCGGGAATCTATATTCACAAGAATAAACATTCCAGCCAGCTTGTTTGAAATCAGTTGTTACTCATAGGAATGTACAGCATATAATTTTCGGATTCTTATGGAGGAAAAAGCACTTGATTAATAGGGATCTGGTATCTTTGTATGCCTTTGTCTTGTTACATTAGAGGTCACTAGAATTCAAAGTCCCCTGCCACAAGTCAGATAGTACACTGTTATGTTCCAGGTGTTTTACTGGTATAAAATATAGTGTCAGAAAATGACTGTTGTGCTGTGGAAATTTAGAGCACTTCTACTCAAGGACATAAAGCCTCCCTGTGTTATCTCTAAAGTGACTGCAAAAGTACTTGCTATTATATTCACAGATGGGGTTACAACCCATGGACAACAGATTGTTTTCTGCAATAAGTTTTCATGTTAGCAAGATTTTCTTTTATTTTTTACGCTTTCTTTTGCAGTCCTTAGAAGCAAAATGTGTAAAATATTAAGCAGATTTTGAAGCAGATCTTGTAAAAAGATGGTTTACTCATAGTGATTTGCCTAGAAAAAATTATGTACAGGTAAGTGGGTTAAAAAAGTTTAAAAGATTTTACCTAGGATTATGGTCCTGGGTATGAAACATCGACTACACAATCCAGAGTCCAATTTCAGTGCTGGACATCTGTTGTTTCAAAGTAAAGGAAAAATTAACTAATTTGAGATCCTGTAATTATGCCTTTAGATAATCTGAAAACAATGTAACCCTCTTTAGTCACACTTATGAAACACCTGCTATTCTAGGACCATAAAAACTGTAAAACTTGCTGTACAGTCAGCTTCCTGGTTCAGTATGAAGCAAGAATATCTGTTCTGCTTATGGAGAGCAAACGAAATATTGAAGTACGTGACCTTCAAATGCAACATTCTCATGTAGCATATAAGAAAGTGATTTCCATTTGAGATTGATTTAGTAAAATTTATATTGGTTTGATCCAGTTTGCAGGTGTATTCACACCGTAAAAGACGTGTGACTTGGTACGTTACACAGACAGAAGTCACGCACTGCTCTTTCTGCATCACAGGCCACCAGGTCACTCATGGAGATAACATCTAGGACTCCTAGGACAAGGGATTAGTCTGAATGGCTAGCTGCAGTTCACAGTGCTCAAAGATCATCAAAGTAGCAGGTGCAACAGGATCCTGCAACCTTGGTAAGCTGAACCTAGTATGTGAGTAAGAAAGGAGGAAAATTCTAGCCTTGCTAAAGCCAGTGGGAATTGCTTTCCAAAAGTGATTTTGCTAGAAGCTGGTGCCTCCTGCCTCTTTCTGTGTAGCCCTCACTACAATCCACTCTCCAAGTTGGATTCCTAGTCTGTAGATTTACGGGTCTGTAAATGTTTGTCAGTCCAGATTCTCTGTTTGGTTCAGACCATTATGTCCAGAGACTGCTCAGATTCTGCTGTCACAAGGAATATGAAGACACAAGGATACACAAGACAAAGCCCTATGTGCTGTAATGCTCTCCTGACCAAGCAACTCCAGCTTGCTGTTAATGAGCATGTCTTGTCTTTACATGCACAGTAACAGGTATGATGTTAGATGCCCTCTGCTATTTCGTAGACCAAGTAGAGCCCTCGTCTGTTGCCAAATTGACAGCATCTTCCCTCTATTCCCTAGTGAAAAGAGTAAATATCCTGTATACTTATTGCTTACTAGAACAGATCACCCTGAGAGGTTATTGAGTCTCCATGGCTGCAGATAGTCAAAATCTGACTGCACACGGCCATGAACAACTCACTGTAGCTGATCCCTCTATGAATGGGAGGGTTGGACTAGATGATCTTCAGAGATCAATTCCAGCTTCCATGACCCTATGGCTATATTAGTTGAATGCCTATGCCTACCACCCCTCATTTGCCTACCTCACCAATATCATAACTCACAGCCCAGCCAGAGCAGAGCTTTTGTCTAGATATTTTGCAAGGTTTCTACTGGCTCTCAGAAAAGACCTTGATTCAGCAAATGATCATTACACACTTTGTCTGTATTGAATTGAAATACAAGCCAGCTAATACTTAGGAAAAGAATACACAATCATTTTCTCCAAAAGCATTTTATTTATTCACATGTTCACATGCTGTTTACAAACCTATGAGTATCATTGTAAGATGAATCATGTCAGTGTACATTGCTTTAAGACTTTGTTTCCAAAAGAAGCAGATGGCATAGACTGACAACAGCTTCTCAAGACATTCATCTCCCTATGCATGTACAGTGATGAGGCCTTCCTAAAGCTCAGAACAAAAGGGGTAAGACTTTTCCTCACTAAAGGTTATAAAAGCCATTTTCAGCAAGTATCTATTTTCTTCCTTGGTGAAACAGGAAACAAAAGAAAGGAAAAGCAGATCATAATGAACGGGCTCCAGAGGGTGTTAGAAGCATTTGCAACTTGTCAACCAAAGTGTTTTCCATATTAGATTTTCCCATACACTCTATTTAGTGCAGTGTATCAGATCCCATTTTATAAAAATCCAGCATCCCCTACTGTGTCTTGGAGTTGAACATTGGAACCCCAGAAGTACATAGCAGCAATACTGGACTCCTGATTTGATTTGATATCTTTTTGCAGATGTAACCAGTTGACATGTACATACTTTGCATGTATTTGTTTCTGATTCTTATAGCTGTCACATGCTGTGAGTCTTTCATCTGAAGCCCCACAGAGTAGTTGAGCAAATCACTGTGGAAATTACCACTTGCATGTCTTTGTTTCTGCAAGAGGAGATCCAAACATTTATAAGAAACAAAAAGTTCTGTTCTGTTTAAATGGGTCTACGGGGCAAAGCTACAAGACACACCTTATCATAGATAACCAAGTCTCTTGGCTGAGTATGTCCCATAGTTTGCAATAGTCCCAATTTTATTCACTTCATATATCTGTCTGATAACTTAAGCATCTTCAGTAATATCTTAAGCCTTATATTTTAAAATAGAACTATTTAATATCTGAGAGCAGTTGTTTGTTTCATGTTTTTTTAATTCAATTAACCTGCTAGTAAATATTAAAATAAAGTTAAACACAAACCAAATGGTTTAACAAAATAAAACGTGGGTTTAATTTGAACAAAATTATTTTCATTTTTCAATTTCCTGTCCTCCTTTCTAAAAGAAGGTGGAAGTTAAGTTATTCTAAGGACTTGAACACTGTTTTGTTGCTGTAACAAAGGAAAAAAACAACATTGTTTCCTTTGACACAAATTCAAGCTATAGACAGTAGCAAAGATGAAGGTAATAGAAGGTACTATTGAAGTTCATAGAAGATGAACTAGCTTTTCATACAATATAAATTAATATCTGCCAGGGCATAAAAATTTTCTACAGAGTTTTTGGGAGTCAAATATCCTTACTTGGTTTGCTTCTACACTTCAGCCTTTTATAGTTGATCTGAAACAAGTTTTAGGGTGGGTCTTTTGTCTGTTTTTTGACAAAATAGCATCCTACAAAATGCTACGTATTTCACTTCTTTTTTCTATGACATGACATATAGTGTTGAGAGTGAAAAAAAAAGTTATTAAAAATTATAGGTTGCCTAGCTCTTTATAAGATCTAACTAGATTGCACCTGTTGTATTTTACAGCTTTTCATATTAGCCCCTTTGTCAGCAGTAAATGAGTTTTCTTACTTGCAGTTGTGCATGTAGGTTTCCTATTCTTTCTTGGTTGAAGCAATCAACAGCTGTGATTACTTCAAGAGAAGAAAATTAGGCTTTACATAGTGGCAGATACAGGAAACACTATTTCTTTCATGGGCCAGTGAAAAAACAGTCTGCTTTCATTGTTATTTAGTATTTGCGCTCAGCAACTGGAGGTTTTGAAGCTGGGCTGCCACTGGTGCCCATAGTGCTAAAAAGAGTAAAGGTCTTAGCTTCACTCCCTGTGTGAAAAGCAGTACTACCCTAGATAGAGACATTTAAACTGAAAGAGGGTACATCTTAAACTAAGGAGGGTAGACTTAGATTAGATACTAGTAAGAAATTCTTTACTGCTAACGTGATGAGGCACTGGAACAGACTGCCCAGAGAAAGCTGTGGATGCCCCATCCCTGGCAGTGTTCAAGGCCAGGTTGGATGGGGCTTTGAGCAACCTGGTCCACTGAAAGGTGTCCCTGATCATGGCAGGTGGTTATAACTAGATGATTTTTAAGATCCTTTCCAACCCAAACCATTCTGTGATTCTCTTAGCAACAACATGGGCCTTTTTCCGTCCTAGACTACCCTGAAGGTAAGAGCCTGATTTCAGTGTTAGGGCATGGGTATAAGGGATCTTCATCCCTGAACCTGCTGCAAAATGCAGCTCAGTTGCAGGTGGCTGGACAAGACAGAACAAGGTTATTGCTCCTTCAAACATTTAGTCAACAAAACCAGGCTAGTTGTGTAGAGTAGCTGGCAAGCTTCTGAATGAGAATGTCACATCATAGCACTCAGACCACCACAACAGAGGAGCCTGAGAAAGGGCTGTGCTTCTGCATGGTGTCACTAAAACCTCCTGTCTCCATCACAGAATCCATCACTTTCTTTTGCCTCCTGCCCTGTAGGACGATGCAATGTCTCTGCTGTGGCTCATGCACCAGGTGGCAACAGAGAGTCACCACTCTGCCCGTTCGCACCAGAGGGAGCCACAGGACAGCAAAATTACACACGTAGGCACTACAAACCTCAAGCCTTCATACTAAGTTTTTAACAGCACGATACTTTTGCACCTGTAGTCTATTAGGAAACTTAAGGCAGCAAACTCATGGCAAGGACTTGTGTTCCCATATTTAACCTGGGGGAGAAGAGTGAGCAAGGAGAAAAAGTGGAGCCTTTGTTTTGAGCTATGTTCATACCTGAATGCCAAGCATGCCAAAATCATGATCTCAAAAACACATCAAACAACACTGCAACCTAGGTACCTGACTGTTGACACTGGAGAGCTCTGCCTTATAAGCTAAAATTCAGCTCCTTCAAATGTAGCTTCCAGCACCAACTGGTAGTTTCAGATGTAGGGCCAAGAACGCAGGTCTATCCCAGTCCAGGAGTCTGCAAGTCACTAAGCCAAAATTTCAAGGTCCTTTTGCATGCTATGCTTCTGTTCTTGAGTCCTGCATTCTTCTGGAGATCATTTATCAATGATCTGGACAAGGGGATGAAGAACACCCTCAGTCAGTTTGCAGACAACACCAAGTTGGGCGAGAGTGTCAATTTGTTGGAGGGCAGAAAGACTGTGCAGAGGGATCTGCAAAGGCCAGGTCAATGGACTGAGGTCAACTGTATGAGGTTCAACAAGGCAAAGTGCTAGGTCCTCACTTGAGTCACAACAACCCTAGGCAGCTCTACAGGCTTGGAGCAGAGTGGCTGGAAAATTGTCCAGTGGAAAAGAACTTGGGGTGTTGGTCAACAGCAGAACATGAGCCAGCAGTGTGCCCAGGTGGCCAAGAAGGCCAATGGCATCCTGGCCTGTATCAGCAATAGTGTGGCCAGAAGGATCATCCCCTTGTACTGGGCACTGGTGAATCCTGTGTTCAGTTTTGGGCCCCTCACTCCAAGAAAGACATTGAGGTGCTGGAGTGTGTCCGGAGAAGGGTACTGGAGCTGGGAAATGATCTGGAGCACAAGTCTTATGAGGAGCAGCTGAGGGAGCTGGCGGTGTTTAGTCTGAAGTATAGGAGGCTCTGGGGACACCTCGTTGCTCTCTACAACTACCTGAGAGGAGGTTGTAGCCAGGTGGGACTGAGTCTCTTCCCCCAGGTAACAAGTGAATGGACAAGAGAAAATGGTCTCAAGTTGCACCAGGGGAGGTTTAGATTGGATATTAGGAAAATTTTTTTCATTGAAAGGATTGTCAAACACTGGAACAGGTTGCCCAGGGAACGGTGGAGTCACCATCCCCAGACATGTTTAAAGGAGATGTAGATGTGGTACTGAGGGATGAGGTTTAGTGGTGGACTTGGCAGTGCTGGGTTAACAGCTGGACTTGATGATCTTAAAAGGTACTTTTCAACCTGAATGGTGTCATGATCCTATTTCCAGTGATGACTTTTGCTTTGTACATATCACAGGAAAATTATACTCACCGATTATTCTAAACAGTTTCACAGAACACACATTTCCTAAGAAAGAAATAACCTGAATGTTCCATAAATCAAAGACCAGCTTTGATTCATTGTTTATATTTCTTGGTAGAGTCTCTAAAATATGCTGTTCTAGTGAAAATATATTGCTTCTCCCTTTCCCTTACATCAAAGTCTGCAGTATAACCCACTAATACCTGAAGTCATGAAACATAACTACAAAAGAGCATATCACTGCTTTTAAACTGGCATATTCAAAGAAAACAAAAGCCCATCTGGCACTTGTTTGGAACATTATGTTAAACCTTCTGTTAGTAACACACTGTTGAACATCATACCAGATTAACATGTCTCAGTAAATCAAAGATTACCCTAGGTCTTGGCTTGTAATGTCTCAGGGAATTCAAATGTCACTGTGTGAAAGACTTAATTCTCTGCTCCACCTGCTACTGGTGTCCATTTCTGGTTCTTTTGTTCCTGCTGATATGAATGGAGTTTCATCTGAATTAGTCTAGCAGGTTCTATTTTTTCTGATGGATTGTGAGGACACAAAAAAATTGACACAGGTGATTTAAAACAGATTTTTAAATTACCTATTTTTTAAAAAATCAAGATCTACAAGAGTTTAAATACTATAAAAGAATACTAATCAAGGAAGTCAAAACTCAAGACAAAAATTACTAGGAAGTAAGAAGCATCAGCTTTTATGCAGGAGCAGATTATGTTTCTCTACATGCTGTTTAAGCCATTGATTTGTATTAGCTGAGCCATTTTCAAAAGAGTAACAAAAACCTACCCAGTTCTTGGTTCTGCCTGCCTACCTGGTACAAATTCTTCAGTCCCTCCAGAGTCAATATTTCCCTTCAGTATTGAAAAGCAAACATTAAGAACAACCCCCATAAACAAGCCCGAAGTGAGCTTCAAGAATCACATGAACTGAAGGCCAGTGGGCAACATGATAGGCCAGAAATGCAAGTGTCACTGGCAGCATCAAGAATCAGCAATAAGGTGGCCAGGACTCTCATTTAAGAGCCACATCTGAAAGGTTAGTGGAAGTCCTAGCTCTGAAAGCATAATCCTCTAATTTGTTATGTAATTCTTTCACAAAATATGCCAAAACTCACTTAAATTTTGAGAAAGATAATCAGCTGAATAAGTATGGACATGGACATATACAAAGAAAAGCTCCAAGAGTGGGACCTACTATACAGTTCCATCACAGTTATCATCTGTTTTGCCAAAATCCTGAATTCTGAATTTGTACCTTACTCAGGTTTGCACTCAGGATCGCACTCAGAATAATCTGCTTCTTAATGAACATTCATCCTTGGTTTCAATCTCAAAAGTATTCTTATACAACCAGGAGTGGAGACATGGACACCTAAAGTCAATTTTATACCAATTTACTCCTTGTTGAGTATGCTCCTGTTTTATCTGGTCCAGACCTTGAGACTCATTTTAATGAGGATTCAGGAGGTTCTGGAGCATGGAAATTAAATTTAAGCCTGGTTATCAAAAGGTGATATTGTACAAGAAAGTTCAAGGCCACATAAATATCAGGGCTGCATAGTTTCTATTACTAAATAGTAATTATAGACAAAGGGAGATTAAAGAGGGGCAGTCTTACTGACTGAAGGACTGATTACTTTCTTCAAACTCTAAGATATGCCTCTTCACTCTCTATGCTGGTCTAGACTCAAACAACAGATCCAATAAACCACTTGCTGTAGTGAATACTGGCCGACAAGCCTTGAGATTCATGTACTGCTACTTCTTTTCCTGAAAGTAAAAGTTGTAGGAATTATGAAAGGGGTCTAGACTTTGACTTCTTTTACATCCAAATATAATTCAAGTGCTTAATTTTATCCAAAGTAAGAGAAGAGCCTGTCAGTCTAACTTTTTTTGAGGATGTCTATTACTGTGAACTCTGCACAGAAATGATTGGCTTAATTTTATAGAATGATAGGACTCTTATTTACTTCATTAAAGTCAATATTGTGCTCTGCTTCCTTTAGTAAAGATAAATTCCTACAGGTAGTTTTCAGAGCGATATCATAGAGAAACTCATGTTCTCATAATACTCAGCCAATACAAAAGGCTACTTAGTTCTAAACAGTCCTGATTGTAAAAACAGACAGGTTTTTAGCCCATAAACCCATACAAAGAGCTTTCCCACTTACATTCCCTCTGAAGACATAGAAATAAACAGTCTGTAAAAGCAGCTCTGAGTTCTCCCTCAAGGCTAGCATATGGAAATGGAAAAATAAAATAACTACGCTGAGTCATTGATCCTTGGCATTTAAAAAAACCTGCCAGTACATTACAGTCATATTCATACCCTTTCTGCCTTACCTGCCTTACTCCCTACATTCATTGCTACACAGTATCCCAAGTTTGACAGTAGAAGAGGAAAGGGCAGAGAAAAATGCAACAGTCTGCACAATAGACTGTGTAGAAACAATTTTTCTGTCTTGAAGCTAGGCATTTGTATGTTAAAGACAAGAATAATGGATGCAGAAGAATACATATACAAGGATGAATGACTGTAGCCAGGGGAAGCAGATCAAAGAGGGTGACATCTGTATGCAGCGTATAACAACTTGTTAAACAAATCTGTAACAACCAAAACACTACCTGATAAAAAAAAAAAACACCATGATATATTATAACTAATCATTTTAGCCAGTTTAAAACTGGCTTAAAAGAAAAAGAAGAAAAACTTCCAAAAGTGGTTGATGATTGCGATTGCTACTGGTTTTGATAGACACATTAAAAGTCAGTTGCCTTTTCAGAAGGTAGATGCTTAGCCCTTAGAAGTTCTGACCTTATCAAGAAGTTTGTTCTATGAGTAAATTCCTACAATATCAAGTCATATCAAGATTACAAGAGGGTGTGACAGTTCTCTTTTTCCTGTTAATTGAAGTAAGAAAACCAATATGCAAGAATGCCTCATGAAATATCCATCTAGTTCTGTTGCACCCAAAGTCACTAACAGAACTTACTTTCTTTTTTATGCACTCAGCTCTCTATGCTTAACACAGAACAGATGTGTATCTTTTTGAATCCTTGACAAGATATTTGGCTTTGAGTAGCTACTGCTTGTAATTAGGGGTCTTTCCATTCCAGTGAAAAAATGTTTCCTATAAATGAATGTAATTCTCTCTCTTATGAAACTGAAGTCTGGGAATGAAGTCCATTGGATAAATTCCGGAAGTAATGATAATATTTCCAACTAGATGAACATTCTGTGCTTTCTATTTTGTTACAAGCAGCAAAAAGCTACCTCTTCAGTTATTTTATGAATGTAATTTATGCCACTCCAAAAGTTGTGACTTAGGTGTATCAAGGAGCATTTACTTTCTTCAAGTACCTAAAAGACATCTAAGACCTTTGATTTCCCAATATGTTGCTTATGTTTTATGAATAAGAAAAGTTTCTCTCTACTTTTGTAGACTATTCATTGCACTAATATAACATTCAACTTAATTCTGCAGTCAGCCACAAAGACAGAAAAATATCATTGGGCCTTACTTTGCAGTGCACAGTGTGAACACTCAACCCTGTAAACAGCCATAAAAGTGACAAACCACCTGAGGTCTTTATAGATATTTGACCATTTTTCTTCTGGGTTTTAGACTAGTATATTATGGTTTTGACAAGTTCGTTGCTAACTGTATTTATTCATTGCACCTGGAATTTTCAGTATGTCCTAAACTGCACACAGAATTTTGAAAATATCTTATTAAATGCACTTTGCAGTAAATTTCCAAATATGGTTGAAGGAGCTGAATGCTCACTCTTTTTCAACAGAACAATTACATTTTAGATAAAAGCTGATGCTGGAAGGCCTTAGCGTTTAGATTAATCTTGGCACACACAGACTAAATTCTTTTTTTCTCCAAAAGGCATTCTAAAACATTTAAAAAAATACTTTCTCCGTCCTTCCTTCCCTCCCTCCTTCTCTCCCTTCTTCTCTATCTTCTAATGTCAGATAAAATGATGAAAAAAGGCAAGAGAAATTCATGATGTAAATACATTCCGATAAAGATGTCCCTGCACTTTCGCTAGTTTTGTCTTTTATCGTATTTACCATATGGCTAGAAGAGGCCTTTCACAGCCATCTCATTCTTCCTATACTCAGAACAGGGATCAGCTTTGTGTAGGCCAGTACTGACAAATGCTTATTTAACGCTTTCTTACAACCTTCACTGGCAGGCTCAAAGTGAGGTGCTCTCACACTTACTTCTTCTTGCCATTAAATTCTTTTCCTCAGTGTCTACTTTGAAACTTCCTTGTTGTGACTGAAGCTTGTTTATATTGACAACAATCATGGGAATAGGTTATATCCTTCCTGCTTTGTTTATCTGAGGTTATGTTCTGCTCAATTGTTTCCTTAGCTTTTCAATATTTCCTCACATATCATAAAACTATAGCTATAAAAACACTTGTGTGGCCTTCTAAAATATATAAACCAGGATACTAAATACATAACAAGGAACCATCTAAAATATGTTGTACACCACTCTTGAGATGAGTCATGTTTTGTAGGTACAGATGGATAATCCTGCTTTCCTTTAAGTTCACTAGCTGTGGTGCAAATTCTGATAATCACAGTTGTCCCCTACAGTGTATGGTAGAAAGAGAGCTCCCCATTCCTTAATTCAGGAATGTAAAGTAGATGTAAAGCAGATGGAGCAAACAGAGTAGAGGTGAAATTCTGTAATTTTTTGATCAGTTTATTCCTACATGGTTGTTGCTTTTATGACTTCCAGCTAATGACATTCTTAAAATGAAACTGAGAACTGCTTTGCTAGATGAGGACTAGAAAGCTTGGAGTTTGTAGAAATGAGCATCTAACTGCCCCTTTCAAAAAATTACTATGTTACATGCACAAATTTAAAAATTACTTGGGTCTTCTCCATATCTGTTCATGCTGTGAAGGACTTCCAGAAAAAAAAAAAAAAAAAAAAGTATGCAAACCAGAAGTATATTTTATGCTACCTAAATGCCAAGAATCTGAAGTCTATCTTCAAGAGTAAAGTTCTTAAAGAATGATTTTGTCTTTGATTTTTCAGGAGTATAGTTTACTATCTCACCCTTAGATGCAATGCCCAGAAATTTCAAACTGGTGAAAAGGACACTGTTTAAAGAGAAGCAATACGGCTCAACCATATCACTAAGATTTTTTTTTTTTAATGTCATCAGTAAGAAAGGTTCTAAAAACTCCTTCCATGGATTTGAATACTTTCTCTTGCATGCATGCATTTTTCATTTGTATAATTAAATATGCCTCTCCACAGAGGGTGGTAAAGGCAATTAACTCTTCCTCAGTCAACCCAGTGGGAAAATAACTGCAGTATGGGTGGGCCATTCATGCAGATAATAGCTATACTACAGACTATTGTGTAGCAATTTAGAGTACACATAAACCAGCACATCCTCCTAACCCCTATAGGCCTAGTCTTTGTATGTCTCCCTCTATACTTTTCAAGCCCGTTAGTATTCCAGTGATAGAATGGCATAATGCTTTCCCTACCCGGCACAATTTAGGCTTTTTTTTTTTTTTCCTTTTGATCTTATTCAATACAGCTGCGGAGTTAGCTACACTGAAACAATTCAACACATGCTTATGTAATGTCTCACTGATGGTTATGTTTACTGAAGATAAAAATAGCAAGGAGGGTACAAACTAGTCAGCAACAGATTTGAAACATCATGTTGCTGCAGATATTTCCATGGTGTTCTGAGATGAATTGTGAAATTATTTCCCTATTGCTCCTAAATACCCACTGCTTGCTAACATCATCAGTAATTTAGAACTGCAGATATCCAAAATAATGTAACATATTCTCTTCTTTTTCACAACTATGTTTCCTTTCATACTTATGCCTATCTATTTTTCTTTTCCCCCAGGTAATGCATTTGTGGTGAGCCTAGCTTTGGCTGATCTGGTGGTGGCCTTGTATCCTTACCCATTGGTGCTCTTAGCTATTTTCCACAATGGATGGACGCTGGGTGAAATGCACTGTAAAGCGAGTGGCTTTGTGATGGGACTGAGTGTAATAGGCTCTATCTTCAACATCACTGCAATTGCAATAAACCGATACTGCTATATATGTCACAGTTTTGCCTATGACAAAGTGTACAGCTGTTGGAACACAATGCTGTATGTCTCCTTAGTCTGGATATTAACAGTAATTGCAACCGTGCCAAATTTTTTTGTTGGCTCTTTAAAGTATGATCCACGCATCTATTCATGCACGTTTGTCCAGACTGCAAGCTCCTACTATACAATAGCTGTTGTGGTAATTCACTTCATTGTCCCTATCACCATTGTGAGCTTCTGCTACCTTCGAATTTGGGTTTTAGTGCTTCAAGTCAGAAGACGAGTCAAGTCAGAAACAAAGCCAAGATTGAAGCCAAGTGATTTCAGAAACTTTCTTACCATGTTTGTGGTTTTTGTGATTTTTGCCTTTTGCTGGGCACCACTTAACTTCATTGGACTGGCTGTAGCCATCGATCCTACAGAAATGGCACCAAAAGTTCCTGAATGGTTATTCATTGTAAGCTACTTAATGGCCTATTTCAACAGCTGCCTTAATGCAATTATATACGGACTTCTTAACCAGAATTTTCGGAATGAATACAAACGAATTTTAATGTCACTGTGGATGCCAAGGCTTTTCTTCCAGGACACATCCAAAGGAGGGACAGATGGCCAGAAGAGCAAGCCTTCTCCTGCTCTAAACAACAATAACCAAATGAAAACTGATACCTTGTAACTACGTCATAGTCAATGCAAGAGTTTGACATGGAGAAAACCAAGAATATAGTTGCAATGTTCTGGTCATTCCTGCTTACTTTTGGGGGGGTTATTCCATTTGGATAACACTTTGTGACTGGAATACTCTCTTTTTGTTAAAGCACATTGCTCTAGATTTGTGATTTATACAAGATAGCAATTGAAAATGCGTTTCAGAACTAAAGCAGCAGGTGGGTGCAAGCTGTTTTAGTTCTCAGAGCTGAATCCTGCTTCCAGACACATGAATGAGATATTTTTTACTTCAGTGGGAGTTTTGCATTCTTTATAGAGTATCAGGATTCATTTCCTGGAAGGTGTAGTGAACATACTTGTCTATGGGTACAGCAGCTCATCAAGGATGGGGAGTGCTACTTTCCTCCCTTCTGACTCTGCATTTCTGTGCATGTACTGATGACAGTAGTGGTGTCTTTGAAACAACCTTGTAAATTGGAAAGAAAAATATTTGTGTAAAAGCAAATATTTACATTAGAGACTTCTCTCATGGGTTTTTCATGTTTACATACACTGAGATTGGGAATGCAGTGCATTTACTCTGCTTATTTTTTGTGGTCAATTTTATGGTAGATAATATAATACAAATAGTTGATCTCTTGCAGGTTTACTTCACACAATATTCAACTTTTAGAAAGGATTGAATTTTCATTGACTTTCATTTATTTACCTAAATATATACACTCAATGTTCTGTGGCACTTTAGCACACCTTACACATTTGCAACAGACTGCAAAATATGGCATATGACCTGTGATCATCTGGACTGGCAACCAGCCACTAGGTAAGACATTCTAGATCATCTCAAGAGATGCTAGACCAAAAGAAGCAGGCCTTTTGGCTATAATGGTAGATGAGATACTCGATTCACGTGTCTACATCTAATCTTGAACAAAACCCTCCGTTGGTGTCTAATCTAAGACAACCCTGAAGGTTCCCTATAGTGGAGATATGTTTCCTTCATCTGTGATGATAAACACACACCCAGGGATGAAATTAATTGCTTTGTGAAGGTGCTGGTCTCCTTTCACTGACTTTAGAATGAGATTTGATTACTAGTTCAAACACCTCATTTGGGATAGCTAGACAGGGATTTATTTTGTCTCATTTGGGGTAATTTCACTGTAGATGTTTGTACAGGATCCATTATCTAAATTCCCACTGTAGTCCATAGAGTTCTAGGAACTTATTCACTTTATCTTGAAACAGACATCTTTATTGGTAAGGGGAGCTGATCAATGGAACTCATTGACTGTACCTTCATTGACTGTAAAACAGAGATCAGGCAGCTCATGTAGATACATTTCAGGCAAAGAGAGGTGATCCTAACCCCAGAAAAAGTATATCTACAGTTCATATTTGCGTAGTTCATAAAATAAAAGGATGATTTTTCCATTTTATTTTCTAACTCATCTTGAATTCAAACTGAATTTTTTCTTTTCCAGGTAGCACATTGTACCAGTGACTGTGCAGATCAGATTACAATCTGGGTTATACTACACAGCATCATAGTAATTTACACAATGTGGCTGTATTATCTTTAAATCAGATTAGGGGTCTGTGTGCAAACACACAGTCAGTGGGAAGTTATTTTATCATTAGACCTGAAATGCACATTATTCTTAGTAGTGCTATTCAGGGGAGAGAAGCCAGGTCTCTGGTAAATCCATGTCAGGTACTGAAATGGTAAAATGAGGAATTCAGGTTTCCATGACATTCCAGTTTGGGTTTCCTGACCTGGCTATTATAAAAAATATTTCTGTAGTAATATTAACTTGTACAGCAAATATACTACTTCTGAAGCCATAAAAAAGATGTATTAAACATCACCATCATGTTGCTCTACTGATAGAGAAATATCAAATTACTGCAGTATTTTAAATGTTTTATTCGTTTTTCAAAAGCCTGTGTATAGTACAGCAAAGTAACAAATGTGATTATTCTTTTAGCTGCTTTCATGCTCTTCAGATAGTCAGAAGTCCAGTGCACTAGGACTTGGACAGTAGTAGCCTCATAAGAAGCTGACACATTTATGAATAGGGGTAATAAACAGATGGGACAGATATAACCTGGTGGTACATTATAAAAATATTGTGGCTAAAAGTAGCAATCATTAATATGTAGGTTCTACCTGAAACATAATTTTGGAAGTCTGACACAGTTTTTATATGTATTGTCTTTCTTCATGACTTCCACACCAAGGTACTGAACGAACAATTAATATACATGCATGTCTACATGGGAAATTTCCCCCAGAGTAAATAAGGAGTTTCAAGAGTCTGGGAAACTTGTAGGAAAGGATGTTAAGTTTGATTAACTGACAACCCTGCTTTCACTGACTTCTCTGAATACTCAGTATTGTGACTTGAAAGTCAAAAATTGTTGACTGACTTAGAGATGAACTAGTGTTAGAAGTAAACTGATTGACCTTGGTTTACCACTTGCTGGCATGAGTCAGAATAGAGCCCAGAATAGAGTCCAAAAATTATTGGTTTAGCTCCATAAAACAAATGTAAATGTCGGAACCACTTGTTTGGCTGTAAAAGTGAGCTGCTATCATTTTCCATACTCATGAGGAGAAGGCTTGAAATTTTTATGAAGTCATTTTACAAATTATCTCTGCTCTTTAAAAATTAAAGATCACTTTAAGAATCCTTGTACTGGTATCTCCTCAACTATCCTAAATGAAGCTTACACACATAATTGAATAGAATCAAGAATCATAGAATGGTTTGGGTTGGAAAGGGACCCTAAAATCATCTAATTCCAACCCTCCTGTCATGGACACCTTCCACTAGACCAGGTTGCTCAGAGCCCCATCCAATCTGGTTTTGAACACTTCCAGGAATGGGGCATCCGTAACTTCTTTGGGCAACCTGTTCCACTGCCTCACCACTCTCACAGTTAAGAATTTCTTCCTAATATCTAATTTAAATCCACTCTCTTTCTGTTTAAAGCCATTTTCCCTCGTCCTGTCATTACATGCCCCTGTGAAATCTGTCTGCATCTTTCTTATAAGCTCCCTTAAGGTTCCAGAAGGAGCTCTAGGGTCTCCCTGGAGCCTTCTTTTCTCCAGGCTGAACAACCCCAGCTTTCTCAGCCTGTCCTTGTAGCAAAGGTTCTCCAGCCCCCTGATCATTTTTGTGGCTCCCTCTGGACTTGCTCCAACAGGTCCATTTCTTTCTTTTGCAGAGAACCCCAGACCTGAATACAGTACTGGAACACAGTAATGCATTGGTGAAAGAAAGAAGTGTTCCAAAATTTGATCCTTCCTCACAAATGACAGAAAATTTTTTGAACAGTGCTAAATTATTAGGAGTGGATTCTACCACTGCAGCATTTCCTGAATGGGACCTTGCACTGCATGGTGTCTGCAAAGCCAGTGGAGCTATTAATTTGCCAGGTACTGCTACTTGTTGAGTCCTGATGTACAGACAATAACTCATGCTGGTTAAAGTAAGTTTTATACCGGGTATTGCCACAAAGTGTTGCATTTGAGTTGACCTGGAAATCAATCAAATCCATATAATTTAAATTTTCACGGAAGTCAATCAAATGCACAAAAATTATATTAATTTAGATGACTAAGTGCAGCTTTTGCATGGTGAAAACTCTTCATGTGGTAACATATACTTCTACCTACATCAGAAGCCTGAAATTAATTTTCCCCCTTTTTTACTTTAAACTCAAAATCCATTTTCCCTCAATTCATGTGTGAAGAAAAAAATTATAAATGCACCATCAAGATAGATGATATGGTTATAGCATGACTTGAAAGTATTGTCAGGAAGAACGTATCAGCTCTGAACAGATTTATGGATCTTTGAAAAAAATATTATTTTTCTTGAATAAAAGTATTTGCACCAGCATATCAAGCATAAATATTTTAAGAAAAAGCAGAAAAAAAGTCAGGTAGATGTTGTGTTCTGCATAAGGTAACTAGTGAAGGAAAAAACAGGAGCTCAGGGACAAAGTCTGTTTCCAGAAAATTAATGTTATTTTGATTAAAAAGTGTTGTATTTTCGTTTATTAAAACAAATAAATGTCTCCTATAATTGTTCTTACAATAGAATTCAATTTTCAATAGAAAAAGCTTACCCTTGCATAGATGGGTGAAGACCGCTTGTAAATTCTGTTTCAGTAAAGAAGGAAGTGGAGGTGTGGTAAAGTCTAAATGAAACTGAAACAATGCATTAGCCTTATCCTGTCACTCTGTGCAAGCAAAAATTTCACTCTCAAGGAAGAGCAGTCCTGTTACTGCTGACTTTCATGAGATCAGCTTTTCTTACTAAATCGTTGACTCAATAGAATAATTCTGCCTGGCTCATTCTCGGGGGCAGAAATGCATTTCTGTCTCTCCACTTCTTCCTTTAAGAACATCTTTAGATAAAAATTATTGCTTTTATTTCCCAGTTGTATTTTAATGAACTGCACAAGTCTGAGAATGTGCCAATGAATAAATAAATATGGAAGATTGTATATATTTCTTAATATGTATATAATACAATTTTGATCATCTGAACAATTTGTTGCACTTAAAGATGTTTACAGATTTAATGGAAAATGTGGAAGACAATTTATTTTCCGTCATCTGAATATGTTGTTATTTTAACTGGATCTTGCACACCTGGTCTATGATAATAAATCAGTATTTTACCTCAAGTTATGAGTGTGTAATGAGACCACTATGAATGTCAGCTGCAGAACACACAATTGATTCCTGTCCATTGTCTTATTAGTAACACCTCCAGCTGACTAATAAGATTATTTTTTCAGTCTATATTTATAAATATTTTTGTGGCATAACATTATTCTGGGTTACGGACATTAAATCCATTGTAAAAAAATGGATACTCCTTATTCAACAAGTGGAGTTGGAGGTTGAACCAAAAAAGAACATGACACACTTTGAGACCCAGTGGACCCAGTCACAAAAGTGGGAATGTCACATTCACTAACTGTAGAGACTCTCATGTTCAGCTCTGGGGGTTTTAGTCCTCGTGGATAGTTGGGAAGGTCCTATGGAGTCTCTGTCATTAGGATCACTCACAAAACAAGTTAATCTCATGGCATCAGGCAGGCATAATTCCAAATAGTTCACTGGCTTCAGAACAAAGCCTGGAAATTGTGGCATAAAGGGAGAATTTTTCTTCGGGAGAATAAAGAAGAGCTGGCCACAACAACAGCATTAAAAAGAAATCATATTTTATGTCTGAAATACATACTAACTCATTCTACTCTTCTGTAAACCTACTGAGGTTCCCTTTACCTATGGTCATGTGAGAAAATCAACTAAACATATGCCAACTGATAGTGTAGGCAATCATAAGTAAGGTTTGTTGATGCCAGCTGTGTTTACAAACTAATGAACAGTGAGGTTCTGTCCTAAGAAGGGAAAAAAAAAAAGGAAAAAATAGCCTGTGATGGCAGTTCACATGACCATACTTTTACATCACTAGTGGCAAACAACTTGTTTGCATGTATTTAGTGTAAATGTAACCTTTTCATCCTGGGAACAAACATCCAAAAGGCTTTGCAAAAATTAAATTATACAGTCCCGTGCCACGGCAAAAGATGCACACCTCTAGAAATGCACACTTCACAATTCCTGATTTTCTGAAGTCCCCATAAGACACAGACGACACACACAGGGTAGCATGAGGGCAAAATGTGGAAGATTGCACAATGATGAATTTAAATGCTTCTTATTTAACCCACAAAACAGAGCTTGTCTGGTTACTGTGAACACAGAACAAGTGCAGGAAAAGGAAGCACTCTGGATATCCTGGTGCTGTCTGGGATGGTTTATGGGAGGATAACATCACACCTATTGCTAATAGAAATGTGGTTCATCTAGTAGAAACTATCACTGTCCTCTCCTAATCCTCTGCTGACAGCACTATTCCAGGACTTTATTTTTTGACTCTTCACAGCATTAGTACCTCTTTCTCATGCTGCTTTTTTTCCTCTTTTTCACATCAGAAGCAGCTTGGTCCAGCCTTGTTTCCGAGTCTTAAGGAGAACAATTTGCTTACATTACTGAGGAGTCTCAAGCAGTCTCTACAACTACCAAGGAAGTTTTTTTCAGCAAGAACTGACTCTTTCACAGCCTCTTGCTTTCAGTACTTTTTCCAGTTTTGAGTAGTTTATTCCAAAAAGGAAAAAAAAAAACATTTTAAGAGACTAAAATAAAGACTACCTCTGGCTTGAAATGTTCACATTTCTGTGGCAAAGATCGTATGAGTAGATGTAATTTTCCCTCACAATCTCAATAATACTACCAGAATTCCAGCACCTTGTCTTAGGCTGGGAGGGCCCTCCAGAGGTCAAACTGTCCAATGCCCTGCTCTAAATAGATCTGAATAGATTAAGTTGTTGAGGTCCATGCCCAGTCAATTTTGAACACCGCCAAGGAGATTACACAACATCCCTGGACAAGATGGCTGAGCCCCAGCCTATAGTTTTATGTTATTCGATCCTACATGCAATATCATGCTTCTACTGAACTTCACGGTGTTCCTCAACCATTTCTTCAGCTTGTCCAGGTCCCTCTGAGTAGCAGTCCGGCCCTTCAGGATGCTTTCTCCAACTTCGTGTTGTCCAAAAACTTGCTAAGGATGCACTCTGCCCCATCATCTGTGTTGTTATTGAAGACTTTAAGTAGGATTGGTCCCATTGTTGACCCTTGAGGGACCCAACTGACCATTAGCTGGACCTTCCATCCCTAATCACAGCTCTTCAGGTCCACCAGTTCAGTGAATTCCCCACGCACCATTCTGCTTTCTTATACAGCCCTTATGTTCCAAATTCAGTGACAAGGAAGCTATGGGACATTGGTTCAAAGACCTCATTAAAAACAAGGTATACAACATCCACTTGCTCTCCCTCGGCCATAGAACTCATCACCTCATCATAGAAAACAGGGAGGAAGGTCAGGTACAATTTCCCTTTGGTAAATCTGGAAAAAGAAGTAAAGGTGGGAAAAGAGAAGGCTTCGGGGTGACCTAATTGCATCCTTCTAGTACCTGAAGGGAACTTACAGAAAAGATGGGTCAAGAGTATTTACAAGGGCATGTAGTGACAGGATGAGAGTGAATAAGTTCAAAATGAATTAAAGTAAGTTTAGATTAGATATTAGAAAAAAAATTCTTTATCGTGGGGTTGGTGAGGCACTGGAACAGGTTTCCCCAGAGAAGCTGTGGATGCCCCATCCCTGGCAGTGTTCAAGGCCAGGTTAGATAGGGCTTTGAGCCACCTGGTCTTACTGAAGGTGTCCCTGTCAACAGCAGGGGAGTTGGAACTCGATGATCTTCAAGGTCCCCTTCCAACCCAAACCATTCTATGGTCTATGATAAGCCTGTGCTGGCTGCTCTTAATCACATTCTGGTTTATTCGTGAGTTTAGAAATTAATTCTGAGTGGATTTGCCCCATCACCTTCCTAGATACTGAGGTGAGATGGATCAGCTTGCAAACTCCTGAATCCCTCTTCTTGCCCTTCTTAAAAATGATGTGATATATGCCTTTTTCCAGTTATGAGGAGCTTCTCCAGTTGTCATGGCATTTCTAAAATGATGCAGTGTGGCATCACAATGTTATTATCAAACTTCCACAATACCCTTAGATGTATCCCATGTGGTCCTATGGATTCGTGTATGCACAAGAGACTTAAGTAATCCCTAACACTTTCTTCCTCTGCTGTGGATACTGGTTTGCTCCTGCATAATCTGCCAGAAGACTCAGGGACCAGGGACCCCTGAGGACAAGCCTTCTAAGTGAAAACTGACCCAAAAAATGCATGGAATGCTTCAGTTTTTCCTTGTTGCTTCTCACTAGGTTCCCTGCTCCACTGAAAAGTTGGCACCCATTGTTTTTACCCTTCCTTTAATACCAAGCTATTCCTAGGTACCACCCTTGTTGGCCTTCACCTTGGTAGCTCCAGGACTTTTTGTGCGGTGTCCAAGAGATTACTGCACAGATTCAACTCCCACCTCTGTGCTCCAGAGCCTGAAGCAGCCTTTCCCTTTCCATCCCATTTGCAGCTGCCTGCTCTTGTGGCTGGGAGAAGTAGGTGTTATTTTGTGTGACTTAAGTTAAGCTGGTGCAGGTTAATCTTGATGATTTAAACTAAATGCACATCCCAGTGGGAAAGAGACTTTATTGGCAAGCCATCTAACATTCCTTGACAATGACATTTTGATGAAATCCTAGGGCAAGTTGAGAAGGAAATATTTTGTGAAGGAGTCAATCAATCAAAAAGAAAGAACAGGCTTTGGGATTTTTTCCTCTTATATTTCAGTAGCAATCTAGGGACTTCTAAAGGATATTTTTGACATGGGAAATGTTATCATATCACTTTTCACTAGTCTCAAGCAGAACTTCACTGGAAGTCCACTTCAGCAGTCTGATTCAAGCAGTTGTGTGCTGCTTAATGTTAAAGCATCCTTGCCAAAAGCTGCACTTAGCCAGAGTAACTACTGCAAACCTATTTTCTATTTCCTTTATCATTCATTTTGTTTAAAAGGCAATGAACCAGAAATATTTATATGAAGTATATGCAATATATATATAATTTTCAACATATAAGCTAGATTTTCCATACTGTAATGTATTCACCAATCCCATATACCTTAGTTTATAAATGATAATCCATAAATCCATAAAGCGATCCCAATGTTTTTCAAATAGAAAGCCCTAATTCAGCCTTTAATCAACTGCGGCCTTTTTGTCATACTTCAATTGTTATGTCACTGGAAATTAATGCAAATTTTATGTTCACAGGACTAGATTCCTGCAAGGGTTAATTAGTCTTAGTCTAAGCACTTTACACAATAGTACAGCAGGACTTGGGAATTTCATGCAACATATCATTAAACACTATGAATCAAAAGATTTTTTCCCTTTGCCCTAAAGTGGCACTAATCTTAACTGAGTGTCACTGCAACACCATGAAGGCCTGTTCTGCTGCTAAATTTCAAGCAGATATTTAGTGTTTTAGAGTATTTTGTTCAATTTGAAGTTATGAACTCTCAAAAAGCTCCTGCAGTGATTGATCTGGATACTCTCGGGCTGGACACAGAAAAACTGAACCCAATGGCCCTAACAGCACTTTCTGGTGTAGATTGTGAATTGACAGGGCATTCAAGTCACCTATATTAAAGCGTCTTCTGCATATGGAGTTTGCCTGGAGAACAATTAAAAGAAAAAAAAAACAAACAACACACCAAAAAAAACCCTAAAACAAAATGATAATGCCCTGTACATAGGGACCATCTTTCAAATGCATTACATACAAGGAACTAGGTGGCCTCAAATACCATTTCTTTGGGAAAAAAGTTTACAGGTGCTGGAGTTTCATGCTCCACCTTGTTCTCCATCTATTTTTCCAAAATATACACTTGGATTGCTGAACAACTTACGCCATCATCTTAACTTTTCCTATACAAAACCAATGCAGGGACTAAATGCAATGCTATGAATGAAAAATGGTGTTATTTGAAACTATTTGATGTGCTACTGATGCATTTGTTCTGTGCCCCTCCCCTGTGTCACCTCAGAGGGCTGGGGCTTTGTTGCAACAAGGCATTCATTCCATGACCTTTTCATCCTGATGTACTCTCCCTCACATGCTCATCAAAAGCACATGGAAAGAATCTTCTTTTCCCTGCTGGAAGAACATTTGGAGTCATGAAGATAAAAAAGACAAGCTTATTTTATTCTTTCCCCATCACTGTCTATTTATATTTTTAAAACCAGAATATGTGTTAACAGTATGGCCCTTAAATTTTATAGGGTTTTTTTATATATAGAAATTCATTATTCCTTGAGGATTCCTGTATTATAAGAGGTGTGTGTGCTTGTGGAGGGTAAGCAGTAAGCATAATCTTCTCTCATTAGGCCACAAGTAGTTGACACATTCCTAGTTTCCAAGTGACTGACAGCTCACTTGTCTGTTGCATTTAAGCAGCATCCTCAGAGTGTTAATTGGCTAAATTGCAACACAACGTATTTAAAAATGAAGAAAATTTAATTTTGAGAATCTCTTAAAAGAAAACACTCGGCAGGCAGGTTTTTTATCACCTCATACCTAATGTCTGGTTTCTTTTGCCTTTAGACATGCTGATACACCTCTTCATCTACAGTGCGAAGCACCAGGAAAAGAAGAAGCAGGCACTCAAGTGATCTTTAGGAAAACATGATAAAATATGGTTTGTAACATTCATATTTCTTTTCTGGTATATGAGATCTGACAGCAATAACGGCTGAATCATTTCCTATGGTTCTTCAGAGACATTAGCTGCTGGAAGGATAATGGCTCTCTCTTCATGCAGAGACAAATGCCTCAGATTTGACTAAAGCTTCCCTGGTCAACCAAATGTTAAATAAGCTTATTTTGAAAGAATGAGTAAACTAAGCCTAAGAGACCTTTCTTTTCAGATGGTCTTATTCCAGACAATTATTGCATAGCTTGTTATGGAGCCCCTCTAATTCTACTTATACCTCTTTTGATTTATGTTTACTGGATTGGCACAGGCTGCAAGATTTAACTTAGGGGTTTCAAAAGCCCATGATTCTTTCTTTGAAGATGCAAAGTGCCCTTTGTAAAAAATTCACATCCTCAGCTTTGAACTTCAGCAGCAGTCTATTATTTTACCACTTCATTTAAATGTAAATGTGCTATTTTCTAAACTTCAAACTTCTAAACTTCTGCATGATTTCCAGACTCCACAGTGAAGGTTTTCATGTTGGAATGACATTTTCTCTAGATTATACAGAAAGAAGTCTCCACAATTACAGAGAGGAAAGAGCAAGGCAAGGGTTTCAGCAGAACAAAACATACCTGAGTTGGTAACTGACTAGCTGCACTGAAATAGAGGCCAGTCATTCTCAGGCTGCATAATGTTTAAAGGCAGTAGGAAAAGACCATTTAAATCCCCCATGCAGCTACAGAACAAGACAGAAGTCCCATCCCATGCTGTAGCAGCAATCTATCCATATAACTGATGCATTTATGTAAGACATACATGTACAGTCCCAGTTAGATTGAAACAGCCACCGATAAAAGGGATGGTGTCTTTTCGTGTAGGAGGAAGTCTCCACACTACAGATTTCAATTTTTATCATATATGGCCACTATATGGCATCCATTCTGCCACAAGTTTATGTTTTAAGTAAATAAAAGGCAAGTAAAACCATCCTGGGATTTCATGTTATGGTAAAATGGGAAGGAAGTCTTTTCACCGGAGTAGAATCAAGGAAAAATCTTCAGGAGATCAAAGAAATATAAAAAAATTATCAGCTGCCAATTCTGTCCATTATTTGCCATTTTCTTCAAATAGTGCATCCACAAAATTTAATCTCTCTTTTCCAGGAGTAGGAAGGAACAGCAAGAGATGTATAGAATATCTAGCTGTACTCTGCAATTCTCCCTATATTCAGGGATCAGCTGCAAGGGCACCATGGTTATACATACTAAATGTTCTTCATCTAAAATCTCAATTCTGGAACATCCAAGAGCACAATATGAGTTCAGATTTCCCTGATTCCTATGCATGAGGCTGTCGCATCAATGTCTTTTTGCTAGTCTTTTAAGTTGCATATCAGGCATATTAAGCCACCAACCACACAAAAACGGGTATACAGGATCCTACAGATTTCCTGGGGGCACATCCTACTTGCTACAGGGCTACATTTGTAAGCTGCGTGATGAGCTTTTAGACCCAGGTCTTCAAGTTGAAGAGAGTAGGTTCACTAATTTTAGCTTGGGACCTATGGTCCTTCATTTTAACAGCCTCTCAGTGTACAGAGTATGGAATATCAGTTCAGTTTTCCTCCACAGATAAGTAAAAACTCCAGGGAAATAGATAAATCTAGAATCATTTTCATATAAATCCATAACATACAAACAGTAGTGGGATCATACCTACTCTTTTCTTTCATCTTAATTTTCAGTTTTTGAACTGTCCTGATTCTGGCCAGAACAGGGTTAATTTTTGCAGTAGCCAGGAGGGGGCATGGCTAGGACCTAGATGTTATTCTATACCACCGCAGGTCATTGCTGAGGTGGGTGAAAGGGACTCTCTCTTCTGGGGAAAAGGGGTTCCTTCTGGTTGAGAAAATGTGGTGGGGAGAGCTGATTGGTATTTGTTTATTGCCATGGGTTTTCTGTGAAAATTGCTCCTTTGTCTTATATCTTCTGTTACTGGTATTGTTGCTATAATTTCTGTTTTCTTATCTCTTTGCTGTTTCCATTAAATTGTACTTATCTCAACCTATGACTTTTGTCTTTTGTGCCTCCAGCTGGAGGGTAAGGGGGGAACAAGCAGCTATGTGATTTTAGTGTTAGCACTAAATTGGACATTCCTAAACCATGACATCACAGAATCACAGAATATGCCGAGTTGGAAAGGACCTACAAGAACCATCAAGTCCAAATCTTAGCCCTCCACAGGACTATCCCCAAGAGTCACACCACATGCCTGAGAGTATCATCCAAATGCCTCTTGAACTCTGACAGCCTTGGTGCTTTGACCACTTCCCTGGGGAGCCTGTTCCAGTGCTCAACCACCCTCTGGTTGAAGAACCTTTTTCTAATATCTAACATAAACCTCCCCTGGCACAACTTCAGTCTGTTCCCATAGGTCCTGTCACAAGTCACCACAGAGAAGAGATCAGTGTCTACCCCTCCTCTTCCCCTCACAAGGAAGTTGTAGATTGCATGGAGGGCTCTCCTCAGTCTCCTCTTCTCCAGGATGAACAAATGGAGTGATCTCAGCTGCTTCTCATACAGCTTCCCCTCCAGGTCCTTCAACCATCTTTGTTGCCCTTCTTTGAACACTTTCTAATAGCTTTAATATTTTTCTTATACTGTGGTGCCCAAAAACTGCACACAATATTCAAGGCGAGGCCACATCAATGCAGAGCAGACTGGGACAATCCCCTCCCTCAACTGGCTGGCAATGCTTTGCTTGATGCCCCCCAGGACACGGATAGCCCTCCTGGCTGCCAGGGCACTGCTGACTCATATTCAACTTGTCATCAACCAGGACCCCCAGGTCCCTTTCTATGGCATTGCTTTCCAGCATCTCATTGCCCAGTCTGTATATACATCCAGGGTTGCCTCACCTCAGGTGCAAAATCCAGAACTTTCCCTTGTTGAACCTCATATGGGTGGTGATTTCCCAGTCCTCTAATTGGTCAAGGTCTCTGCAGGTCCTCCCTGCCTTCAAGGGAGTCAATAGCTCCTTCCAGTTTTGTGTCATCTGCAAACATGCTCAGTATCCCTTCCAGTCCTGCATCCAAGTCATTTGGGAAAATGTTGAAGAGCACAGGGCCTCAGATGAGGTCCTGCAGAACCCCACTAGTGACAGGTAGTCAGTCTGATGTCACCTCATTCACTATCACCCTCTGTGCTTGACCCGTGAGCCAAATCCTCACCCACCACCTGATGTGTTTATCCAGCTGTGTGCTGGACATCTTGTCAGGAGGATCATCATCTCACAGGAGAATCCTGTGAGACACAGTATCAAAAGTTTAACTGAAACCCAAAAAGATTACATCAATCGTCTTCCCTTATCAGCCAGGTGGGTTACCTTGTCATAAAAGCAAATCAGGTTTGATAAGCAGGACTTTCCTCTCATGAAGCCGTGCTGGCTGTGCCAGTGACTGTGCTGTTTTCAGGCATTTTTCAATACCTCCCAGAATAATCTTCTCCATAACTTTACCAGGCACTGAAGTGAGACTGACAGGCTGTAGTTTACAGAGTCCTCCTACTTGCCCTTCTTGCAAACTGGGACAACATTTGCCAGCTTCCAGTCAGCTGGGACCTTTCCAGATTCCCAAGACCGCTCAAAAATAATTGAGAGTGGTTTTGAGATGACATCAGCCAGCTCTGTGAGGATTCTGGGATGGATCTCATCAGATGGCATAGAGCCCCCTAGAGGAGCAGATTTCAGGGTTGACTGGGAGTTGAACAACCTGACAGTCCTGGTCCTCCAGGTCAGAGCACTGTGACCCCCTTGGTCCATCATCCATACTGAAGACAGAGGCAATGAAAGCATTAAACACCTCTGCCTTGTCCCTGTCTCTGTTTGTGAGGTGACCATCCTCATCCTGTAATGGGCCAGTGTTATTTCTATAGTTTATTGCCATTAATATATCTGAAAAAAGTCTTTGTACTGTCCCCCACATTTATGGCCAGCTTCAACTCCAGTTCAGCTTTGGCCACACAACTTTTCTTCCTCCAGTGGCAAGCAGCATCTCTGAATTCTTCCCCTGTCACCTGACTTTTCTTCCACTGAGAACACACTTTCCTTATTTCCAAGAGAAGATCCCAGCTCAGCCAAGCTCGCCTTCTGCCTCGCCTGCTTGACTTAGACATTTGGGAATTGCCTGCTCCCGTGCCCTTAGGAGGTGATGTTTAGAAAGTGACCGGCACTGATGGACCCCAGCATTTGCAAAAACATTTTCCCAGGGGACCTTACTTACTAATTCCCTGAGCAGCCTGAACTCTGCTCTCCTTATGTCCAGAGTTGAGGTTTTCCTGGCACTTTTCATCCTGTCAACAGAGATAGTTTCATGGTCGCTGTGGCCAAGATGGACACCAATTTCAACTTCACTCACAAGATCCACTCTGTTGACAAGCAGCGCATCAAGGAGGGCTTCTTTCTGAGTCATCTCCCTTAGGACCTGTTCCATAAAGTTGTCATCCAGGTTTTTTAGGAATCTTCTGGACTGGGTTGTAACAGCTGTGTGATGCTCCCAGTTAATTTCTGACAAGCTGAAGTCCCCCATAAGGACAAGGGCCATTGACTAGGAAGTGTCTCTTAGTTCCTCAAGGAATAATTTGTTGGTGTCATCATCCTGGCCAGAAGGTCTATAGCAGACTCCCATGGTGACATCCACATTGTGTGTTTGCCCCTTGATTCTAACCCAGAGGCTGTCGAATGTGCCATTACCAACTGTGAGCTCCATACATTCTAACACTTCACACAGTGCCACCCCTCCACCTCTTCTGCCCTGCCTATCTCTCCTGAAGAGCCTATAATCATCCAACAGAGCACTCCAGTCACAAGTCTCATCCCCACCAGGTTTCACTTATGCCAATGATGTCAAATCTCTCGGACTGGGTCAAAGCTTAGAGCTCCTCTTATTTGCTTCTCCTACTGTGTGCACTAGTGTAGAAGCATTTCAGGTGTGGTACATTGTAGCCAACAGCCAGTGAAGCAGGTTGAGGGATCCCATTAGCGCTCCTTTCTTCAAGTTTTGGCACACCATCTTACCACTCATCACTGGCAAGCCTGGTTTTGTCCCTTTCCTCCTTCCAAGCTAGTCATGAACTCATGGACACATATATTCATCTTGAATCTTAAAGTCAGGGTATTTCATAGTATGTTGTGCATTGGAAGGCACCTTAAAGATTATCTCATCTCAATTCCAACACCCCTGCTACAGGCAGACATGCTCAAGTTGCTCAAGGGCCCCATCCAAACTGGCCTTGAACACTTCCAGGGATGGGGCATCCGCAACTTCTCTGGGAAGTCTCTTCCAGTGCCTCACTATCAGTTTTAAGCCATCTTAGTTTAGGGAGTTTTATGCAGATGTCTGCCTGCAATCTGCATGTCCAAGGTCTTATTACACAAAGGCACCTGTACAACAGTTCAGCTCACCCCACAGTCTGTTGGGGCAAAAGGGCTTTGGGCAATTAATATTTACCCTCTAATTCAGAAAAGTCCTCTTTATTTACAGCCATTTGGGTTAATTAAGTAACTCCATTGAATATTTACAGTATCTGCAGTCTGTTCACTATTCGTTTGGAAACAAATATGGCTTATCCACAGTTGGTAAGTTAAACCCCTGTATTATGTCATCATGATGGAGGCAAGAGCCTTTCACACAGCATTAGAAACACCCCCACACAGATGTGAATCATACTGCGTGCAGATATGTGGGTAGCTCTTCCTGTTGCCTCTCCCTGGCTGACTCAGAGAGGCTGCTCACCCCCAGAACGAGGAGGATTTTCTGTGGGGAATCTAGCAAGGAATGAAGCTCAATCAGGTAGACCGTTGATACCCAAAAATCAGTGGAAATACTTAGGATTTTAAAACTTTGCAATATTAATAATTAAAGACTACTTTCATTTATTAGTAACAATAATGCATCTTTGCAACATCAATAATGAAAACCTGGCACTGAAGAGTGACACCTCAAATTGACACCGCTGTATTGTAGTGGTTCATGGAGATTTGGAAAGTAAAGTGTAATTCCACAGGCCATCTGACAGTTAGTTTTGAGTGTGGTTTCTACCTCCCTCAAAACTAAGGATCTGTTCGACATGATGTTTTCAACTTTGTCCATATTCCCAAGACACAGTTTCCTTGCAGAAAGCATGTCAGATAATGAATGCTTTGTCAGCTTCATTTCACACAAACATCTTTAATACAAACACCTAGCAGTATACCAAAAGTACATTTAATGTGACTTAATGTGATTAATTAATTTAATTAATTTACAAATAGTTATTATGACTAATGCAATTTATACATGCCCATAGGTTTTCTCTCTTTTTCTTAGTATAGAATCTCCAACCTCTAAGATGTTTTCCAACAAAATCATGGACCTGGCTCAGCTACCTGAGAACTGACTTGGTTTTTTTGACCATTTAAAAGTCTGTAATCTCTAGGGATGCAGAGGCCTCAGGTTGAAAACTCACATCCAAAAGACAAACAATACCCAAAGTTGAGAAGCACAACACAGACTAAAAGCTTAATAAATTCAGCTCGGTTGTCAGTGGTGGGCAGAGCTGATCTGTGGAGGACTTACATACAATTCAATAAAATGTCATCTCTTTAAAGAAGAAAGAGAATGGTTCCCAAAATAACCAAGGGAAATACCTCCACTCTTATCAAGAAGGGAACTATCTTAAAGTTGGGCATGAGGTTTACATCACTCATGTTCTCCCTTTCAACTGCCTGTTAGGCTAGATTAAATCCCAACAACCACTGAATCCTGACTTTTCAGTAATTTATAGCTCCAAGATAATTTGAAATCTTGCTGTGCATTCAACAGTAGGACCTTTTCCATGAAGGTCTGGATTATAACACGTATTCAAAATACCATAAGATTAGTGCCATATAGAATTACAGAATCACAGAATCAATTGGGTTGGAAAAGACCTCCAAGGTCATTAAGTCCAGCCCTTGATCCAACACCATTGTGATTATTAGAACACTGCACTAAGTGCTACATCCAGTCTCATCTTACAGATCTCCAGAGATGGTGAATCCACCACCTCTCTGGGCAGCCCATTCCAATGTCTGATTACTCTCTCTGTAAAAAAATTATTCCTAATATCCAACCTAAACCTCCCCTGAAAGAGCCTCTGGTTATGGCTGACTGATGAAAATTTTTCTGTCACTGTTCTGTGCCCAAAGGCTGGTCATTGCTCTTCACATCCAGTGGCATAACTGTTCATGTAATTGCTCCTTAGCAGAATTAATTCAATACAATTACGACTAAAAAAGCTCTACTACCTAAGAGAAGGTAGATCATGCCTAATTAACTGGATTAGGCAGCATATGCTGGCAAATAAACATTCAGAGTAGCTCTATGAAGGACAATGCAACTGAAGCTCTACAAAGCTCTGAACACATACAGGTAACTGATGTGGTATGAAATCACACAGAATAATCTGCCTTTAGTCTTCAGGAGTAAGAACTTGAAACAGGAGAACTGGAGTTTGGAACCATGGCAAGAAGAATGAACAGATGCCTTCCAGTCAGACTGGAGCGCTTGGGTCTTGTGGCAACCTGTCCCCCGATCAGGCACCTCTGCCTGATGATAGGAAGTACAAAAGCAGGTGAACATAAAATATTATTATATTCTGTTGAAACAGCTTAACAATTTCCAAGGGGCTCAGACTTAGGTAAAGGTATGAGTTCAGTTTCCATTTCATTTAAAGGATTTGAGGAAAAGAAACAATAAAAGTTCTTAATGCAAGAAAAACTCAGCTTAGGGTACAGCCTATGGCATAGGAGCTGAATAGGTGATCTTTAAAGGTACCCTTCCCCCACCTTTTTTCTTGGTTTTCAGTCAAAAAACTTCTGTTATTGGGATAAAATACAGCCAATTTCAATAAACCACTGAAAGCTATTGAAATATTCTCTAATGCTTCAGTGACTGGTCTTAATGACAAATTTACTTCATGATGCATCTGATGCAACAAAATCCTTGTTTGGTGGAGCTCTGCTTGTGTAATTCTGTCCTGCTTTGTTTAGCTCCTAGATATTAAATATCAGCAAGACTTTCAAATTATCTTCCAAAATAAAAAGTCTCATTTTCCCATGACCATCTAGATGTACTCCCAGTAAGGAACTAAAAGTTCACCATCATTGAAGCAAATTATATCAAATCAACTTCTCACTTTCTGCTATTACCAATGAGAAAGGCGTGGGCTGAGATCTTCTAGCCAAATTGAATATTTCTCTTTTTCATTCTCCACCATTTCATGGGAGGGATGTTATAATTTGTTTGACCAGAGAGTACACAAAGCATCTGGAACATTTTAAGACAAGTCTTCTCTCACACAAGAGCACACTGGATATAAAGGAGGTTTATAGACAAAAGGATGTAATCAAGCAATGTACTTTCAGACTGAACTGCTAGTGGTACAATTGAAAAGAGTCACAGCTCTTGCCTCTTTGGCACCAAGCTAAAGACAGAGCCCAGGTCTTGAACCGGCTTCTAAGAGTAAATGTATACTTGATCTAAAGGTCAGCTACGGATGAGACACCAGGTTGCAAAGCCTCTCAAGGGTGTCACACCTGAGCTGGATGCCCTTGCTAAACAGGAACAGCAGAGAAGATGCAGCCCTGTCAGGAATAATGATGACTCTTGTCCACTTCCTGTTCTGACACAGTGATAAGTGGCTGTGAGTCTCTACAGCAAAACAAAGCACAAAAATAAATTACATTTTTGGCCCACCATTTACATCTTTCTGCTGGTATCATCCTGACAAGCTTTGAAACTTATTTTTGTGACTGCTTAGCCTTCGCCAGATTTCCTTCTTCAGTTGTCATGATGCTCAAGGGATCTAGTCACATCCAGAGAGTAAGGTGCTGTAATGCAAGGGCACAGCAAAAAGAGGGCCTTGGTGTACAGGGTTCCCTGTTAAAATAAATTCTGAGAAAAGGAGCTAATAGTCACTTACTATGCTTACAGGTTTTTTTCTTCGGGCTTTTGCCTTTTTAAGACAGGACAGTGGCTTTGTTCATTTCAGTAAGTTAGCATAAAAAGGCATTAACCTGAAATTAACCTGAAAGACCATGACAGTTGGCTGGAAATATCTTCAACAAAGCAAGAAAATCAGTGCTGAAAGAGAAGGGAACAGTGACTGCAGCAGTTTGACTGGAAACAAGAGTCATGCAAAGGGCAGGAGATACAGACAGTGGCATCTGTACCTGTCTATAGAGGCAAACATCAGAATCAGTCACATCAACTTGAGAAACATCTCACTGTTTAATAAACTGTCAGTTTAATTTCAGAACATCAAGTTTCTCACTTATTATCTCTCAGTATGCTACAAAAACTATACCACACTGTACATGGCATTGTAAATTGCTCAGTGGTTTTATACTATTTCTTCAGTACTTGCTTACACCTCTGATTTCAGAGAAGTTCCTTGATCTTATTTTTTATGTCTGGTCACATTCCTAGACTTCAACAATGAATGCTGTTACTAGTCACTATAAAAAAAGTTGTGATCATCCAAAGAATGTTCTCGTCACTCCTAACTATCAGAAAAAGAGAGGCATGAGTGAAATTTGGAAAATAATAATTTTAATTAAATTTCCAGCAGCTCTGAGCAGGCAGAGTTAGACTAAGTACAGCTTCCTCTTTTTAAGTACTTCACAAGCACCTACACTGCTAAGCCCACTATTTTCCTACCCAGTCTGAATGTCTCTTTTCAGGTGTTGAGAAAAAGGGAAGTTCTTCAGATTACACAATTTAGGAATCTCATTACCTAAGGACAAAGGAAACAAATTATGTTCATTCTGTCTCATAACTAGGGCATTAATTTAAGAGTCTAAATATGAAAGTAAAATTTAAATAGCCAGACTTAGCTGGTCAGTGTGTACCTCAGATTCTTAAGAGGCATGATGCTTAGTAACCTCCCAAAGGACTGAAGGAACATAGGTCAGGAAAACACTTTATCCAGCCCCTTGTTCTCACAGAGTCACAGAATGATTGGGGTTGGAATGGACTTCTGGAGTTCATCTAGTCCAACCCCCCTGCTAAAGCAGGTTCACCTAGAGCAGGCTGTATGTGATCGTGGGTGCACCCCTTCCGGGACCACAGATTTGTGGGTGTCAGGTTTGCCTAAATTATCTCTAAGCCAATCCTTCTTGACCAAGGGAAAGACTTCTTTTCTTCAGACTTTCTTGCCTCCAGAGTCTGGAATTCCAAAGGGTTAGCCATAGAAGTAAAAACTAAAGGAAAGAAGGCATTCAGTAACTCTACCTCCTCTGCACATACCTCATCCAGTAGGAGGCCCACATTTCCCCTAATTTTCCTTTCACAATTGATGTAGTTGAAGAATCCCTTCTGGTTGCACTTGACATCCCTTGGCAGATTTAATTCCAAAATGAAACTTATCCCACATGCCTTCTCATATGCCTTTTATAATGACATATATGGTCTTAAAATACACTGGGATTTTGTCCCCTTGACATATATTTGAAGACTTTTGGAGAATTGGTGGTGAGAAGCCCTCCCATGCAGACCTTACAACACTTACTCATTTCTAACTATTTATTGTGTTTGGTGCCACTGTTCTGTCAGCAGGAGAACTGGTAAAAGAGACTTCAGATCATTTTGATTTTTGAAAGGTTAGGATGTTTTAGTCTAATGTGGATTTGGATTAAGTCAGCAGAAAACTCCTTACTGCAGTTGAAGCAAGGTGGAGAAGCCTTTTGAAAATTTTAGCTTTGAACTTTAAAAACCTAATTGTAAATGCATAGCAGGCTGACTATCCTGAAGTACCTAAAAGAGGCTTATAAAAACTGGGGAAAGTGATAGGCAGATAGTGATAGGACAAGGGAGAATGGCTTCAAACCAAAAGAGGAGAGATTTTAGATTAGATGTTAGTAAGAAATTATTTTCTCAGAGGGTGGTGAGTCACTAGAACAGGTCGCCCCATCCCTGGCAGTGGTTAAGGTTAGGTTGGATGGGGCCCTGAGCAACCTGGTCTAGAGGAAGGTGTCCCTGTCCATGGCAGGAGGGTTGGAACTAGGTGGTCTTTAAAGTCTCTTTCAATCCAAGCCTTTATATGATTCTAGGAAGTGGTCAAATAATGTAGCAAACTATTATGAAAACTTAATAATCTTCATTCATTTAGGTACATATATTAATGATCTTTTCTGGTTGTATAAACTCAGCTTTATCTAGGATAGCTCTTTGCCTATTAGCTACAAAGCAAGACTTGTTCTGCTCTACCTTGTACACTGATTCCTCAGTAATGATATTGTGCTGAAAAGGCAGAACTAGAAAATACTATATCCGCTTTTAAAAACCAAGGCATGGGGAAATAAGCAGTTCATGAAAGTCAGGTAGAATAAAAGACAGGAAGATGGGAGTCTTGATTCCTCTGTACAGGAGAAAGCATCCCCGGTGCTTTCAGATTATTCAAGGCCATACTGCAGTATTGTACACTTACAAAACTGTGCAGCCTTTTATTTTTAATTAACTCACAACTTGTGTTGCTAAGAGGCTGTTGACTGCAAGGGAACCCTGTTGTGCTCAGACGTGATCCACACACAGCACCACCTGACCTGCAAAACACATGTCTAAAGGTTGACAGCAGGCGGAAAAAAAACAGGATTATAATTCCCCTTTCAAAAAGCAGAACCAGGGATCAGGAAAAAGCAAGTGTTTTGTTCAAAGTGGCGCAAAGTTGTTGCAAAACCAGAAAGTGAACATAGATTTCCAAAATTGTAAGCTACCATTTGATAGGTGGTTGCATTCCCTCTTGTCAAGGGGAAGCTAACCTTTGAAAAGCAAATCCCAGTCATTTAGTTAGGTCCTTTGTCATTGGGTAATATGAAATAGTTGTGATGCTTGATATAATGGTACAAACTGTACCCAGTGAAATGGCAGATATCACACGCCAGAGCTTGGCATCATCAGAAATACGTAGGGTTTAGTCGTCTTCTGCAGAAACACAGCCACACTTCAGTCAATGCATAGGCCACAGAGTTCCCATATGGATAACAGAGACAGCTTTGCACTAGCAGGTAATGGAATTTTAAAGCTCACATTAAACTGTAAACAAAACGAAGTCTGATTAAAACAATGACAACAACAAAAAAAACCCAAAAACAAAACCCCAAAACACAACAACGAATAAAATCCCACAGCGAACATCAAAAGTGTGCAAATAGTAGTCTGTTTTGATCTCCACGTTGGACCACCTGAGCTGATTATTTCACAGCTTACTTAGGCATATATATCTCCACAGAGATACCTTTAGACTGCTCCGTATACCAAAGCTACGCTAGTGAGAGTATCTTACTCTTTCGTGTTTGTGCTGTTCCAGTTTGTATACATAAGCAAACACACTGCACAACAGGCAACTTTGTATAGTGGTTTAAAGGGACCAACTACGATGTGAGAAACCAGTTTCGTTTCCTCGAGCGAACAGCTTCCTATTCCTTCTTTTCAAATCTAAAAAGAGCACCTGAAGTATCTGTCACCAATACCCTGACAAGTGCTGGCACACAGACATCACCTGTTAGGAGGACAGAGTTTGCATACAATAAGGTTTTCGGCTTGGTCACAAACTTCTCATATATTTGATGTATGAGCTTGAGCACAGTTACTAGATATTAAATTCACAAGGGAAGCAATCAAAAGGGATTAGACCACATCTAGATTCTGCATCTAGTTTTGTCAAGAGACACATCAATAAACTGAATGAAGTTCAGCAGAGGGACATGAAGGTGATGAGGGCTGGAGCACTTGTCCTGCAAGGAGTGGCTGGAGGCGCTGGACTTGTTTAGACTAGAGCAGAGACAGCTTCAGGTGGACCTAACAAAAACAAACCCAATCTATGCAAAATATCTCCCTCAACAAGATCAAGACTGATAACTTTTCAATAAAATTAGGGGGATAATACATTATTTGTGATGGCTAATTAGTCTACTCTATTCTTTCTAGTCTTTAAGTGTCCATCAGGCAGAAATTTACTGCTGGATTATAAATATTAAAGACACCAAACAAAGAGACTGAGACTGAACTCTGCTTGCTGTTCAGAAGGAAAGGCAGCTCCAGATAGCTTCATAGAACAGGAATTACAATTTGAGCCACAAATCTCTCTGCTCTGTTGGCTGCAGGTGAAACTGGTATGATTTGGCTGAATTCACAGTTACTCGGACTGTACTTAAATAAAAAAAGGCAAATTATGCAGGATGTGTCTTTTTGACCTGACAGACGTTTGAGATTGGTTTGATATAAATGAAGACGCCATTCAAGACAAAAGCGAATCAAGGAGTCAGGATGGGCACACCTTCCCCTTCTCCACTGCCTCCAGAAAAATCTCAGCTATATTGGCATCTCTTCTTGGCACTAAATGTATAACAGAATCATAGAGGTGGGGAAGGGCCTCTGAGGTTGCTCAGGATGCCAAGTCAGGTTTTTAATATCTCCAAGGATGGCGACCTACAGTAAATTTCTGTGCTTGCCACCATCTAGTCAGTCTCTAGGTCTCAAGTGGGTTCACAGTGCTGGGAGTCCTGAGGCAGCATTTTGAATCTGTGCTGCAGTCTTTTATTCTGTGGTGGAACAAAAATCCCCCAGTCCCTGAGGGACTGAAGATGGGACTCTGCCAGTTCAACTCTACCAGCTGCAGGTTGCAAAGCCAGTCTACTCACTGTAAATAAGAACTTGAAGATTTACAAGGAAAGAAACTAAAATAAAAAACATTTGCCTTCTGCTCAGTCCTCCCTGTGGGCAACTGTTAAATCAATATCTTCATTAGCTGTACTATGTCACTTGATCTTACTTCTGTTCAAAACAATTGCTTAATTTCCTTATCATGGGTAGCAAGGGAGGAGGGCTGGCAGAGACAGCTCTTCAGGTAAGAATGGGTAGTAAGTATAGACAGTGAATAAAGATAGTTCTTGATTGCTTTGACCTTTCTTCATTATAACTTTGCTTAATATTGTAATTAGAATACGTGCTTCATTTAACAAAGAATGTGATAAAAAATAATTCCTTCTGGGGTATTTTTATACACCAGAGATGATTAATAATTCAGTGAATCTGTAATTTTCCATTTTCTTTCTTGTATCCTCTTTTTTCAGTGGATTTAATTTCAACTCATGAGAACTATAAAGTTAAGCCAAAGCTCAAGTTATTGCATTCTTTTGCTTGGCAGACTGGAATACATCACTAGAATCCTTTAGCTTAACACCCGTTGACTATCATTTGGGATGGAAAAGCCACTAACCCTAAAAAGAATTTTGAAGGAAGTAGACAAATTAGGGCATGAAAAAAGGGTTCTGCTGGTGGAGTAAGGGGGGCAAAATTAGTACCATACCTGAAGAATCTTGAGATACGCCAATATCAACTTAGGAGTATCCTGGCCACTTGTCTAAAAAATATAAAAATCACCTTCTGGAATAATCTTTTAGCCAATGTCGGAGGTTTGCTTTTCAGTACCTTCATCAGGATAAGGAATTACCTGAATGTTCAGAAATTCTCTTGATTTTCCATTCAATATATTACATTACCTCATGCATGCAAAAAGCTACAGTCAGGAACCCACCGTTAGCTGCTTGTCCCAATCTGTCTTTTCTAAACACATTAATAAACATAACACTTCCATAAAATTTTCTGAGGATTTGGAAATGCAAATTGGAAACTTTCTGTTCTTTTTTTGCATCATTTTTTTTTCCCCCAAATAATGATTTTTTTTTTTTACTTCGTAGACAGCAAGTTCCACAAAGAAATTACCTCATGTTTTTGAGGCAGGTGGTCACTATATGGAAACCATGCAAGTTGAGCAGAAGATTAAGCATTGTTATTCTTCATCTACACAGAACTACAAAATCTTTTTGTGCTCACTTTTGTGTCAGCGTGGCCCCATAAAGGAAAACCCTATGTTATGGTTACAAAGACAAGAGGGCAGAGCTTTAACAATGAATAGTCATCAAGGGAGGTGTGTGCTTGACAGATAAAAAAAAAGCCAAGAACTGGAAGAGGAAGGGGCCACTTTTTCTCCAGCGCTGAGGAAAAGACAGGAGCTTTTCTCAAGCCTAGCCACAGGTAACAGTTGCTGCCAGGGCTGCTGCTGCCTGGACTGCACCGGGGGACCTTGATGGCAACAGCCCTGCTGGTTTCCAGCTGCTGGGATGGCCGGGGAGAGAAGGGTTTGTCTTTGCCTGGGGAAACCATATGGAAACCCCCTGCCTGGGGAAACCAGACCCCATTTTGGGGGTTTTTGTCCTAGGGGTTGAGCAACCAGAAAACTGCAAAAAAACAGCCCAGAGGGCAGTTTGTGCATGTGTCAGGCCTCCGATACGTAAGGCCAGGGCCCAGCTCGGATCTGTGTGTTCTTTCCCAACCAGCTGTGAGTATCCCAGTCTGTTCTAGTGTCTCCGAATAAACTTCCTTTACTGCTTCAGCTGATGGCCTATTTCTCTGCTTACCAGCGTGCATATCAAAGCTTACAGCGGGGTTGCACTGTAAGTAAGGACTTGGGAGGGGACACAGCTGGGGCCAGCTGACCACAGAGATACTCCACACCATATGTCATCATAAAGCTGCAGGGGAGAAGAAGGAAGGGGGGGACATTTGGGGTGATGTTGTCTGTCTCCCAAGTCAGTGTGGCGTATGATGGACTCCTGCCGTCCTGAAGATGGCTGAAAACCTGCCTGCCCATAGAAATAGTGAATGAATTCCTCGTTTTACTTTGTTTGTGTGTGCAGCCTTTGCTTCACCTATTCAGCTGTCTTAATCCCAACTCACGAGTTTTCTCACCCTTACTCTTCCAATTCTCTCCCCCATCCCAATGCAGCAAGAGCGAACGAGAGGCTGTGTGCGGTTTAGTTACCTGCTGAGGTTAAACCACAATACAGTTTGTAAACAGGGGAAAATTGTGTTATGTCATGGTCTGAGTCAGTTGTACACGTTTCCCAGGATAAAGTCAGACAGGCTCATGCTGGCTACAGAAATCTCATGGTGTTGAATAGATGTAAGACTGCCTGTGTTCTTAGTAACTCTTTCCTGCAGAGCCTGGAACTTCAGTGATGTCTCATAAGTAGTACAGGATTTCCTGAAGATCAAACCGTTTAGTAAGAAATTAGATGCCACAGTGAAGGCAGACTCCAGACCCTACAGTGAAGACAACTGCATGGTCTTTGGGTGTTCATAACCTGCCTTGTAGGATCACCAAAACCTAAAGACTGTAAGGGGAGAATGCTGACCCACACAGTGGTCCCAGTACTCCTCCAGCACACAACAGCCACACAGAGGCCACCCTGAAGGATGTGGGTTGGTAGGAGCCATGCTCTTACAGAAATGGGTATTGCCTGTGTTGAGGTAGTATTAGTCTGATCCAAGGAGCATTAGTAGGTGCTAAGCCAATTTCCATTTATTTGAAATGAAGGTGACTGACAGTTTAGTTTGGAACTAGGTGTGTATATATACAGTGCATAAAGGATTGTGCAACATGATTATGTAAGGGAATGTTCCCAAGCCTCTAGGATTTTGATCATACCTCAATTTTTATCAGTAGCTAAATCCAAACTTCCCTCTAGTTTTCTTGGCTTATTTAGTTACTTCATTTATTTGTTCAAACTTATAGAAACAATAATAAATTCGCACTGTACATTAAAAAATCCCACCTGACAAATTACTATGTAACCAATTTTCACAGCCCTCCACCTTGAAATGTTATGCTCAGGGTAGGCAGCATGTGCTCTCTGTTCCGTGCCATTACAGGACCAGTCCGGTGAGCTGTAACACACCCCTTGCATCCCTTCAGATGCATTGAATAGCAACGGAAGATATCACAGAAAATCAGGATTTTGCCTTGGGTCATGGGGGGATCAGAGTAGACTCAGGACCAAGTGTTGTGAAAAGCAAACTTTGTCCATCTGCTCTAAAAAAGGTTTGCCCTCAACAGTAAGGAAGCAAACCTGTGTGCATGCTTGTCCTCGGACCAAGGGACTGTCTCTTTTTGTTTAGGAGAACAGGCATAACTTCTGTGTTCCTTTATTCCTTTCCCAGCCAGAGATGATTTTCCCATTATCACAAGATTTATGTTTTAGTTGATTGTGCTTGTTTCTCACAAAGTCTCATCCACATTCTTCATTTAGTGACCCACTTGTGTTCTGTGTATTTTTTCCTTTTCATCCCTACCCAGAGATTTTCAGCATGACTCACTTCCAACTACATTTGAGACTTCACATCTAGCCTATGCCTTGGATATGCAAGGAACACTTCCTTCCTTTTGTCCATGAACACCCTTTCTCTTTAAATTAATACCTCTAATCAATATGCCAATTATGTGAATTTTCTCTCACAGTCTTCTCTGTAAATTAAATCACATTCTGATCATCTGTATGAATAATTTCAGGTTTACAGATGTATCCCACATGGTTTTTATCTTACATACAGAAACCTAAAATGTTTGGCAGCCTACGCTATAATCCCCTTTGACACTCCTAAACCCTGTAATGAGAAAATATATCTTCTAGTTTCTTGGCCTTTGTCCAAGTCAGCATTGTCTATACTCATTTGTAGTCCACTGTCCTGCATTAGTGTTGGTCCTGCTTTAAAACTCTCCTCAACAGATTTGCAAAGCAATCTTCAAAGTTTCTCTTCCCCTTTCATGTGTTCTGAATTCTGTCATCAGTCAATGAATGACTCATGAAATATCCTTGGATGAAGCAGTGAAAGCCCTCCTGACAGCACCATCTGCTCAGCCATGCCTTTCTCAACTGGATACATCTTTATGTGGATGTGCTTTGTCCTTTCACTGAAGGAACAGATGGGAGTCGCCAGTCCTTGTTTTCCTTCCAGTATCTCACAGCCACTTTGAATCAGTATAGGAACACCAGCAGGGCTCACATGACAAAGTGGAATTATGCCTTGGTCAATGGTCTGAATGTACCTCAGCAACTTCCAGGTACTTCCCAGGCACTCTTTGGCACATCTCTGGGAATCTTGGGGACCCTGGGTAGAAGTTTTCCTGTACCATCCTCACAATGTTGAGTTGCTGACTTCAAAAAAGATTTAGAAACCAGAACAGACACTTTCTAGAGGAGAAATTTAGTCATTACAGAAATTTACTCACACTCGTCTACTCTATGATCTCTGTCCTATTGGCAGCATGGTCCGCCCAACTGAGCTCACTTTCAATCTGTCCTGCAAGCTGTCCCTGAGTGTGCAATGGAATAGATGACATGTAAACAGGTATTTCCTCCTCCTCTTCTTCATTTTACTACCACCTTATTTTTGAAGTGTCTCAATTCTGAGGGGGGGAAAGAAAAAAATTCCAAAAACTAAAATTAAGGAGAATTTGCAAAATCTGGAAGGTTTTGAAAGCTCAAAAGTGGAACTAAAGATAAAGAATCATAGTTTCTTTGGTTTTGGTTTGATCATCTCATTACAACCCCTCTGCCATGGGCAGGGAAACTTCCACTAGACTAGATTGCTCCAAAAGAAAGAAAAGAAAACACAGTATTTGTTCATTTTCTTCCTTCATATACTTGTTCCCCCATCCTTTATTTTTCTGCTGCTGCTTTTCTTTTCCAGAATTGTCCACTTAAATGAGCAATTACCTTTTAAGCATTGAGCTAGACCATCACAATTCAGCATGCAACAAAATGTTCATTAAAAAGAAATACGACCACTCGATGCCATACCATTATTTTTTCAGCTCTCAACAACACCAGTACCTCCCTGACCTCTCAGTAGCCAACATCAGCCACTGCAGTTCAGAGCAGTGGTATGAACTCCCAAGAAATTCCCTCAAACAAGGAGTTGATTGCAAAAAGCACTGTCTTGCAAATACCCCTCTCTGAAGGCTTCAAGATGTACCTTCATGTAAAGCACATTACAGTGACTAATCGAGGCAGAAACAGGATGGATCGCAGCAGCTCTGGTCAGACACCTCCTTGGTGAGAGGGAAAGAAGGAGTGCTGTGACTTCATGTGAACCCCGGGGTGCTTAGGACAGCCAGATGGCTTTGAGCCACCTGTTCCCAGCAAGAAGAACAGTTGTTACTGCAGGCTGGGGGGAGCACCTCCCCACAAGCAGGCACCTTGCTCACACCTTGGCTCTGGGGACCCCTCCTCACTACACTGACTCGTGGACACCATGGAAGCAGTGCATATTGAGTTCTCATCTTTCACCCCAGTTCACCTTGTTCCCCAGCATCGTGGAAGAAAATGAAGGCAAGCTGCGTTGTCTAGACACAATATTTTTAAAACTGTGTTTACATGGTTTGGAAACAACCTCCTATAAGAAGAAATCATAAAGCATTGTTCTAATGTGCATATATATAATGCAAACGTGATGTTTTCCAAAATCCTTCCTTCTCCTTTTTCTTCACTCATGCCACACATCTTCTCAGGCTAGGTAGTCCTAATGTTGGAGCAAATCTAGTAGTAGCAATTGGATTACCTAACACTGATGATTTTTCCAAAATATCTTCCTCACCATTACAGGAAAATTTCTACAGAAGTGTTAGTATATAGGCAAGTATTGATACATAGGTATAGCTTAGGATCTGGCATAATTCAGAGTATCCAAAAGGATCCCTTTCTTTAAGACTCTATTATGGTATCCCAAAGAATTACAACATCGTATTTTTGTTTTGGATACCACAATTTTCTAATTTGGAGAAAACTTACTTTAACAGCGGCTTTTACATTCTTTTCTACTGCATTTTCATTTTCTAAGTTTTTCTTAATCTAATGGTTAGGCCTCAGTTCTTACTGACCCTGAGATTAGTTCAGTTGGTTAGAGCATGGTGCTAATAACACCAAGGTTGTGGGTTTGATCCCCATATGAGCCACTCACTTAAGAGCTGGACTCAATGATCCCTGTGGGTCCCTCCCAACTCAGAATATTCTTTGCGTAATATTTTTATTACCATTTATTACTGTTTTTCTGCAGCTTGTTATTCTTAATCGTGCATTTTCTTACTAACCAAAACCCTGTTTACTAAAGAATTAAAACATGCTAGCAAAAATAATTCATGTTTATATCATAACCAACATATAAAACCTCTTCCTAAGCAATACTGAACTGCTGTATGTCAGCATATCTGCCATGCAACTCCCTCATAAAAGCAATTTTTTTACCCTAAATTGCCGTGGTTCAGTGGGCGAAAATAAACATGACAGCACACAGGGGTTCGTGCAGACTAGAGGATGCAATGCTATCACCTTTATTAAGGTAACACACCTGCTTATATAGGGTCGGGTGTGGAAAGTGCTAGAAAATTAGGAGGAGTATAAGATTGACAGCAGGGGCTAGCTAATGGGAAGAACAGGAGGGAACAGGACACTACCAGGGACCAATCATAGGAACAAGGGCTGGCTGCAGGACTGCCTACACTGTGGCAGATCCTGGCCAATCGGGGGCAGGGGGGAATGACAAAGGAGAGAGCATGTCAGGCTTGCTCAGACATACTGCAAACGATTAAAACTGGGGATACAAAATCTTCTGAACCATGCACTAACAATTCACAACTT
>JAWWES010000001.1:35970672-35984248 GCA_035583135.1 Lophotriccus pileatus
ATGAAGCTGCAGCCCGTGGGAGGGTCTTGAAGAAGTTGATGGAGGACTGTCTCCCGTGGGAGAGACCCCATTCTTTATCAGGAGAAGAGCCTGTAGTATCAAAATCACAACATTTGAGTCATCTTGAAATTTCCTCTTTTTGAGAAAGTCTGAAGTGTGTGCTACAATAATGAAGAATGTTAGCCTAGATGAAAAAAAAAAATAACATAACTGATGTACAGCTGGTTCCCAGGAGACTGTTTTACCCTCACATGGACAGTGTTTTGGAGATAATCTGTTCCTGTTTTCTCTAAGGCAAGGGCAGGCTTTGAATAGGAGGCAGGCTGGAAGTCTCCCATGGTTCTCTGTGTGTGCATCTGCAGGAGTGGTCAGCAAGGCTCTGACATTAATTGGATCAACATATCTACTACAATAATCATAACAGCTTTGACTGGAAGTTGGAGTTACACTGGCCAGGGCACATTTTCCACATTGAACTATAATGTGTTAACAGCATAAAAAAACCCCTCTGCCTACTTTCAAAACTTTAAATGAAGATATTTTGAAAAGTGACAGAGGCAGTTTTCTGTCACAGTTTTTCCCAAGAATATAATGGTTGGAATTAATGTTTCATTGTCAAACACTGAACCAGCACCCAGTCATGACATTATGAAACTATTAGTGAATTAATTCACAACAACCCTCTTTTGCAAACTATGAGGTCAGGGAAAATTGCACACAAAGCGCTGCAAGAAATAACTCTCAAATGGATTTTATCATCTCCAAGGGAGGCTTTTACTATTCATGGCATGAAATTATGTGATTGCTCCTTTATGCAGTTGTAAGAAGTATTTAAAATACTACAAAAATATTTACTATGAATTCACCCAAGAAAAAGGCCAACCATTTCATCCAGGAGGTCATGCATGACCTGATACTGTAGTATTCCTCAGCTCTCCTTAATCAAGAACATTTTACCCTCTGGTGACTCAAAGCCTTCATGGATGTTGCTGAAAGTTCATCTCAGTCATGTTGACAGAGAGCCAGGCTTGCTGCCTGCAGCCTCCCGCATCCAGCAGTCAAGGCTTTGCCCTCTTTCAGCCCTGCACCTTTGAGATCAAACTCCAGTCAGGAGATTACCTCCACTGCCTGCCCATAACCTTGGTGCTTTTGCCCCCTCTCTCTGCCCTCCCCTTCAAAATCTCTCCAGGGTAATTCATTTTCCTCGTGACATACATGTGGAAAAGCCACTATTATCTTGCTTTCAACTCTGCTTATCTTCTTTGTGCTCTGGTTGAATGAACCACTGATCCATGAAACCCTCTGGCTGCTCAGCACTGCTGCAGTCCTGGGGGACCTCAACTACTGAGAGCAAGGAGAAACAAACCACTGAATTACTCACTCCCTCTTCTGCTTGGGCTTTGAACATTTGGCACTTTGGAGTGATCAAATTGCCAACTGCCCTGAAGAACATGAATCAGCTCCTCTTCCTCACAGATCACAATCTGTTAAAAAAAAAAAAAAAAAAAAAAAAAAAAAAAAGTTGGGGAGTTGGAATTATCATAAATGCTGACTCTTTTTTTTTTTTAGCTTTTCATTTCAAATTTTCCTCTATGTCCCTGAAATTATATTCTTACAATCTGTCATCTAGAAGGACCCTATGTTTTTCACTATGTCATATGCTTTGTCCATTTTGAAATATAGTGAGAGAACAAAGTCAGATTATGGGTATTTCTTTTCAGAAAATGATAGGACTTTTAAAAAATGTCTGAATAGAAGGAATATTTTGGATATCACTGACAGATGGCCACAGCAAGCACAATAAGTATTCAGAGGTGTTCGTGAGACCAAAGGTAGATCTCCATGCTTTCAGTGCTGAAAGCCAAGTATCAGACCGCTGCAATGAGTAGGGTCAGCATCTGTTACAGAGAGGAGTATAAAACACAGAGAGATCTGAACAGTTTAGGGAAATTCTGTCATTTCTACATGTGTTTTTATAAAAAACAAGACAAAGTTATCCTCTCTTTTGTTGCATTTTTTGTTTCTGTGTGGTTTTGGTCGGGGTTTTTTATGTGTTTTTCACTGAAAGGATTTGGAAATGTTGACTTTTTATTTTGATGTGCACCATCAAAACAACACACTATGAAATTCACAGTATTGGCACATACTTTTTATTTCATAGGGCACAGGTAAATCATTGTTAGAAGTCTTTTAATAAAAGTTTTATTTCAGCTACGGCCTTGTATAAGCAATTCATCTGTATTCATTGCCTTCCCTGACCATATTCTCTGAGCTACTATCAAAATATCCCCAGTGCCCTTGAAAATCTCATAGCTGGTCAGACAAAAATCAGTGCATTACCTATCAGTCTCCAGAGACCCATACACAGAAGTAAACAAAGTGGATCCCTGGTAAACAGAGATTCCCAAAGGAAATGTGCTACAAAGAAATGCATGTAAGTGATTCAAAAGTCAGAGCTTCAGAAACATTGACTTTACTGTTGTATTTAGTCATTAGAAAATTTTGGCCAAAAACAATCTGAAAAGAAACGTTTCATTTTAATTTCCTTTTGAAAAAAATCTATAAAAATGAAGTTTTCCTATGAAAAACTTCATGGAAAAAAAATCTTATGGTGGTCTGAATCTCTTGACTATTAATATCAGAGTCCATGGCTAAGAAATGGACAATTCTAATTGTAGCCTGTAGAAGGCAGCAAAATATGTACTGGCAAATCCTTTATGATGAGAGTTATCTGAGTGCAAATGACCATAACTAATTGTTCTTTCTTGCCCACCCCTGCATTTCTCAGAAGTCAAATACTTTCCAGCAGCAGGAGAGAAGAAAAAAAATAAAATTCAAGATAAAACTGTGACACTTGAGACTTTTCTCTGTCTAAATCTTTCTAAGGAAGAGAACTCTAAGGTTTAGATCCAGCAATGTTCATCGTATAATTAGTGAAGCATCTGAGCTGGTGTAGAGGTGGTCATTGTGTTGCGTTCCCTCTTGGCACACTTTATTTCAGACTTTTGACTTGCTGATAAGAACTAAAAATGGGTGCAGGTCTCACTTCTGGAAAGCCCCTAATTTGAATTCAACATCAGCATAATAAATCAATGTCCTTTCACTTATAACAATGGAGTTTTGTAAATTGATGGCTCTTCTACCAGAATGTTCAGCTTCTGTAGATAAGACAGCCATAGACCCCATAATATTCCATAAAGATTTTTTTGTTTATTTTAGTAAGTTATAGGGAGTGTCTTTATTTTTCTTGAACAGATCAGTCTGAGTCTCTGAGCCATCTTAGACCAGTCATTGTAACCACTGCAGTATAAACAGATGCTGAAGCTTCTTACTTCAGTATAAATAGATATATCTCTTCCAAATCCTAAATTAACATAATGCTTCTACATACATTTAAACTGAATTGATGAGGCTCATTAAAGGTGTAAATAATTGGATCCCATTGATCTTTATTACTGCTTGTAGAACCTCAACTGAAAAATACCATCCTCAAAATATCCTCTTATTGAGACTTGAGTTTTGAAAATAAACCTTTCCCCCCAAGCAGGCCTATCCATGGCAATTTTATGCTTTAAAAAACAGCAGCAGCAAAATACTAATTGTAATGCTTTTGGCTGTGTGCTCCTTCTCCCATTCATACATCATTTAGCTTCCTTTTAGGAGGTGAAAATATCAGCTAATCTGAGGAAGGAGACAGCTGGTTTGAAGCAATGGTTCGGTGTAGTACTCTTTTTATATTCTCATGTGTGCCATCGTGGCACATCAATAATTTATAGAGCATTTAATTACGCAGTAAGGCACAAGTGGGCGTATTTTCCATAGCTATTCCATGCACAGCAACAAGGCCTTTTTCCTCTTAAGGCCTTGAATTGTGTATAGTAATGGACTTAGAAAACTTTCCCTAGTGTACCTCATTGCTCTTGCTTTATGTTCTTTTAATTTATTTTGAGGGTGCTTTTTTGTTCTGGGTTTTTGGTGGGTGTTGTTTTTTTGAAAAGAAAATTTTCAGGCCAAAGAATACTCCTATTGCTTTGCCTTCATCCTTTCATATGGTGAGTACATTAATAAATGTTGTGTCCTGCACTGAATTGTTTTTCTAAAAATCTTGCTCAGGCTTCACAGGAAGCAGAACATGGGTTCACAAGATAAAAAATCAGAAGGCATTAGGCTTGTTCCTTGCTAATTTTGGCAAGACTTGTAGACAGACAGTTCTTTGTATTCCCTTTGTTTTCTGCAGGACTCTTGGAACACATGACATGGTCACACTCATCTTCTAAATCACTCCAAATCTCAAGTTTTCTCTTCTGCAATGGGCTAAGTGTGCGTTTGCTGACTGAGGGGATTGATGTAATCCATCGGCAAGCATTAATATTTCCATCCTGTTCCTGGGTCAAGAAATTTTTGCTTCTCACAGCTGTTTCCCCACGTCTGTGACAATAGGACAGATTCACCAAAACACCTTGAACTGAACTGAACTTTCTTCTTTTATTTACAGGTGATTTTTTTTTTCCAGAAAACATTTCCTGTGGGTTCACCAGAGGCATCATTTTGTTAAAGAACTCGATAACTGTTATGAAGTCAGTCAAAATTTTCCTGTCAGTCTTCCCAACTGAAAATGCCTTCAGAAATAGAATAGCTATTCTGACAAAATATTTCTTCTCCTTGATGAAAAGCTAAAGCGTTTCAAAGAAAACTGACAATAAAGATTAATCTTCTGATCTGTTTGAAGCTGAAGCTTTCCTGAAAAAAAATACCACCCTCAGGGCTGGTGATGGGGCTACAATGTGTCCACCAAGGAGGTGGGGCAGGAGACATCCTGCAGCATGAGTCAAAGAGGTCCATCCAGAGGAGCAGCAGGGCTGGAGATCAGCACACTTAGAAGGCAGCTCTGGCACAAACTGAGGGCACCAGGCTGAGCTGAAATGGGCTATCACATCTGTGGACAGTTCTGAGGGGAGCCCCATGTGAGGCTGGTCAGGACCAGTGAGAACTGCTGGTGCCCTCAGGACCCTGGTGTTGGGCAGGGGCCATGGCAATGCCATTTCCAATTTTGCCACTGATTTGAACAGTCTTGGAGTAACAGGTTAGCCCTCTGTGTTTCACTGTATTTTGTAAAATAAGCATAACAAAAGCTTCCAGTAACTACACATAAGGGTACTGCGAGACTGATTTTCAGGGCTTCTGAAGAGCTATTATATCCTCAGGCCAAATGTGTTATTGGCAATGTTTCTTACTCTTCTAAGTGGCAATCTGAACAATAGGAACCAAATACATTCTCTAAAGTCACTGAAAACAGCAGACTAAGTTCTGCTCTCATACCTTCATATCACATTTTAACCCGAGTTTGTTCAGGATTACTATTAAAATTCAGACCTGTTTCAAAATCTTTAAATAAAAACCAAAAAACTATCAGTGACAAAAGTTAAGCTACAGTCACCTAATGCATTGCTTGGCCTGGTTTCAAGTAAATATCATCCCTTGCATCTGTGACACATTTTCTATGTATAAAAGTGACACAACAGGAGATAATAAATGAAAATATGTGATATTCAAGGAATTAAAACAGGAGGAGCCAGCCATGGGAAGTGGAGCAGAGCAGGAACAACAGCTTCTGGAAATTGTTACCCTTTCTGGTACCATTGGCATTGTAAGATGTGCCACTTCATCTCTGCTCCACTTAATCATTTTTATGTCCTTCCAGTGTTCTGCTTACATGGTAAGATATGGTGGTATAGAAATAGTACCACCTACTTATGTTGTATAACACTCTGTATAGTCGCACCCAAGTGTACTTGGTAATGTTTAGAGGTATTGTAGAGCTTACTACAAATAAGTAATGAGCATGGGAAGAAGGCAGGTGGTGTGTTTATACTTTATATATATATAAATATATATACATATATATATATATAAAATTAATATTCTGCAGAATGAAAGCAACCTGAAATTAGAATGTCGTAAGTACGTGGAATAAGCACAGAGTGACAAAAAGACACTGCAAAATCACCACAGAAAAGAGAAATGAGTGTGTCAGGGGTTTCTAGTGCTTGTAAGGGAGTGAAGATAATTGCAAGAAGTTTGTTGGCTTTATCAGTGATGTAGTGTTATAAGAATAGGAAGAGCCAGGAACATTTAAGAAGGTTTCAGAGACGAAGTTTGGCCCATCATCCTGTGTACCAGGATATGAGCCCAGCCCTATCTATCAAGAGAAAATGGTGTAGAAAAGTTACCTGTTTTCCATGGGCTTAGCAATATAACGTTGTGGAACTTTCATGCAGATTTTCCACAGCTGAGATTTGAAGGGAAAAAAAAGGAACTTTTTTGGAAACAATTAGTTATTTCCTAAGCGCTGAGTGTGACGGGCTGGTTAGCGGATTGAATCCCCAGTCTGCCTACCCTGAAGTGTGTGCAAATTTTCTTGTTACTTGTGTATTCTCCCCAGTATTTAATTAGAAAAAAAAATTGGACACAATAGGACATTTTGGGGGACAAAAAAAAACCCCAAACCAACCAGTTCTGCAAAAGAATACTCCATGGATTTAGGATTAATGTTTAAGATTTTAGAATTTTCTGAAAGAAGTTTCCCATATTATCACAGGGTACAGAGCACATCCCAAGCAGATGACATTTACAGCATTTGTCAACATTTATTTGGGGAAAGTAAGTTAGAAACTACATTTTGCTTTTTATTGAAATACACAGTAGGAAACCTTTCCAAATTAACTTTGGAAGATGCAGGGCCCTGTAAACACAGAGCTCTCTTTGGGACCACTGTGTTCTAGGATGATTACTTGGCTTGTCCATCTTGTTCCTGTACTTGGCCAAACAATTATTTTGGCAACATGCCATTGCTAAACTTTTCCTTGGGAAACTTGCTGTTGTCTAACTGAATGTGCAGTGAAAATACGTGAATATTTAAACTGCAACAAGAAGATAAGAGGGTTAATGGTTTTTTTATATTGCATTTTAAAAAAAGCATCTCCTTGGCCTTGACAGACAATGGCATGCACTAATTTCCTAAGTTAGTGAGCAAGATTTTAAAATGAAAACATCATAGAAATGTAAATAAACCCCCCTGATGCTGGTTCCAATGCAGGGAGAATTTAGAGAGGAAAAGTATGTATTAGGTTGGTCATCCTGACATGAAAAGATATTTCAGGATTTACATTTTTAGCAATGTAATCAATAAAGCGAAGTAAATGTAAGTATCTGTCTCAAGAAAACACAGTTAAAAATCAAATTTCTTTCCTTACCCATATTTTCACTTTTATGACAACACTTGCAGTTGCCCAGTAACTGTAATGAAATGAAGGGATTAATGCCCAGTTTTCAGTGCGGCTATAGAGTTGACACTGACATCTTGCTAGAACATCCCTTGGGAATTCTGAGTATAGAACTATTAAATCGCATTACAATTCACTTTTCTAATCACTGAATCATGTTCCCAATCTCCTTTTTAAATATGTACCAGGTATCTGTCACAATGCTAAGCAGCTAGGAGTGTTTTGTAACACACATCCTCTGCCTCCTCTTTGAAAAGGTAGTATTTGAACCCGGATTTCTGGAAAGACATGGCTGATAAACTAGCCACTCACGTTGTCTCTTCTGTAATGATACGCACATTTTCTCTATATATTATGGAAAGTCATGCGTGTAGTCAGCATGGCTCAAGACAAAATTGGTAAACAATCATCACTTTTAGCCTCCTGAAGGTCAGCAAGACAATGAGCCTAACTTAAATCTCAGTGATAATTTTAGGAGCATTTTCTTTCATATGTCACTTGGCTTTCAGTCAGACACTCATGCATACCAGCAGAAAGCCATTCTTGTGATCTTTGTCTATGCATCTGTCCATGGGCTGAGCCACCAGCAGCAGTTCACACATCCCACTCATGAGACATAAGTGAGAGGAGACCCCTGACAGGGAGAAAAGGAATGGAAACGACCTCAAAACCTAGTGTTAGTGACTGGAAAAAAAAATTAAAAAAGGCATTGTCTAGTAATATGAAATTTGGCTGGGCTAGGCAAGAGAATCAAATGCCAGTCCCATCTTTCCTGACTTTTTTTTTTTAAAAGATAATTTGATGTGGTTTTTGGTCAGTAAAGCTTAAATCTGGTTTGAAAAGTTTAGAGTTGAGGGTCACCTGAAGCTAAAGATGCCTGTATTTAAACAGATCACCTTGGAATCTCATTATAGCTGGTGAAGAGACCTTTAAAACAGTAAAGAGGAATCCTGATTAAAAAATATCTTGTACTCATCACAGTTCAAAAGAGGGTCTAAGGGGACAACTGAAGTGTAGGTATCTGCAGTACCAATAAGGGAAAACAAGTGAGATGCATTGCACCATTTTGTGTGCTTGGGGGTTTTTTTGTTTGTTTCTTTGCCTTGAAATCCCCTTTAAAATATTGGAAAGCAAATATTTTTTCCTCTTTAATTTGCATTATACTATAGTTCAGGTTTACATGGCAAATCAGTGTGGTAAGGTGTAATTAAATTGTTCTATATCTATATAGAACATCTATACCATCATGTGTAATTAAGTACCTATCATGTAAGACAATAAAAATTTACTAGCGGCTCTTGAGGTTTTGAGAGCTTGAGTGGTAACTTCTCAAGTGGGAGCTGAATACAAGCCCTGATTAAAAAAAAAAAAAAAAAAAAAAAGAAAAAAAGGAAGCATCAGCATGGAGAATGCACAGCAAAAGCTGTTTGTGGAAGAACACAGTAGTCAGCATTATGTGCACTGGCAGCAAACAGTGCACCAACGTGTCCCACCTCGCTGAAACCAGTGTTTTTCAGCGCCTGGGGATGCCAGGACAAGGTGGATTGGCAGTTGCAGCCCTTGTTCTTCCATGCGCAAAATCTACTATGTCCAACAAGGAGGAGGACTTTGGCACTCAAAGAGTGAGTAGAAACTCACCCAACCACTTCTTGCAAGTCCCAGTTCACAGGACAGAACTTGTCCGCTCGTGTTTGTCCTCTACAAGTGAGCTTGATCCCTGCCCCAAGGACAGCCTGAGGATACCCAGAATGGTGCAGATTCTCTGTGGTACCACTTAAGCTAATCACAGTGGAAGGACAAAGGTGGAGCTTATTTGTACAAACTTTCATGTAGAAAGTAGTAGAAGCTTTCATCTGGCGGTTCTCTCTCCCGTTTGCTCCAGATATTTATCTTAGAACAGAAAAATCTCTCAATGCACTAGTCAGATCTGAGATGTTTCAAGAGAGAGCAAAGATCATATCACAACTGATGAATTATAAAACAAACACAGTTAAATGTATAATTGTTGGGGTTTTTTTAATTCCCCTTTTTAATGTTTCCTTTCAGTTTTAGGCACAGCTAAATTAATCTTACTAGCAGATTAATTTATTTGAAATTTAAGAATAATTTATCAGAGGAACATATAATAGATTTTAACATAGCATTGTAATAGCAGCATAAGATTTTGAATCCAAAGACCAGTAAAAATGTTGTGATTATCACTTTGGCATGAGTATAGTGTCATTTGATTTGGAAGTATGAATTGTCTAGGAGACATTACTGCAACCTGAAGACATCAGTAAACCAGCAGAAATAAAACATAAGATACCAGAGGCAAATAAAATAATGATGTTGAAATTTTTCTCATTACTGACTGGAATGGTGGTGAAGGCTGTACTGGCCATTGCAGAATACCAGGAAGAAAATTGTGCACAATGAAAGCTAAAATTTTAAAGACCATGAGTTTAAATTATTACACTCAGTTCACTAAATCCCACCAATCCACATCGTTGAAGAATCCCACTTGAGGTTTCTTTGACATCTTCCAGTGAAATCATAACAAATTTTGACAGCAATGGTAAGTTGAGGAAGAATAAAAAGGGCTGAAGTCCAGAGGTGCAGAGAGATTGTTTTAAAGCATGTACAACGTGTAACCTAGTATGGAAGGGTGTGCAACACTTTGTTTTAAGGTCTTGATAGGCTGGGCAAGACTAGCAAACTCTTCCCTGAAAGAATTGTTTGGTAAGAATATTCCCCCTACCAGAAAAAAGGTGTTTTAAAAGATTATTACAAGCTATCAAGAAATTGTTTTGTTCAGCGTGTGCTCAGCACATTGGCTACACAGCTGGTGTTATCCTTCTCATCTCCAGGTTGCAGCCATGCTTCACCTGCTATTTTACCTACAAGCCTTTTTTAGTCATGGGCAATTATCACCTTGCTTGTCCCCACAGCAGTGAGGGATGTGGAGGATAGGATCACCAACGCTGCCCACCTTACCATGACTGACAGCCTTGATAGTGATGTCTAAGCAAGGGTGATCCGCACAGTACCTTCTGTGTCCCTCAGTACAGCTGCTTGTGCAGCACTCACCAGCACCTCCAATGAACCCACCACCTAATCCCAAAAGCCACTAACTATGATGTCCAACAGAAAGAGCAGGCAAGATTGAAAACACAATCTGTCCAGCATCAGGGAATAATTAGGTGATGTTAGTGGATGCTGGTGGGAAAGGGCAGTGCATCCTGGACTATGAGTAAAGGCAAAAACCCCACAGTGGTCCCTGTCAGTCTGACCTCAAAGAAGACACCTGCCAGACAACAAATATGGGGATTGGTTCAGTCTATAGATGATCTGAGATACTTTAATGGCATTTGACTCACCAGAATATCCCAACAGAATGGATTTAATCAATGCTAGAACCAGAGGGATTTTAACTCCCCCACACCCTTCTGGCTATACCCCCTCAAGGATCTTGAGATAATCAGTGACTTGGCCCCAAGACACATGTCCTGAATTACTCATAAATGCATAAACCCTCTCTGAAACACTCAGAGACACTTTTGTCATTGCCCACGTCATCTGTAACTGCTGTGAAAGTGATGACATGGGCTGACCCAGAGCAAATTCCTATCAAATCCCCAGCACAGGTTGCAGCTCTTTTATGTCTGTCTCAGGTTGACTTTGCCTGACAGCAATAAGGGCTCAGGGTTCCTGGGCTGCTTCTTTAATTTTTTTCCCCAAATGTTAGATGCTTTTGGGAAAGAAGTTGAAGGTCCTTTTCCTCCTGCTTTTCCTTTAAGAAAAAGGTCTTCTTTTTCTTTCAAATCTTCATGACAAAGATGTCCTATATTTGTTTTTTATTCAGTTTTTCTCTTTCTTGTGTTCTTCTTCTCTCAGCAAAATATGACATTTTGAAGTTTTCTGGGCTGGAGAAGTAAAACTGCTTTTTGCCAGTGAATCAATTTTATTTTTTTATTGAAAGAAATTTCTCAGCTTTTTGACAGACAACAAAGCTATTGTGCACTACCCAGAACAAACCATATTCCACAATGAAGGTAAGCAAAAGTTATAACATTAAATACCATTTGGTGTATTGCTTTTGTTCACAATGCCACCTATATGCTTACTCTGCCTTCCTGATGGATGCACAGGAGGGAGAAACATAGGCAAGAGGGCAGAAAGAAACTTTAAAGTTAATATTCCATTAATATGAATATGAGTTGTTCACAACAGTGCTCTCAGTGTGAGGGATTTTGCACTGTAAGGCACAGGATGACTTCCAAGAATGATTCTTTTTCCTATCTTGTATACACTGTATCTGGGATATTTGTGACTTGGGATATTGTATGAGAGATGTGGAAGAGCTGAGAATGAACACTTTCCCACTGAAGATAATAGGAGTTTTGCCAGAGACTGAGATTCTACCCAGAGGATTTATAGGTGGTATTTATCTACGAGTCAGAAAATCTGAATTCAGCTCTTTAGTTCGCTATTGATTTCTGGATAGATGTTAGTATGTCACTTAAAGCTTAATTTTTAAGGCAGTTAGTTCTCAATAGTTTTAAATAGCTCTGCCACTTCCTTCAGGTCCCAAAGAGAGAATTTATCTTCTGAAAATTCAGGCATTAGTTTCCGCCTCCTAGTGCTATAACTTTCTCAGCTCTTCTGATTCACCTATATTAAGTGGCTCATCTCTTTAGATTACAGCACTTTCTTGTTCCTGGTCCCTATTAGGATGCAAGAAGAGTATTAAACATTTTTTCAGTGCCTCACTGTATCAAGCACAAGCTTTGTATTATTACACCTAAGAAGTTATATAAGTTGCAGTGAACTTTAGTTAGGCCAGTGAATGCAGCAGTTTTCATTTACTCCAAGTAAGTGTAGAAGTGAGTGCAATGATTGAAAATGAAGATGCAATACCAAAAATAGAGTCCTACGACAAAATCAGATGTGAGAACAAAGATACAGTCCAAGGAACCTGCCCAGGAACTAATCAAACAGGCATCCACCTATCTGTATCTGTGTGAGTACACTGGGTTTGCATGGCAAGGTTTTGGTAGTAGGGGATGTACAGAGGTGGTATCTGTGAGAATCTGCCAGAAACTTCCCCCATGTCTGACAGAGCTGATGCCAGCTGGCTTCAAGATAGACCCACCACTGGGCAAGCTGAGCAATGTTGGTGATGATGTACTGAAGAAAAGTTAATAAACACTGAGCAGCAGAGAGAAGAGAGAAGTAAGAACATGAGAGGAACAGCCCTGCAGGTCAGTGAAGAAGGAAAGGGAGGTGGCGATCCAGGCACCAGAACAGAAATTCTCCTGTAGCCCATGGTGGCCCCCCTGGAGCCCATGAGGTCCACTGTGGAGCAGAGATCCACCTACAGCCCCTGGAGGACCCCACACTGGAGCACGGGGGTGCCTGAAGGAGGCTGTGACACTGTGGGAAGCCTACACTGGAGCAAGCTTCTGGGAGGACTTGTGACCCCATGAAAAGAGGAAGCCCACACTGGAGCAGATTTGCTGGCAGGATTTATGACCCCATGGGGGGACCCACTCTGGAGCCATCTGTTCCTGAAAGACAGCATTGTGTGGAAGGGATCCGAGCTGGAGCAGTTCATGAAGAACTGCAACCCATGTGAAGGACTCAAGTTGGAGAAGTTCATGGAGGACTGTCTCCCATGGGATGGATCCCATGCAGAAGCAGGGAGGAGTGTGAGAAATCCTGCCTCAGGAGGAAGGAGCAGAGGCATGATAATGAAGAGTGTGGTGAACTGGCCTCAGCCCTAATTCCCCATCCTCCTGTGCCACTGTGGGAGAGGACAAAGAGAAATCAGGACTGAAGTTGAGCCCAGGAAGAAGGAACAGGTAGAGGGAAGGTCTTTAAAGGTCTTATTCTTCATTATCCTTCTCTCTACTAGCTAGCAGTACATTAAATTAATTTCCCTGAGTCCAGTCTGGTTTGGATGTGAAGTTAATTGATGTGATCTCTCTGTCTGTATCTTGAACAGTGATGAGTGGACAGGATTTCACAAAACACAAAGATGTTCAGAGGGTTGCAATACTCCTCCCATGAAAAAGGCTGAGAGACATGGGGTTTTTCAACCTGGGCAGAACATACTGCTGTCTTTCAGTATAAAAAGAGGGAGAGAAATGTTTACCAAAGCCAGTAGCCACAGGACAAGAGGCAGTGGTTTAAAATGAAAAGACAGTAGATTTAGATTGGACATAAGGAATAAAGTTTTTGCAAGGACTGTGGTGGGACACTGGACCAAGTTATGGAAGTGTTCAAAGTGAAGCTAAATGGGACTTGGAGCA
>JAWWES010000001.1:35984348-36024865 GCA_035583135.1 Lophotriccus pileatus
CCATTTAGTCCCTCTGGAATTACCTTTGCTGTGCTCCACTGAAACAGAGAGCACATCCAGCCTCTTGCCGACTGCAGCAGGAAGCATCAGATTGGCTGACACTTTCGCTTGATGTTTGGAATCACTCTGTGTAATTTAAAAGACACGCCTGAGAACTGGCACAGCCTCCTTCTCAACACACTTCCACGAACAACACTTCTCCTTCTGCCAACAGGCTTAAAAAAGTGGGATCAGGTGACAGAAAGAAAAAACAGGCAAAGACAGCCAGCACATTAGGCATGTCTCTTGAGCAGGGCTTTCAAAAGGGGATGAAATACCCCTGCCCAATCCAGAGAGAACCTAGGCAGAAGAAATACATCTCTAGACTGTAGGTCATAAGGGAACCATTTGACATTAACGGATCCAGGGAAGAAGGCTGTGGAGTGGAAAAGATCAATCCTCACACCACCAGTCTTGTAGGACTTCAGAGGACTGCAAGCACCAGAAAGCTTTACTGCTTTGCTCTAGAAATCCAGCTTGGAGGTCAGCTGCAAGGAGAGCCAGGACTTCAGCTTGAGCTCACTTTATTCCAGCACTACCTGAACAGTTTATCTGGAATGTCAAGGTCTAAGTTTCAACTGTGTGGCAAAATAAGCAGCAAAGGAAAATGACAGGATTTCAGAGGATGGGATCCAAGCATAGGACATGGGCTGCAGTAACCCATCAAGTACCCAACCAGCTACTAAAACACAAGCACTGCTTTGGGATTGCTGTTGTTTTGTTCCACAGTTTAAACCTATGTACTGGTGGTGGGAGGGTAAAGGTTGCGTGGACCAGAACCAGATAGTTCAGTGAATTGTAATCTTCCTTCTTAGTCTATGTGTACCATTCTGCTTTCTTCTATCAGGCCTTGTCAGCCACTCAGCCATTCACATATTCACAAGGCCTTTCTAAAATGTCCTTTCCTTTCATTACAGCCTTTCAATGCTATTGCAGTATAAATGTCACCAGTTCCAATTCCATCCACAATACTTACCTACTGCTGAGCCTCATGCTGCTCTTTGTGGCTCTTTTCCTTTTTTCTGCTCTGCCTCTGGCTCTGGACCAAATTCTTCTTTAAAATTCCTTTTGAAAGGTTCAGCTTGAGAACACTATTCATTTAAGTACTGACAGTAGGTTCATACTTACAAAAGCATGGCTGCAGAGCACAGAAACTCACCAACTTTCCTTGATGAAATGCCTCATAGTTTTTTTCGTGACTCAAGGAAAAAAATTGTCTTGGCTCCTCTCCTCTCTCACCAGTGATTGCCCAGCCACACAAATATGTAGCAAGATGTGTGAAAAGCCATTCTATAAACAAAATATTAAAACAAAATGAATCCTGTTGCTTTGGTTTTATACAAGTCCTCTGTCAATCCTAAGGGACAGGTTCAATTTAACCCTGGCTTAAGTTTGCATGAATGAAGAAAACCCTTATTTGCTGTCTGGGATGCTGTCATGAACTCTTCTTCCATTCCATGAACTTTCATTCTTCCAGAATGGTACCCCTGAATGTGCAACGTGGGCTGACACACAGCATGTATCACCAACAGAGAGGCTTTCAGAGAAAGATGAACACAAGCTGGAAGGAGGCAAGCATCTGTTCAAGCTATTCAAGGATTAAATTGATCCACCTCAAAATGAATTGGGCCAGAGAAAGGAGATAACAGGCTCGCAACTGAATGCTGCTCAGAGGGATGCAAATTTCACAAAAAAGTTGGAGTACAGTCCAAGATAATTTATAGCAGCAAGGCACCCTGTTTCACTGGGCTGCAGTGAAAGAGCTGAAAAAGGGTCTGAGAACTTAATGCAATGAATTCCTGGTGGCTAAGAAAGTTTGATAATAAAATAAAGGATCCAGCACCTGATTTTAGTAATGAAAATTCACAGATTCTTGTAAACTTTACACTAAAAAAATTCTTATTTACAGTTATTGCCATGATGGGTCTAAGTCACAGCTATATGTGGAAGGTTGGGAAGGATTTTGGAAGCCTTTTTTGACATCTCTTTTCAGGAGATTATTGATTCATGTCTGGTGTCATACCCAGTATGACTCTGCTCCAGCTGATGTGAGCAAAAAAGGTCCTGTTATACTTTTAAGTTTTTCCTTCCCTTATTCCCTTAAAAAGCAGCATAAAGTAACTCAATCTAATAACAAAACAAAGGTACCACCTCCCTGTTGCATCCCTGGGTGTATGTGGGCTGATCATTCTTGTTCTGCTCCAACAGGAGGATCTCTCCTGTTTCCCATTCCCATGTTTAGATCTAGCCCCAGCATCTGGCTGACTGCAATGTTTACTCCTCTGGGAGGAGTTTCTCCTGGTGAAGATGGCTGTGGAGGTTTGACCCTGGCTGGACACCAAGGGCCCATCAAAACCACTCTATCAATCCCTTCCTGAGCTGGACAGGGGAGAGAAAATGTAATGAAAGGCTCATGGGTCAAGATAAGGACAGACAAAAACAAATCTTAAAAACATCTTTTCTACACTTTTTCCTCCTTCCCTTGCTTAACTTTATTCCCTACTTTCCACCTTCTCCACGAGAGCAGCGCAGGGGGATGGGAAAGGGGGCTGCGGTCAGTTCAACATATGTCATTTCTGCCACTGCTTCCTCCTCAGGAGGAGGACTCCTCACGCTCTACCCCTGCTCCAGTTTGGGTCCCTCTCACAGGAGAGTCCTCCATGAACTTCTCCAATGTGAGTCCTCCCCATGGGCTCCAGTTCTTCATGAACTGCTCCAGCATGGAGCAGTCCTTCAGGCACAGACTATTCCAGTGTGGGTCCCCTGTGGGGTCACAACTCCTGCCAGCAATCCTACTCCAGCATGGGCTCTTTTCTCCACAGGGCCACAGTTATGGACAGAAGTCTGCTCCAGTGCAGGTTTCCCACAAGGTCAGAGCCTCCTTTGGCATCCACCTGCTCTGGTATGGGCTGCAGGTGGATCCCTGCTCCACTGCAGACCTCCATGGACTGCAGAGACACATCCCGCCTCACTGAATCCCTGCTTCAGTGCCTGGAGCACCTCCTCCCCTTCCTTCTGCGCTGACCTAGGTGTCTGCAGGACTGTTGTTCTCACATACTCTCACTCCTCTCCTCTCTGACCACAATTACTTCTGCACAATTCCTCCCCTCCCTTCTTAAATCCATTATCCCAGAGGCACTACCACCATTGCTGATGGGCTCAGCCTGGGCCAGCAGTGGGTCTGCCTTGGATCGGACTGGCACTGGGGGAAGTTTCTACCAGCTTATCACAGAAGCCACCCCTGCTACCAAAACCTTACCATGCAAACCCAATACAAGGGAACTTAACCTAATGTGAGAAAGCACATTGGAATAATTCAAAGCTTTTGGAATAATTAAAAGCTTTTGGAATGGAGGCAGTGGCTGTTTCTGAAGGCTGTTCCTCTCCCAACAGGAAGATTAGAGTACCAGAATATTTGGCATGAGTCAATGGCCTCTACACTGGATGGCTAGAGAAGCTTGTACTGCTGACTGTTCATTAACAGTACAGAAGAGAAGGGCCCTTTCATCAGTGATTGCAGACTTTTTGCTGGAGGGAGAAGCAATTTATGTTCTTTAAAATTGCCTATTCCTGAAGTATTTTTCATTATAAAGGACTGCAGAAGGAAATACAAAGCTGTTACATTTTTTTTCGCCATGCAAGTACAAAATGAAACAATTCCCCTAATGCATTAATGTGATACTTGCAAATAAATGTGAGATAAGTTCTGGGACAAAACTAATGCTGTCTGAAAATCTGTGAAACGCTAATGAGGAAATTGGGCAGACTAATTAAAAAAAAAAAAAAGGTAATTTGGTTCAAATACTAGAGCTACGCCAATGTGATTATAATTTCTTTTTCTTTTTCCTTCTTCCTCCATCCAGATAACAGTTTATTCATTAGAAAAATGGGGATTTGCTAGGACAAGGTGTTATTAAGTAAAAATCCCTCATGTCTGGTGTTTTACTCACTAAAATATTACATAAAAAGTTGGTAGTGCAAATTCTGCTCACATCTTCCTGAAAGGAAGGAAATGGTGTATTATGTATAATTAAAAGCTGATAGTTGCCTAATATTCAGGATGCAAGTGGAATTGCAAGCATATTTTTCTTCACTGCATTGCACCTCCCTCAGCTTTGTGATTTCAGGGCCAGAGATGCTCACTGGTGTAGGAACACTCCAAAGAATGTCAGCACAGCAGAGGCTAAAAGCAGACTCCTCCAGCTGGTCTGTGCTAACTATGAAGCTGGTCTTGTGGGGAAGTCTGGGTTACTAAAACCCTGACTCAGCTCTCCTGGGACAGATGATAAACTGGTGTGTGGATGATAACAAGGGTTTGATATCTTCAGCACAGAGCTAACTCTCATCTGCTCTGCACCCTCCTTTGCTCTGAGTTTTCATGGCCCCACGTGCTCTAGTACAAGATGCATTGCTCCAAAAGGCAGGACCCATGTCTCTCTATGCCTTGTAGAGGCAGTCTCATATGACCAGCCAGATGTGGGCAAATGTGTTCCACTCTCTCAGTCTTTGCATTGGCTAAGCAGGCTCTGGCTGAGAGGTCAGCATTGTGTTCTGATGGGGTTAACCAGTTTTGGAGACTTCACTCCTAAAAGTAGGCACTGCATCACAGTATTCCACCCTTGAAATAAGCAGTGTCCTGTAGTCAAGCCACAAGCCATTCTACTGGAAGACATTCTCTCCTTATTATACTCCCTACAATAGTATAAAATTCACTGCTAGTTTCTACATGTCATGTTTTTCCTGAACTTTCCCTTTTTTGTTTTTCTCATTTCACTTTGCCTCCTCCTCATCTTTCTCTGTGTTTCCCTCTGCATTTTCAGTCTTATCTTCATTGTCATCATCTTTTCTGTTTCTCTTTTCTTACTGCTTTTATGTAATATCATTATTTATTGTTTTCTATCAGCAATTCTTCTCTTTAATACACTTCTTACTCTTTTGCCTTCCAAAAACTCGGGAATAGAAAATAAGTTCCATTCTTCTTCCTCTGCAGAACATCTATTAAATATGTTAATATATATTATATTTCTAAACAGTATAATAGACAAATACAAACATTTACAGCAGAAAAAACTTTACATTCAGACTATTTTTCTGAAAACTACACACACTTAAGGGAAAATAAATTATTACCCCATATCACTTATGTTACTTGACTTTTATTTCTTTATTCATGTTCACACTTTCCTCAATTCTTTTTGTAATACAGCTCAGCTCAGTCACTCAGAGCTCTTTGAAATCACTCCCACCTTGTTTAGTCTCTGTCTTGCTTAAGGAACATAAATTCAAATCAAGAACCAGTCTCAAAAATTGCTTTTTAGTCTTTAGAATTTTGCATATCAACCCTAAACACAACTAATAAAAGTCCATCTGGCATCTTAATTGTTCCTTACCTCTTATCCAATGCTTAAAAAACAGCTGTAAAATTCAGAAATATATTTCATCTTCGGGGGGGTAGAAGCAATGTTTAGGTTTCTGTATGCAGGGCAAGATTGTTCCTGGCTAGTTGAAGCTGGGGGCTGGGACACAGGGGCTCTGGGGAGCTCTCCACAACACACTGTAGAAGAACCCCAATCTAATGTCAGAAAGGTGAGTGAACAAGTCAGCAGAGCTCTCCTGCTTCTGGGGCAAATGCATATGCTGGGTTTTTCCATGAAGATATATGAGAGCTAACTCAGTGCCAGCTCAGCTTTCTAACCAGCCCTAAGCTCTGTCCTTTGCACTAATGTGACAAGAGCAGAGAATCTCATAAATTTCCTATAGTTGGACATGTGTCAAATGTGGGCTCAAGTATTCTCTAAAATACCAGAGCAGTATCTCAAGTGTGCTTTTAGGTCATTGCTAAAGAAGATCAAGGAACTTATTATCATTTGGAAATTTACGTGCTTGGAGCTTAATACATAAAAGCACTCAGCATGTGACAAATCCCTCTCAGCAACTGTGATCCCCTGCTGCTGGCTGCAGCCTCCTTCAGCTCATCATTTTCAGTGTGAGGACATGCAAAATCCAAGATAAATACTGAGAACCCTCAGCTTGTATAAGCCAAATCTCCCAGCCCAGATAGTCTGTTTGGCCCTCTTACCCAGGGGATCCTCTTCTTGTGGGCATTCTCAAGAACACCTACCCAACCAAGACAACCTACCCTCACCTAAAAACCTCCAAGAGAATATCTGCCTGCCTCCAAACAGAGCAGGTTACTGGCTAGAGGAAGGCTTGTTCATAAATCTCCCATCTGATTTCCAACACACTGCACCTCATGACCATTTGAGCACCCATGCAATCCAGGTGACAGTATTCTTGAGGTCTCACCCTGTGTGCATGCTGCTCTTGCCAGTCTGCTTCCCTGACACACTGTAATTTGGCCACAGGGCTCAGCCCTGGCAGCACACAGCCTGCAAACCAACAGGTACCAGAACAGCAAGCTGTTTGCCACTGGTGGAAGAAATAGTGGACTTAGAGGGGAGAGAAGCAAGAAACCCCACTTCCATAGCGACCAGCATCTCCCCATTGCATTTATATGTACAGCACTGCCCAAGCTTTAACTGGAATACTATTGTTTCTGGACACTGGGTGTTTAAATAGTACAACTCAGTCTCTGACCCTAAGCATTGAGACAGGTCGTTTAACCCATGGTAGAAAGTAGGCAGGCACCAAAAGTGAAGGGTGCAATCTTAATATCCTGAATCAAATTTAACCAGTGCATTTTCTTAAAAGCTTAAAGTTCACACTGACAGCCTTCAATCCTGCAGAAAGCATGACAGTATTGAAAAATACCTTTAATTCAAAATTAAGACAATGGAGCACTGCTAGAAACAGGTCAAGTGGATTTAATCCCTATCTGGTTCCTGGAACAGCTCAAACTACCCTGTGGTACCTTCCAGTGGGATTCATAAGCTTCCAGACAAATCTGCAGCTGCAGGCTTTTCTTCTTGTAAAATTTAGTTACTGCATCCTAGCCCCAATGTGCTTAGGCAACCCCTGACATACTAATGTCCAATCACTTTGTAAAGTCTTTCAATTAAGTTTTTTAATGACTCCACAATTCAATGGTGCCAACATTTCCTCACATAACTTGTGCTGTTGCTTTAATCCCCTTACAGCTGGAAATCTTTTCACAATATCTCACCTCAATTTATCCAATTCCATATTGAAGCAATTCTTTCTCACTCTGTCCCACAGTGGGCATAGCTAACGGCGAAATACTGCCTTCCTTCTAACAAATACACTCGTATGTGTTTTCTTTTCTGGAATAAGCAGGACAAACTGCCTCAGCCTTCTCTTCTGTTTTCCACATCTGTTGTTATTGGTATTGTTTTCCTACTGCTTTTTGGTTATGTATGTTGCTTTCTAAAATGCCCATCAGTATATTAAAAAACCAATGCGAACTGGACCACTCTGTCTGAGACCAAACCAACCCTGATAAAGATAAAACAAGAAAAAGACTGATTCGTTGCAGGACACATGCTCTCTGCAAATCTGTCACATCTGCTGCTCTCATTAACTTGTCTTATGCTGCCCCCAGATCCTTTTCTTCTGGTTTAGGGCTCCATTATTTTCCCAGTTCCATTCTCTGAATTTTATTTCCTATTTGTCCATATAGTCCCTGAACGTTTCCCTTTATTAAATTTAATTTCATATGATTGATTTCAGACCATTTTTCTAATTAAAAGATGTGGGAAATCTACAAGAGTGCCTACAGCCATTCCTGGGCAAGTGCCACCTGCAAATTTAAATTATCTTCTTAGACCACGGAAAAGGTGATCAAAATTATGAAAATATTTCAGTTTCTTGCTGGATTTCTTAATGCCAACAGTTGTGTATTCAGCCTATAATTACATAACAAGGTCTCTCATATGGATTGGGGCAATCCCAAGAACAAATATAGGCTGGATGGAGAATGGATTGGGAGCAGACCTGAAGAGAAGGACTTGGAGGTGTTTGTTGATAAGAAGTTCAACATAACTCAGGAATGTGCCTTTGCAACCCAGAAAGCCAGGCATGTTCCTGGGCTGAATCAAAAGCACCATGGCCAGCAGGTTGAGGGAGGTGATTCTGCCCCTCTGCTCTGCTCTGGTGAGACCCCACCTGGAGTGCTGTGTCCAGCTCTGTGATAAGAAGGACATGGATGTGCTGGAGAGCATCCAGAGAAGGCCACAGAGTTGATCAGAGGCCCGGAGCACCTCTCCTACGAAGATAGGCTGAGAGACTTGGGGTTGTTCAGCCTGGAGAAAAGAAGGCTCTGGGAGACTTGGGGTTGTTCAGCCTGGAGAAAAGAAGGCTCTGGGAGACCTTATAGTACATTCCAGTGCCTAAAGGGGGCATATAAGAAAGCTGGAGAGGGATTTTTGACAAGGGCATGTAGTGATGAGGCAACGGGAAATGGCTATAAACTGAAAGAGGGCAGGTTTAGGTTAGATATTAGGAAGAAATTCTTCCCTGTGTGAGTGGTGAGACACTGGCACAGGTGCCCAGAGATGTTGTGGACGCCCCATTCCTGGAAGAGTTCAAGGCCAGGTTGAATGAGGCTTTAAGCAACCCAGGCTAGTGGAAGGTGTCCCTGCCCATGGCAGGGGGGTTAGAACTAGGTGATTTTACCTCCCTTCCAACCCAAACCATGCTATGGTTCTATGTGGAGGAGAAGCAGCATTGTGGCATATATCCCATATTCAGTCTGGGAGCCACAACCTGGGTTCTTTTGAAAACTACCCAGAGCAATAAATAAATAAAGGGATTTTTGTTTGCAACAGCTGCTGCTGTACTTTGAAAGGAGAATCTGGAACTTCCAGCCCTTTTACATCTTCACAGTTTCTTGGTAAACCTTTGACCTTTCTGAAGTTGTTTCAGTAAGCCAGTTAAGTCTGAATCAGAAAAAAAATTAAGGCTCATGAAGAAGCTTAATCCCTCTTAATAACCCAATCTTATGACATTTACAAACCTTCTGTTGTTTTTATTTTCAATAACAGGGTAGTAATCTTTTGTCGTCCAACTTTATTATTGCTTCCAAGGACTTTATAGAAGCAGCATAGCCATTTACCCACTTGCTGCAAAGGACCTGAATTATAAGTGTGCTGGAGCTACTCTCCCACCCACACAATGTGTGTTTTTGAGTGCTGATGTAACTGGTGCGGTTTCACAAGCCGTTGTTGACTTTTCTCAAAGACTGCTGCTTCCCCGCTGACTAGTCCTCTATTCCAGACAGGAAACATAGAGCTGTTTTTGAAGGTAGTCATCTTCAAGACAGTGAGAACAGTGCACATAGCACCTCTTTACCTCCCTGACTTGCCAAATAAACAAGTGTGGAAAGACTTCTGGAGAGCACTGTCTTCTATTCTGGGACATGGAATTCCTCATCCCCCATGCTTTCATTTTCCCTCACCAGTGGCCATAAACTGGGCCTCAAACTTGAGTTATCTTCAGATAGCCAAAGTTAGTCAGGGTGAATGCCAGACCTGCTCCAGAAACACCAGAGTCAATAGTACTCTTTCAGTTGACTTCTGCTAACAAATGATTGGCCAAACCTTCCAAGAATTTGACTCTTTCTGAAGAAGGCTGATGAACAGTGTTAGGAACTGTGGCAGTAGTTAGGATAATTTATGTACTACAGAAGTTGTTCAGTAGCTTGCAGGAATGGCTCAGCACAAGGATGCAGCAGAAACAGGGGGTGGTAACTGTTGACTTGCTCTTTGATTTGATTGTTCTTTCAGTATACAAGTCTCAGAATCACAAATTTAAATGTAGTTATTTTGTCATTTTTACACAGATTAATTTTATGTTCCTTTCCAGTTCATCACTGAAGGCCTTCAATCTGAGGCATATACATGTGTATCACTCCAGGCATTTGGCTATTGTGTAAAAAGCTTTGTAGTGTGATCTGTGTATACTTTGCAGCTTTCCCTCTCTCCTATCAGCATCAGTTAAAAGGGAAAATTCAGGGGGATAGTGATTCCCTCAGAGCTGTTGAAGCACACAAGTTCATTCAGTCAGTCAAGCAAAGGTAGAGGATTTATACATACTGGCTGCTCTCTGAGGGTCCACAAATTCCCACAGATGTTTCTCAGTTGTGTACAGTGCAAAGTAGAATTGCCTTGGACCATTTCTGTGCATGTTCCCACAGTTGTCGACACTCTTCTTACACTGACGGGAGAGAAAGAGGCACCTCCACAGGGTTGTCTTACACACAGGCTGCATGATTTGCTTTCTGAGGCACTGGTGTCTTTCCATGGAGAACAAAGGGAGACTACTTGTTTATTTTTAGATGGCTGCCATTAAACGAAGAGAAAATAGCCCATAAGTGGCTTCCCTCTTTACCACAGCTACCACACTGCCAGGCTTTGTTGAACATATCTCAAATATCTTGTCCCTCTGACCATCCCAGGCTGCTGCACCTCCTTGTTCCACGGAACATCCCTTCCGTGTCCTGAAGTGGGGAGAAGGCTGACAATATATATGCCATGTCAGCTGGTGTGTCTTCTTATACTGCTTCTACTACATGGACTTAAGAGCAAAAATTATATTTGCCTTGAAAAGGGTATGCACATGCAATCTACTTTTACTAATGATGGCCTAACGGAAAGGGCATATCTGAGATCTTGCTGAAGTTACTAGAAACTAAAAATGTCCGATCTGTATCTTTTTCCATTTTTTTTTTACAAATTGAACATTGCATTTCCCAAGTGAAAAGTCAGGATGCGTTGATCAGGAAACTGTTAACACCAGAGACTTATTAATAGTAACTACAATACAAAAGCAGCCATTTGCAGCTTTTATACAGCATTACATTTGCTTGATGCAGATAAAAAGAAATTACTCATGAGGCAATGGAAAGAAAGGTGTAGGAGGGTGAATCACATTGAAAGAATAGGAAAAAATGAAAGTGGGGGCAAAATTTTTTGAGCATGCTGTGTCATCACCAGTAAAAACTAATTTGCTATATCAGTGGAATGCTATTAACTCCTGCTTGGTTTGGTACAATGTATGGTGGAGGAGGGAATATTTCAGTCAAATTGAATGACAGTAATTTTGGGGGAAAGAGAATGACTCTCATTAATTATTTTTTTCTGGAAGGGAATTCATTGACATCTTCCCATCTAATTCTGATTTGCAGCCAATTACTGCACAGTTGCACAACTGGAGCAAAACTCTTGCTGTTAGCAGGGCACGGCCCAATTGTCTAAGACTGAAAATAAGTGAACACAAGGAGAGTGTAAGTTCTCTCGAGATCAGGATGGCAAACTGTTAGTGAAGAGATAGTTTATCTGTTAAAACTGTAGTTAATTATAGGGGTTTTTTTGTTTGGTCGGTTGGGGTTTTTTGGGGTTTTTTTGGGGTTTTTTTTGTTTCAAAGGCTGTGGTTATATAATTGAGATTACTCTTTGAAACAGGACTAAGGAATGCTCTAGAAAAATCTCTACTTTTTCTAGGCTTTTTCAAATCAGAACTAACTAATCTAGTGTAATCTGCATATCACACAGGACTGACTCTTACACTGGATTTTTATGCAAGTTTGTAACAGAAAATAATTACCCAGTATTACCTGACTGTTTTTTTTTCAGGATTGCATCTTCCATTTCTCTGTGCCTAGGGATACCCTTTATTCCATAAGCAGAGATTGGAAAAGATATTTATTCACGTCAAAGTCAGAAAAAAAATATGTTTAATATTGTGCCAGAGAAGCCAAAATGAAAAGCTTAATCCAGACATGAAAAGTGACAGTACTTACAGGCACATTCCAGTTTTCATGTGCAGTTTATTTCCCCTTGGTACTGTCAGTATCTCTGCCTTTGCCTGATATCTAAAGGGCTGTTCGCACCAGAGAGGGCTGTGACGTGGGCTCTTAGGGCTCCTTCATATCCACTCCTCCACTATTCCTTACTGAAACCTTTCCTAGCACCTGATCTGAGTCAAGATGTGGAAGTAGGTGTAATGTTGCAAAATCTACAATCATTCTGTGAAAGCTTTCAGGATTTCTTTCTCATTTGTGGGGCACAAAATAGGTGTGTGGCACATCTAAGAAAAAAAATAAAATCCCCAAATTGTCCATTCTCCTCAGTGCTACACATCTCCTGGTTACATAACCCATGCCTATGTTGAAATTCAGGGTATGTCAAACATGCAGGGCACCCCAGGCCCATTTCCCTTTGCACCAGGCTGATCTCCAAGAACAGGTTGAGCACTCCCACCACGAGGCCAGGACCAGATTCCCACATCTTGTTTCCTCTCCTGATCCTTCCTGCTCAGTGCAGTAATTCCACACCAGAGCAGCTTGCCATTTCACTGCAACAATCCGAAGGACATCCAAATTCTTTGCACAAATACTGGTAGGAGTTTAATGGCAAAAAATATTACTCACAAACCCCTCTGCACTCTCCAGCTGATAACTTGTGTCTTTTGTTCAGCCCCTTCACTTATGCTACAGAGCTCCGTACAGCCAGGTCACACCCCCTCACTGACCTGCTCCCAAGTGATTTATTTCTCTGAGTTATTCTCTGCTCTTACTCTGCTCCCAGTACCTCTAGGGCTGTCTCAGTGTGCCACATCCCAGGATGAGCTTTGGGAAACAGGTGAAATCTTTGCTCTGTCTCGTGAACATGCGCTGCTGTTGAGAAAGTTCTCAATTTAGGCTCAAGATGTGACTTGTAAGATTCTGCCACCAACTGCCCCTTGAATGCACCACACATCTCATTGTACTTCTCCTCACCTTCTGAAGAGATTTGCTGAGGTGTAAATACCCAAGCACACAGTACTTCTTTCAGGATAACACTGAAGATAATTTATCCACAAATACCTTTGTATTGAAGGTATTTGACAAGAAGGTTTCTGTGTGGAGAAAGGTGTAGGCATTACAGGAAGCAGTGGGTCTGATCAGCTGAGCTTGCTTCTCCTTGCTACAACAAATATCATTTGAGACAGTGTGATGGACTGAAATGTTGGTTATGTCTTAAATATTGTCAAAACCATAGGAAGACTTTCTGTCAAACTGCAAGGAAACAACAGTCTGTCTGTGGCCACCAAAGCAATCCCCTCCTCCCAGTGCCTCCCAGTTGGAATTTGGATTGTGACTGGGGACTTGAGATAAGATTATTGTCTAATCATCTCAAGTCTGAGGAGAAGTAAACAAGGCTCAGGAGAGAAGAATGTACCTGTATTAAGAGTCAGCCCTAGCTGGGCTCAAGGGGTGGTTTTGGGTGTGTGATGGTGAAATCTTTCCACACCAAACAAAAGGAGTAACCCCCTGCCCCCCCAGGAAGACCCACAAACATGGGGGATATTCACATGAGAGGCAGCTGAGAAGGGGTCATCAAAGACTCCCAAAGCACCCCCATAATTCATTCCTGAGGCCTTCCACCACCAGAAGGCTGCACGTGATCCAAGTCAGGCAACAAATCTGTTACAAGAGACTGCAAATCTTCCCCCCTCCAAGGGGACGTGCCTGGCATGTCCTAAACTTATTAATCCATTGGATCCTATGGTTTTTGGGAAACCCTTACCACCAAGAAGACCAGAAGAATCAGACCGACAGGACACTGCCAGGTTCCTTGAGTGGTGATACTTTTTCTATTTTAACCTCTCTCTGTCACTCTCTTTCTTCTACCCTTCACCCCCTTATCTCTATTTCTTTCTCTCTTTCTTTCTCCGTCACACTTCTAATAATTTTAATAACCACATCATAACAGACGCAGACCAAGGTAGTCCACCAAGAAAGGATACAAAGAGGACAGACAGGAAATGATTAATTATTTTACTTAAAAGAAACAATATTACTTGGCCATAAGCCTCGAGGTAATAAAGAATTGCCATTTCTTGGGTAATGAGAAATTACTCCTCTACAACATCTGAATGAGAATGCAGTCCACTGAAAGTAATTCTTCAAGAAAGGATGTCAGAAAAGCTTAGGAAATGCACAAAGCTGGACCACATTGCTGCCAAAATGGTCGTTTTTCTGAGAAATCACCAGAATCGATGCAGAGCAGTCCAAAGTCTCTGCTCATGGGAAGGTGCTGTATCTAATGATGCTGTTCCAGGGGCAAGGCAGATTTTTCTTAGTGTTTTTTTGGTTTTGTTTTCTTTTTTTTCCTTTTTTTTTTTTTTTTGTGGCTTTTTTTGTTTGTTTTGGTTGGTTGGTTTGGTTTTTGGGTTGTTTGTTTGTTTGTTTGTTTTGGCTTTTGTTTTGGGTTTTTTTTGTCTTTTTTGTTTCATTTTTATTTTTTGTGTGTGTTTTTTGTTTTGTTTTGTTTGGGGTTTTTGTTTGTTTTAAATAACTAGTAATTATTCCAAGATCTAACTATTTCTATGTTTCTTAAAGAGCTAGATTTAGGTCCTGTAAGATGGGAGGATGAGAGGATCAAAATCTGTGTTATTTCTGAAAGGCTTTAAGAGGCACTCCACTATGCAAAAGCAAAAAAAAAAAAAAAAAGAAAACAAAAAGGAAGAAATTGAAAAATAGGGAAAGAAGCCTCTCCTTCTTCACTGACCTGAGTGTTTGCAGGGCTCTTTCTCTCACATATCCTCACTCCTCTCTTCTGGCTGCTGTTCCCCAGCAGGTGTTTTCTCCCTCTTCAACTCTCTTGTCCCAGAGGTGCTGCCACCATCACTGATGGGCTCAGCCTTGACCAGCAGCAGTCCATCGTGGAGCCAGTTGGTACTTGCTCTGAGGAGGAAGCTTCCAGCAGCTCCTCAGAGATGCTACCTTCGTAGCCCCCCACTACCAAAACCTTGCAATGCCAACACAATATGGTATTAATTCCAAAAGACAGAGATAATAGATAAACTTGAGATGGGCTTCACATGGCCCTCTGTTGCCTACCAAAGGTCTCCATCTTCTAATTTGTGTAGTATTCTTCTAACCTTAACACTGACCCTCGACTGAATAGCAGAATAAATATCCTCACACACTGTTCTGCTCACATACAGAAGAGTGGAGCTCAGGCAACCATGCTGGGTTATAGTTTACTTGTATTTCACTCTCCTTTTTTTTCAAGTGATTCTTGAGAAGGTCATAAAAGGATCAAATGTATTTTCTCTTCCAGATTCTGTACTCATTTCTAGTAAAATACTTTACCCCTCCAGAAGGCACTCTGCAGTTTTGGGAGTGCATATGTCATGTTTTTCCTTGGAAACTTAGTGGAGCTGGTACACGTCATAGCACCCTGTTTCTTTTTTTCCTCTATTCAGATCGCAGATCCCTAACATTCAGAGATGACAGGGCAGAATTCCTGCAGGTAAGAGCTCATATTTAAAATTCCCTTATGTAAACATTAATTTTATAAGATCTATAGGGAAAAAAAAAAAACAAAACCAAAATCAGAACCAAAAAAACCCAAAACCCAACACTGAGAGCAAACAGGAAAGATTCATAATGTACTATTTATTTCAGTTATAATTTGATTTGAGACTTTATTTTTTAAAAAAAGTTTCTACCATGCAGTTAACTGAAGAGCCTTCTAAAAGTTTTACTTCGTATCATACATATCTTCACTAGAGTGCCAGACCTCCTGTTAATCCCTAGATACTTCCTGGATACTTTTCCCCTATAAGTTCAAGAGAAACTCCAGTACCCCTAAATCCTTATTTTCCCAATGGATTTTCCAAAACACCGAAACTTGCTACTTTATGCCTCAAGGATACTCAAGAGCTCCAGTCTGGCAGATAGGTGACCTCTGCAGCTAGCAAGCTCAAGCGAAATATTTCCTTTTTCTGTCCCTCTAGTTCCACTCTTTGTGTTTTCTGTATATTTTTTCAGTTAGATTTGGAGGGCAGGGACCAGCCTTTCATTGCCTGAGTTGTCACAACAGTTAGTGGAGCCCTGATTCACGGACTGTGTCAGCCTAAAACTGCCCCAAACAACTCACATTGAATCTTTAACATTCAGTAGGTTTTTATACAATGTCATGTTTTCTCCCTTTCCTCCTCCTCCACAGTATGTCCCTCGTTCTACTTCTGCTCTCAATCCCACGTCCAGCATCTCTTATCTTTGCCCAGCTCCTCTCAGTGTAGGGCATTCAATTGCATTAATACATAATCTTCTTTTCCTTCTGCATCATTACTGGAGAAACTACTCGACAACAGTCATTACAAAGATTTCTGGTATACCACCTTGCTCTGCTAAAAATATTACCTTCAGTCCTAGTCTTATATGTTCTTAACTCATTTTCAGTCCCAGGGGAGCTCATATTCAGGCTCATCTGAATTCCTTTTGAGTGTGAGTTTTTCAGCCACTGCATTTCATGCTCACTGCTTTAGGAAATGTGTTGTGATCCAAAAGCATAATAAAGTAGATCAACTGCTTTACTTTCAATGACCATCTTAACCATTCTATGAAAAAAATCTGCCAAGAGATTTATTCTTTATAAACATACTAATTTCTTTTCCTTGTGCTTCTGAGGGCCAAATCTTTTTCTGTGCTAGGTTGGTTACCTTTTTCTCTGCTAAGCAGGAAAACCTCCATAAAAGTAAATAACATTATGCCAACTTTGCACTAGTCATTTTATCAAAGGTTATTCTTCTTCTTTGTAGGCAAGAAGTTCTGTTTACCAACCTTAACCAGTATTTTCAGAGAACACGTTGACTTTTTCTCTTTGTGGAGTTTGCCTATTCACTTTGACATATCTTGGATCTCATTTGAAAGTATACAAGACATCTTTGTTAGATACACAGAAGTACAAGCAAATTTAAAACCACTAACTTTCCCCCATTCCCACTGTCCATGAAATGCAAATACAGCTTCTCTATCTTGCAGGCATATTATGAGGAGAAATATGTTACAGTAACTCAAGGTCTCAGATGCTGTGGTAATGAAGCTGATACAGGCAGACATCTCCATAGACGTGAACTGATTTTTGCCTCCTTTTCCTTATAGTATTGAAAATTTTTACAGTTCAGCTGTGGTTATATTGCTTGTGCTAACACATAAAATAACATTTTTCATCCCTCTGTACTTTCTCCTTCAAAGACTCGGGATGGGTTTTGTCCCAGGGGAAATCACTTAAATAAGGAACATGAGCAAGATCAGGTTTCTGCAATACAAACCTGACTCAAAACACGATCTATATTTTGGTGCCATGTAGGTCATGTAGGAGAACAAAATATATGCTGTAATAGCTGTGATTGTTAGTTTTTTACTCAATAGGACCAGAAGTTGATATTACATCTGGTACTTTTTCTTCCATTTCAACCAGCTATCATAGGTCTTCTGAATCCCTCTCCTCAAATTGTGAATAGCACTTAGACTTCAAAATGATAAAAAAGTCTTCCAAACTTTAATCAAATACAGACTGGAGGTGTTTCAGTGAATGAATTTCACGTGAGACACATCTTTTGGGAGGTGCACATTAATCTCAGAACAAAAACTTGCTTCTTCATCCAATATTTGCATAATTACTTTAAAAGGTGGCTGAACAGATTACCTGAGCTCAGGAGAAGGAAACTATATGGAGCCTTCCCAGCCCCTTCCAAAGAGGTTGTTTCCAGCCTGTCGAGGAAAGGAGATGACAGGCACAGATACCAAGATAGGTCAACTTTTAAATCACTAAAACAGAATTTAAAAAAATGTAAAAAATATTAAATATCCATATCATGTGACACAGTTTACATCTGTGAGTTAATACTTCTTGCTGTCAAGTCACTGTGTGCAATATACCTTATTTTCACATATCATTTGGAAAAATAACCCTAATTGTAAGAAAACCAATCAATTAACATGAAGACTGCTTCGTAACAAGCTAATGATTAGCCTTCAAGACTTGCTGGTCTCTGGCCTTCCGTGAAAGGTGACATGTCAAAGGTGCTTCAGCACTTTGTGCTGCAAAGATCACCACTCTTGCAGAAATGCTTTTTGGACTTTATATCATTTAGTAGAAGAAAGACCACCAAGCTGTGTTCTGCCTGTGCAAAACTAACAGTATAAACCTATTATTTTTTCTTTACATCTACAGGCCAGAGAATTCTCTGTCAAGTTTCTCCACATTTCTCTTCTGATTTTGTGGTAATAAGATCCAAGCCCTGTTGAAGGGACACTATCAATACAAAACAGTCCTTTTATTTTCAAAACCAAGTAAAGCACAATGCAGTACCATATACATCTGCCCAATGTTCTTTTAGTCTTTTCTTGTTCTCTGAAAATATGGTTTTTTCTATTTTATAGCCTATCTGTTCTCCCCCTTTCCAGATGAAAAGACTGTAAATGCAAACAGATTTTGGAATGAGGTCTGAGAACACTAAAAAATACTGCGTAAACCAACTTAATCCATCTCATCTCACCAGTTATCACAGTTGATGTTGACTGTGTAAACAGCTTCCTCCATGAAGAATAAATCTCATGAAGCCTCATATCACACAGATTAGTGCTTAATGATGCTTACAGCCTCTTGTTTCTTTTTCTCCTGTAGCAAAATTCCCCATCCATCTCCTAAACACTGAAAGGACAAAAGGTGGTGCAAGCTGGGGTTGCTTGCAAGGTTTGGGAGCACTGCTGGAGCAGCACACTCTGTGGGCAACCACAATAGTCAGAGCAGATGGCAGTCACACAGGGTTTATCTGAATGCATTTTCCAGAGTCACAGTTCTGAGAAAATTTTAAAGAGTATCTCTGACAACATTTTAAAGATGATAGTTTTAAAGATGCCCTCTGCCAGACTGGTAAATTGGCCAAAAAATGTCAAGGTCATTAAAAGGTGATATGACAGACAAAGATCCAGATAGGCAACTATATAATTCATTGCGTTGGCATATCAAGATAAAACCCTCAAATTTCCCAGAATGAAATGTCACCAAGGAGGAAATAATGCAATCCATATGAAATCTGCTTTGCAGAGAGAGAGAACAGAAACTTGACATATTTTTCTACCAAAGGCAAAATGAAACGATAATTCAGGTGTGATTGTTACACGCCTCCTTGGGGAATGGACGCAAAGGATTCCCTCTCTAATAGGTAAGTGCCGTAACAAGGCACAAAGTTTATAGACTGAAGCTAGGTCTGTAAGACTGGAAATAAAATGTAGTATTTAAGAAGTGAGGAAAAAACTTAAAACCAGAAATTGACACATCAGTCAGAGTAGATGGAGTGCTAAGAAGGCAAACCCTCTATAATATGTTTAAAATAATAAGTAATAAGTACTATTACAAAGATACTTTACATTCTACCCCAAAGCCAACTGCAGGAAGTACTGATACTCAAGACCTTCCATGTTATGCTAAAAGTTCATTTTGACTATCATAAGGCTATATTTTGGCCTTATCATCTAGAAATACACAAACCAGAAATTACATATTATTCTCCTCAAAGAGCTCATATGCACAATGGATTCTGTGCCAATATTCAGGGCTTAAAGTAGGTCCAACACAGCGCTGAGTTACCGCTGTTTGACCTTACAGTGGTTCAGAATTACCCACAGTAGCCATAGTAGCCAAAGAGCTTGAGAATGTTCTTCTTATTTCTCCTGCCATGGCACCTGAGGCACAAGGGATGTGAGGAATTTACCCCAGGCCCCCAGTAGATCAGTGGCAGAGCTAAGGTCTGAACTGCACTCTTTGGACCCTTTTGCTGGCCCCTTGCTGCTGGAAAGTCTTTGGACCTTCTGTCCCTGACAGTGGCTTTGTGAGGCCACTGACCAGCACAGTGTGTTTCTGCAGCACGGGTGGATGCAGCAATGCACTCTGCTTTTGGCAGCAGCATCGCCCCGTCACACCGCCCCAGGCTGCCTCCTGCCAGCATCTTCACGTGCACCTCCTGGCCTGGGCCTTCATCCAAACCATTCAGAGCTGCCTTGTCAGCCGGAAAATGCTTTAGCTGTCAGAGCTGGGGATCAATTCTGTTCAATCTGTTCTCAAAGATAATCAATAAATTATCTTCATATGCTGGAACAACTTTATGGGAGAAAACACAGTGTTCTAAGTCTTGAATGGGGCTTTAATCTGGTGGGGAGTAAAAAAAATAAATACATTTAAAAAGATACCTGGAAGAAAAAAGGAAATAAATCTAAATTAGAAACTACAAACAAAATTCTAGCAGTGAGAGAGACTAAACTCTTGAGCAAAATACTGGAGAAAATGTTGGATTTTCAGCCTCCTGATGTTCCTGAATAATGACCTGATGCCTTTTTGTTTCAGGACCAAAATTCTGGATCTAAAGTAACAATCTGGAATGCACTAGGCTCAGGTTTGGTGATCTCCTCATACCTTTTTTTATTTTTAAGCTCTATGAATATATGTGAATATTGTCTTTACACTTTCACAGCTGCTCCTTTTCTTGTTTCAGTCTCTAGTCAAATTGAGAAGGAATACAACACTTTTGTCCCAGCCTTACTAAAAACAGTTCATGTTTTATTAATACATATCCATTTCTGCTTCAACAGTTGAATGAGCAGAGAAGAGGTCTTAGTCCCATACTCAAACTCCTGGGCTATATAAGTTTTCATATTTTTTTTCCAAATGCCAGTTAAACACTGTGAAGTATGAAGTGAAACAAGCAAAGCAGAAGTGTATTTTCTGTGCATTTATATAGCATTTTGCTAAATATATTCTGCAAATTTCTTCTTCTATTACCAGGGAGGCTTTTCAGCATCATGCCATTATCCCAAACTGCATGATTTCTTGTAGATATTTATTTTGTCTCTATATGTATTATAGGTCCAATAAAAACTGATTCAATAGGAAAAAAGTATAAAATTCTCAGATTTGTGAGCTCTGGGTAATGCAGTTGTTACAGGAAAGTTTGAATGCGTTTACCTTTATCAGGATCCAATTAAAGGCAAGTCCAATTCAAAAGGCAGATGATAACTGCAATGTTCAGCGAGGCTGCGAGAGATTCACAAGACAAGAGGGGGCAAAGAAAGTTCAGCTCAAAAGAGAAATGTATTCCTGAGGAACAATTCAACCAGCCTTAATCAGGATCTGCTGACAGAAAGACATATTGGACTGGATAATGACTTCCAAGCCTGGAAAAGAGAAGGCTCCAGGCAGACCATATAGCACCTTCCAGGACCTAAAGGGGGCATACAGGAAAGATGGAGACAAACATTTCAGCAGAGTCTGTAGTGACAGGACGAGGCCTTAAACAGAAAGAGGGTAAGTTTAGGTTAGATGTGAGGAAGAAATTCTTCACTGTGAGGGTGGTGAAGCACTGGCCCAGGTTGCCCAGAGAAGTCGTGGATGTCCCATCCCTGGAAGTGTTAAAAACCAGGCTGGACGGGGCTTTGAGCAACCTGGTCTAGTGTCCTTGTCCAAAGAAGGGGTTTGGAACTAGATGATTTTTAAGATCCCTTCCAATCCAAGCTATTCTGTGATTCTATAATGATTCCAAACTTCCAAATTCCAGATACTTTTTACTAAACTGCTCAAGGATAAATACTGTGGAATCATGGATTTTCAAGCAACAGTTAACTGCTGGCAGGGATGAGCTAGATGTGTTATGCATCTTCTGTTTCTGCTTTCAAACAACATTTGGATAGGGAACAGCCTATCAGAGACTAAGATGAAAATACTGCAGTTCTGAAGCAGCCGTATCCTAACCCATTATGGTAAAACATAAAGGTGTTTGTTGCTTGCCAGGAGCAGCCTCCTGGAAAACCAGCCTTAGAGAACCTGGCATTTACAGATATTACTCATAGATAACTGCAAAATAAATGAAAATTAAACTCACCCCTAGGTAATAAATCTACCTTTCTCAAGATTAATAGCTTAGAAGACCATAAATATTTATGAAAAATGAGGAAAAAGTAGAAAAAAGTCAGGTAGAACTTATAATTTTTTCCTTTAGAGTGTTGGATAGTCACTACAACTGTCTATGAAATTTAGTCTTTTCTGTCATTAGATATTGCCTTTCAGTTCCAGAGTGTTTTCTCCGTGTCTCTCCAGAAGAGAAAGACCAAGAAATAGGAAATTACAAAGTCTACATTTTGAAGTCTTTCAGCATTTGAGAGTACTTCAGGATCTGGTGTGTCTGGCCATGTGCTAAAGGAGAACTTTCTTGATTTAAAATGCTTTAAAGCATAAGACTTAGCTAGAAAGAAGTGGGCACCTTCTTCCATTACGTCCATTCAGTGAAATAAAACAAGGATAAAAGTCCTGAGACCCATAGCTGGGTTATAAAAAGCAACAGAGCCACTGGAATGATATATTTGAGACAAGAAAACATCAAGTCATGGCTCCTCAAGATGATCTGTAGAAAGATTGGTTTCCTAATGCATGTATGTGTACCTGCCAGGTATTTTGTACATCAGCGAGAAAGAAAGAGGAAAGAACAGGACAAGAGTTGCAGGTGTTAGTCCAATACATGTTGAGGGCTGTGCTTGGAGCCCCTGGTGTTGCATGGCACTGGTTTTGCTGCACAAGTTGAAGCATTCCTTGATATTTCAAAACTATAGTTAATCCAAGAGCTCCTCACATGACTGCAGGGAGCAGGAGAGACTCAGTGTGCCACTCAGTGGCATGCTCCAGTTGACAAGGTGGTGTTGGGTCATAGGTTGGACTCGATCTCAGAGGTCTTTTCCAACCTAACTGATTCTATGATTCTGTGATTATTCATGAATTAAGCAAATGAGGAGTGAAGCTACACTTGCAGATGAGACAGACAAAGAGGCATAGGGGCTTGAGATGCACATCATGCTTTGCTAGTTACAAATCCTCCAGGCTGCTAGTGGTACTGTGACCCCATATCAGTAACAGAGTTTAGGAAAAATTTAGGAGAGTCTTACCAGAAGTTTCTATGATGTTGCAACTTTCTGTTAAAAAATAATCCAAAACAACCAAATAGGAAAATAAAAATAAATGATAGGGAGGTGTTTTGTAATACACAGCAATGGCATTTGTTCATGATATGGATGAATCAAACAGAAAATCATGTAGTATTTTACAGGGGAGGATATGTTGCATGAGGAAGGCAGCAGGTAATAGATACCTGTAGCTTGCAACAAACATTGCCTGAAGTGAGCCACCCATATCCACATTTATGTGTGCAGAGCACTGAACATCTGCCATAACTCTCTGATGCATAGTATGAATGCAGTGATATGAGCCAAGATTCTCAGCAGTAACTCTCAGACCTGGGGATCTCACTTGCATGCCTGCCTTGAGCTATTGCAAAACAAGAACTTGCACTGCAGACAGTTCTGGGTAACTGCCCCTCCAGTTTCGATCTTTTGATAGGAATACATGATTGCTCTTGAAGTGTCTTTCTTCAGCAGCAAAGAAGAAAAAAAGAGAACAGGAAGAAAAGTATCAGTTATTCTCACCTGATTAACTGCCGTGGTGAGCCAAATCTTTGCTGAAGCTGATACAAATCTGAATTATTTCCTCAAGGCATGGCACACTGCAGATCTATTTTACAGAGGCACTTCTGAGACAATTCACAGTGAACTAGGGCTGTCTATAAGTGAGAACACTGAAAAATTTAGAGCAGGTACACTCTTGAGGTAAATGGATTTCTTTGATAAGTTTGCTTGTCAAGCCCAGCACCCGGTCTTCAGCGCTACTAAGAACTTTGCATTCTACCTGATTTCAGAATACTGTGATAGCCTTATACATTTTTCTCTTTTGATTAATATTTTTTAATTTAGTATTGCCATTAGTCTTGCCATATACTCTAAAATAACACTGAGAGGGAGAGACAAACCACACAGTCCCAATCTAAAAAAAAAAAAAGAAATTATTTCCCTCGCAGAGAAACAGTAAGGACTAAAATATGGCAGTCAACAACCACTGGAAAACCAGAAGCTACATAGTTGGAAGCAAAGTCTCTAGGCAAGAGGCATTTTTGCCATCACAGGGCAGTTCCCCTCACTGCAGGAAAAAACACACATTTCTTCATCTAAGCCCCAGAAGAAAAAAACTGCACTGGGAAAATACCGTTATACCAACAAATTTTGCTGGCATTGAAGTGTCTGTACGGGATCTGTTAACTTTGCATTGAGCAACATGAGTGTTCTAGGCAAATTGTGAAGCCAGCCTGGCCTCTGGCTGTACCAGGATTGATAGCCCCTTACAGATATATATAAATATTAAAAAAAGAGCATTATAATTTAGGGCAGTGAGAGGGGTCATTCTGCTACATTTTAATTAAGAAATGTAGCACTTACAATTTAACATAAGAAAAAAGTCCTGTAATTAGATGTTTGACAAGTTTCTTACAAACCGTAGCATTGCCCCCAAAACAAGAAAATTATGACATTTACAGGAAATAAAATGTAACATGGCAGAAATGAAATTGTAAAGAGGAAAGATGAGCTGGCTGAACCTGATGGAAAGAGAAGCTGTTTGCTGAATAGAGGGGAAGGGAAATCTCAGGAAGAACAAGAGCTTGACTGATACAGGTTTCTGTGAATGAAGCACAACCTACAGCGTGTAGTCTGAGGCTGCAAAAAATAGGTGGGACAGATGGTGAGTCCAGAAATAGCCCATAAAGGCCTCAGGGAAGAGCTGAGGCCACTGCTTATTGACATGGGATTTTCTCAACAGCAGATCAGGTCTTGTTATTTACAATCTTCCTGGATTGTCCCCATGTACTTGGACCTCATCCAGAAAGGTTTTCCAGCTTCCAGCCTGCATCTTCATCTGAGCATTTCAGCTGCATTTCTACTGAGATGTGGCCCATACTGGTCCTGCTCTCCTCCAACCACCCCAGCCCAAATGGTGGGTTTTCCAGAAAAGAGCCATGGCCCACCGTGACCAGGTCTTTGACCTGGGTGACTGGAGAATCAGACCCCGGAGCACCTACAGATATTTGAGATACAGCCCCAGGAAAACAACCTTTGTGGCTCACGGGGGGGAGCACAATGAAGGAAGCCTTTGCTTGAGCTGTCTGTGCTGCAGTCACAAGAGCACAGCTATTTTAAGAATATTTTATCAACGGTGCATCTGAGAGGCTTCTTGCATGGAGTCCTCATCTGAAGAGCTCCAGGCTTTCTAAGCCATATTTTTCTACTATTGTCTCAGGTTATTTCAGGGCAAAATGTCTGTGCCCACGGCACGGGGTTTGGACCAGATGATCTTTAAACTTTTCTTCCAACCCAAACCATAGATTTTATGATTCCATGAAGAAGAAAGAACCTGGCAGAAAAAAGGATCCTGGAAGCTGGGAGAAATGCATGGACACAAACCCTGGAGATGCCCAGGTATCTAAGCCAGTAATGCCCACAACTAGGACCAACAAATACCCTGTATCCAGATCCAATATGGGTTGTCACCACAATTAAGCTTGTGAGCATGAGGCCCATGGTCTCATGGGGGTCTATCAAGCCAACAGGGACTTCACCAGGGATTTATTGTGTCTGTAACCACTATGCCTATGTTCAGAAAGAACCAGGTCCACAGGCAGGCTGGGGGTTATTGTGCCACTGTTGCACGTGGTCTTTGCGGCACCATTCTTAGTGAGATCTTTGGCACCACTGTAACAGAAAGGGTACACAGGGCTCAGGAAGCCGTCCAAGGAATTTTTCTGCTTCCCACCTAGACCAAGAAACACAACAGCAACTGAACATACCTTGTTTCATTTCTTAGATAACTCCACTGAATGTGGGCACATTTGCTTATTAGCATCACTGCCAACTGAGTCCTTAAACTCCCCGATTCTCATCTTTTAAATCAGCTGTGCCACCTGGGTCCAACAAAACAAGCAGAAATTTGAGATTCTGGAATAAATTTAATTCAGATATGCATGTAAGATATACAGGTGTTTTGAATGAACAAGACAGAGAATAAACAAACAGTGCACACCATGATGATGAGCAGCGTGACTTAGTCTAAAACTGAGAGCCAGGGACAGAGCAAGCTTTGCATCCTGAGCCAGAAAATATCATTGGATGCAAGGCATCACAGTGACTTGAAAGAAAATACCTTTGGAAGAGAATTTGTAATTTTAACAAACATATGTATGAAATGTATTTATTTTCATATATAAAAAATAGGATCCTTCCAACCAAGCTGACATGAGTTCAGCAATTATAACAAAAATATAGTACTTTAAATGTCAGAGAATTCACTACAATGTAGCAAAGTAAAGAATCCCCAAGTGACAGGTAGGGTGAAGCATCAGTTTGGGAAGACACCAAATTATCTGTGGACTTGTCATACTCAGGAGAGAGAGTATTCAGATGCAATAACCCCGCAGAGGCAGCATATGCACCAGGGGTTCTAACAGAAACTTGAGACAATGAAGACTTGCCAGTGCAGAAAAGAAAGCAAGGAGATGAATCTGATCCAACTATCCATGCAAAAATTTGGAATAGTCTGATTAAAGTTTTGGAGATTAAAGTAAATTAGTACCCGTGATGTAAAAACTAATATATATGCAGGAAAACCAACACACTATGTACTCTGTCAAGGGTGGGTTGTAAGGCTGACAAGGTGAAAGAGTCAAAGTTCACACTGATAGACTTATTTCTGTGTAGAGTTGAGTAATTTAGTCACTTTGGTGATAAATAGTTTGCTGAGCCTTAGACTGACACGTTCTGGAGCCTACCCAGCTGTGAAACAAACAGATCCTCTCGTCCTGTGCCAGAATTGCTCCAACACTTCGCGTCGATATGAATCCATTAACAGCAATAGTGCCATGGGCTTTGAAGAAGATGGTGTAGCACAAATGATGCTAAGAGACTAATTCTCATAATGATTTTATTAACCCTGAGGAAGTATGAAAAAAAGAGCACTGGGCTTGGTTTCACAGGATTCTGATTTCTCAGGGCTGGCAGTTGAAACCAACAAAGCAAATGTTCTGTTCTGCAAAGCAATTAATTGTATTAGATATGAAAATGCTCAAAAAAAAAATCAATAAACTGTGAACTTTCCAATGGCATTTTTATGTCAACATTTAGAAGACTGGATACATTAAAGATACAATTTATTTAAATTTTGGAAAGTTGCTGAAAACTAAAACACAGAGCAATCAATTCTCCCTAAGTATCTAAGATACATATGGGACTACTCCCAAAATAAAACTATGTGCATAAGTTACAACAGAACTGAAAGGACTTCACTGGCTTCAGTAGTTTGAGTTCACTCATTCACAGTCCAGATTACCCAGAGAATGAATGAAAAGCGCTTCACAAAATTAGACATCCACAAATTTAAAGAAACAATTCAGCTGTTTAAAAAACACTAAAGAAGCTATTATCCAAAGAAAAGGAGTGCTGGGGGACACATGTACCTCCTACTGCAAAATGAGAGAAAGGCCAAAGCTCAGCAGTATGACACAATGATATTGAGTTCCAGAGAAATTAGTTTTCTCAGGGAATATGAGTGGGGCCTGTTAGGAGCTACCAAAGCTGGCAGCAGAAAACAGGTGAGGCTGCCACAGCTCCACGTTCAGCCCATAGAGAGGCTGAGCACAAATTCTAACAAGCACATGTATATACACACACCATACAGACATACACACATCCAGCAGCAAAGATCAACACGGAGAGAAAACACAATGCTCTCACACTCCTAAGCAGCACCAATGGTCTGATCCTGTTCCCCTCTCTGGCTGATGAGGATGAAAGGCTGTTAGTGGGAAAAATACACAAACAAACGTATATGTATACATATTTATATATAAATAAAGAGACACAATAAGGACCTCTTCAGCTTCTGGTTTTAGACATGGTTTCTGACATCAAAGAAAACAGCTATAAATAAAGTTTAGTGAGAAGACAGGAGAGACTATATTGTTCAAGCATGAGGCATGAACAGACAGACACCTGCACTGGCTATCTCCTGCTCACATGTGGTTGACTGGCCCCTTTTATCTCTACATTCATAGAATTATAAAATTCCATTTTTCCCAATGCGCTTTGATTTCTGACTTTTTCCACCTTTGATTCCTATCCAAAATGTTCATTGCAAGTCCTGTACAAACCCAAAATACACTTCCCATATGTCCCACAGGGTGTGCCCATCCCCTGTAAGCAGTACTGCTCTCAGCTCATGAGGTGATCCTGAGAGTCAACCCATTTGATGGTTTTCTCACCTGGACCATGGGCGGATTTCATTCCTGTGAAAGCCCTGGGAGCAGCCAAGTCAGGGCTCCATTCCTCTGTTGAGGATCCCCCCATTCCATTTGTGTTGACGGAGATTGGTCTTCAGCCACACCACTAGCCCCTCTTCCCTTTCCTTGCTGTTCCACGAGACGGGCTCCTCAACCACTTGGTGCAACCTGTGAAACTGATTCCTTTGAGATAAACCCTTAAAAAGGTCTTACCTGTAATAATGTAAAACAAGGTAAATTTATCTAAAGTGGGGTTCATCCACTCATGATTATGCTTCTGTGCTCCTTTGTGTCTCTGGAGATGAGCACTTTGCCATTTAACCTTGCAGATTCTTTTTCCGTAATTTGAGAGACATCTCCTTTTGCAGGCACTGAAACTTCTGTTGAACTCAGACTGAAGATCTACTTAGATGCTACTTTCACCCCCACTATTATCAGCAAGGAGTGAATCTACAGAATTGTAAACTGAGATCAATTCTTAATTGTTAATAAAAGCATTTTAGGAAAAACAAATTAAATTAAGAGTAAGAAAATTACCACTACCAGATGCTACTCATCCAAGTGTTCTAGAAGAACTTGAAGATGAAAACGCTGAGCTACTAATAATGATTATAAACTTATATTTAAACTGGCCTTAGTACATATATCCAGGGGTGTAGACACCTCACAGACCTATATTACACAAATCAATACCACGCTGGAGTCTGGAGGATAATTCAGCTAACTTTGGGCAAGATTCAGACTTCTCGTGCCATGTTTAGATGGTCCAGACATCTGGATGTCTGGATAGACCAAGATGGACCAAGACATCTGTAGAAGACCTGTGGATAACACACAACAGAGAAGTTATTCTCCTTTCCTGAAACCCCACAAAAATTTTGCTGTGGTTTCTCCTGTGGACAACGTGTAAAAAATGAACTTTAACAGATGTTAGCTGCATTGCTTAGTTCTCTACCAGAGGATACTTTGACACTCGAGAAACCCATAAGGACCAGAAATACTGACTATTCCATACAGAACAGAATAAGTTAAAGCAGAAGAATGGGATGTCTGACAAGGCTTATAATACATTCCAGCAATTATAGAATGGTAGTGGATGTTTACCACTTCTCCAGATCATCTGGAAACATTTTAATATAAAATTAATAAAATAATCACTTGTCCACTATGTCTTTCTTACCTCCTACTCTACCTAAAATGAACTGAGTGGAATACTTCAAGGTTTCCATCAACTAATCTCATTGCTCACATCCAGTTGATAGTTTTCCAAGTAAGACTTTCCCACCTCTATCAACATGTTGTCACAGCACTCCATACTTACAGATAAGGCCAAGTCCAAAGCAAATATGTGAGGGCTTGTCCAATTTTAAGAAAAAAAGGATTGATATTTCTTTGTGGTTTTCCAAATAGGAACTGGAATTTCAGTGGGGACACCTGCATCTCTTTTCACATTTTACAAGTTAACTTATTTACTAAAGCATCTCTGAAAAGATAAAGTTAGGCAGAGGCCTAACTTTAACTGTGCTCTCATGAAAAATCTTGGAGTGGGGGTGGGATTTTTCAGGAATGCTTATGTGACTTTGAGATGAGATTTATTATCAATGAAAAGTCAGCACTAGAGCTTGTCTGACAGTCTCAAGTCACTCACTTGCCATTCCTTGGATAACTTCAAAGGCAAATTCTGCATTAGGACACCTACTTCTTCTAGTGATGCAATACTGGTGACAGGCAGGATAACAGTGAGTTTGCAGGGTAATTTGTAGTCTTTATTGATATAGAAGATTAAAGTTTTACAGAACATTAGGCAAACCCACCCTCTTACTTGACCAGTACTTGAGGATGAACAGTTACACACAAGAAAATGATCCAGTTACTTGTAGTGCAGCTAATTATTAAATTACATTAAAACTGTATTAACAATATGATATTGTAAAATAAAATTTCATGTACAGTATATAAATACAATAGCTTTCTGTTCCTCGTCAGGAACATAAGCCAATCACATACATTTTTCAGTTTAATTTAGCTTGTGCTAAAGTACATTTCCATCTTAAATATATATTAATGTAAACCATACCTATGAAATCTCTCAGTTTCACTCCCTGCCTCTTAACTTGCAGCTATTGTTACAGTACTATAAAAGCTGAATGAACACTCTTACTCAGAAGAGGTGTTTCTGTCAGAATTTCCTATCTTTTAAATCTTTGGCAATGCTTCACAGGACACTCCCATTAGTCAGACTTAGTTTTTTATGACGTGACATCTTAATCTTACCCAAAGCAAGATACTCTGATGCCTGACTCTTCCTATTTGAAAGAGCAGGCCATGCAAATGCATTGTATGAGTGTTAAAATATCAAAAATCCTACACTGTAGGAGAAAATTGACAATGTGCAAAATACTTTAATAAACATTTTCAAGATTCAAATGATACTACACTCTTAGACATGGCAACACTGGCCCACTGCATAAACACACTACTTCAAACCTTGTCAGTCACTGGCAACACACCTGCCTGAAAATCTGCGCCTCAGCAGGTCGCACCGCTGTCAGACACGGCAGTAAGATGTGTGTGGCTTTGTATTTGGGCCAGGTTATCCAAAGGGTGATGGCTAAGTTTAGACCCTTCAAACCTATCAAGCTCCTAAACAAGTTACAGACTTTCAAAAGGATATGCTACATTCACTGGGCACCAAGGCCACCTCTTTAAGTTGTAGGTACCCAGGTCAGCAAATCTTCGTTGACAGTACCATACTGATGGCAGTATTCACTTGCACCTGCCAAATTCACCACCAATCTCTGAACTGCTTAAGTCTTTCTGCACCCTGGTAGAAGTACTGAGATTCTCAGAGCTGCTCACTAGAACACAATCAATGCAGAACAAATGATGTGAATGGATTTGAAAGTCCTTTATTCTCCAAACACACTAGGAGAAAGATGAAAAACTCGCATGAAAAATAACTTGTGTTTAAATCCTCTCAGTCTAATAAAAATGTTCCATGTAGAAGTATTTAATGTCAAGTAAAATATGCTGCACAAAAATATATACTATCAGTGTGTAGTGTATGGTTTAGGTAAACAACAGATTCATTATGAAACAGATGGAAATACTTAGATTCAAAGCCTTTTAAAACAGCTTAAAGACTAAAAACCCTTTCAGATGAAAAGCTAAAGTTACCTTTTGCATCGCTGCTAACTACCTGTATTTGCTCCTCTGTGGCACTTTCATAAGAAAGGCTGATTCTGTGGTATCACACCTGCAGAGACAACTCCTTTTAAAGTGCCTGCCAAGTATTTAACTTTGTCCATGCTAAAATGAAAATTAGAGCATTCTTCAAAACTATTGCTTGAACAAATACATGCAGCTTAAACTACATGCTATAATGAATCCCTAACAGAAATGCCCTCATCAACATGGAAAAGAAAGTGCTTATTACAGTCACCAGATGGTAGATGACAAGGGAAATATTCTGAAAAGAAAATATAAATATAGATATGTTTAGTATTATATTACTCTAGCACTGTAATGCCAAATGGTAGATTACCAAATGGTAGATTTCTGAGGAATATACTGAAGGCAAGCAAAATATTACATATATTTCTATCTTAATTTGTATGACTACATCGGAGAGGTTTTGGCATAGTATATTTCTTGAAGGAATGTTATAATTAAAAATAAGTTTCTTCATAACAGGAATGAGTATGATAAATAGTTCTATTATTGTACAAAATATAGGTGGTTTTAGAAAACAAGACCAAAAACACAGCTTCAACATTTGGAGGGAAAGTCATCTATGAAGTGTGAGACAGAAAGTCAAATATGAACCCTGAAAATCCAGATTGCACCTGGGGACTCAGCACACAGGCTAGCTAAACAAAACTAATTTCGACCCATTTACCAACTTATCAACTTGTTCTTTTTTTCTTCTAAAATAGACAAAAGAAGCAAAAACATATAAAGGGCAGGTTAGATACTATTTAAGGCAGAACATAAGGATGCAAAACCAATTATTATATGTTCCAACAGAAATACAGATATGCAGTCTACAGACTTCTAGCAATATGTAACAAAAAATACAGTATTTTATACATTTGTATAGTTGAAACCAAGGATAAAGAAATGGTGTAAAAAATGGGTCAGGGTAACAGTCACCAAAAAATGTACAAAAATAAACTGTTTATCATATGTGGTGTTGAATGCTTTTGCATCATGAAACTAATATTGCTCTGATAAACAGCATCCTGTAACTTTTCATTCAGAGTCCAGAAGGGATATATAATTACTTTCTAAAAAAATAACGTATTTTCACATGTATAACCTACATCTCTAACAAACCACCTCTCTACACAGTACCAGTAGTTGAAAGCAGGTCCTGAGTCAAGAATTTCTTATTAAGGAACAAAATAGTTCACAGTTCCTTGTTATTACTTTAAACCAACCACCAAGTTTGTAGCATTTAAATCTGCAGGGAAGATCTCTGTTGCGTTAGCTAGAACTGTGGATGCGGGATAAATGATTTCTTCAACCGTCACATATGTCCCTGTTAGAAATCCAACAAATCCAATAACAGCTATAAAAACGTCCTTAAATACTGTCCATAAACTTAAGTTTTCCTTGTAGAAAGTGAGGATTTCAACCAGAGGTGGCAGAATCAGTCCAAGAGTGCTGCTGCTGACGGCTCCGACAAAGGAAATCACCAGGTCTAGGCGAGGGATCAGAACTGCTACAGCACCTAAAACACAACAAGAGAAACACTGGCTTTAGATTCAGCATCCTCATGAAAAACAAAACTGCAAAATATACATAGTCTAATGATGCAGACTTTTTACAAAGCTCTATCATTCAGTGTTTTTCCAGCTCCAAGTGGTATTGAATTCTCTCAGGCTTGGTACTCTGGGGAGCCTGTTCCAGTGCCCAATCACCCTCTGGGTGAAGAACCCTTTTCTAATACCCAACCTAATCCTCTCCTGACACAACTTCAGGCCATTCCCTCGGGTCCTGTCACTGGTCACCACAGAGAAGTGACCAGTGCCTGCCCCTCCCTCCTCTTCCCCTCACAAGGAGTTGTAGACTTCAGTGAGGTCTCCCCTCAGTCTCCTCTTCTTCAGGCTGAGCAGACCAAGAGACCTCAGCTGCTCCTCACATGCCTTCCCCTCAAGGCCCTTCACCATCTTCATTGCCCTCCTTTGGACACTCTGTAATAGCTTATGGAAAAATGAGGGAGGAAACCCCCACATAACATATGATGATGAAAAACATAAGGTGTGAATCAGGTTTATAATCAATAAAACCATGCTTTCTACTTTGCTATGGGCTGAATGCCACCAGCTGCCTCAAATTCTGACATAATGTTGATTATGACAGGCAAACATACTCAACTGATGTTTGTGTTGATCTCTTACATTAAGAATATCTAACCTGGGGAAAACTGCATTGGCAAATACACTCAAAAGTCACAGAACTCAACAGGTATCTACTGCTACCAGCTAATTGTTACACATTTTAATAAAACTTGTAACTACAGAGATCTCACATAAAAAGGAAGTAAGACTGAAGGTACAAGCCTGCAGAGGGATAAAGGATTCTCCAGACCATCCTATTTGAAAGGAACATATCCTGCACAGATCTGCCAAGAAAAATCAATTAACTTGTTCCTACTTGTCATGACCATAGTTTACTAACGCTTCCTGATTCTACAGAGATATGAGGCACTGTTTGGCCACAGGAAGCCTGGGCAGAAATGAAGGTGGAAACCTTAGAAACACCCTGACACTCAAAAATAGGCAAGACAATGTTTCTTTATGTCACTGCTAGGATGGACCTACTCCATGTCAAACAGTTTCTTCCATTACATGATATGACATTTAAAAACTGGAAATGTCACGTGTTTATGCATTATCCAGCACAGAGCTTAATGAAATGAGAAAGGAATTATGCCAAAGTTAGTAAAAGTCACAAAGTACCCACCTCTGTAACTTTTGCAGCCATAACCCTGTTCAAGCCATAAAAGTAAATGCCATGAATGCCTAAACCATATAGGATGATCGCCCAGACCAGACTGGCAAGCATGATACTTGCACCATCAAACACGGTCCAGAAGTAATTGAAAAGTGTAGTTGAAGTACATTTACAATGTCTCATAAAACTCTCAGCTAATTACTATGTTGAATGTGTTGTTCTGAAGTAAAAGGGAGGGTTGCACACTTATTATCTTGCCAATTCAAGAGATGTAGTGGGTGTATTCATTTAATACAGATTTTCAACTTCTGTAATAGGCCTTTCAGTTCCACATGTGTCCAGAGTTTAGAAGGCACTCACACTTATAGTTTACAGTTTAGATTGAAACACTCTGCTTTATTAAAATAATGAGAGTATGTTTCATATTTTTTAATTGGAAAAAAACCCCCAGCTGTAGTTTATAATTGCTTTGGTTACAGAAAAACAAAACGCTGTGTGTTGGTTTGAATCTCATCAAACATTTGTCTGACTCATACGAATTTGCATGGATCTGGATATTGCTGTGGGAGGAAGCTTGGAAATTTGTTTCAAGGTTTTAATTAGTGCCTTATTTATTCTCTAACAATTCAAGAGAAATACAACTCATGTTTATTACTACCTACCAATTTCAAGAGTTAAGAAAGGGGTCCATTTTCCAGAAGAAGTAAACACAACCAGTTAGTTCTCTTCAAAGGCAGTGCTGAAGAGTTCCCTGTTCTGCAGGAAGACAGCACACCCCAAATTTACTCTCCATTTGTACTACTTTTCCAGGACCAAATCAGAAGGACTACAGCATTGATGTATTAAAGACAGATGTCTGACATATATACAACTTTCCAAAAACACAAAACAAAATCGTATTTATAACAGACAGATGCCTATGGTATGACAAAGAAAAGGTCCATTCCAGGAGCTAAAATTGCCTAAATTAAACATCTGGCAAAGAATTCTTCCTGGAGGTAAAACAGCAAGTCAAAATATCAGCCTGAACTCTCCTTCCTAATCAAACATCCCAGGCTGCACTCTGTGTCCATCTTTCTTTATGGCAGCAGTGCTCAAGCCAGTCAACCTGGCATCCTCTTCTTCCCTTCCCCCTAATGCAGTGTTTCCTGGATCCCCTTCCCTAATGCAGCACCTTTGTATTTTCTTCCAACTCCCTCCTCCTTTTCTGCAACACTCTCCTCCACACTGCCCAAGTGTTTTTTTCCTTTACCTTCTAAGAGAATAGAAAAACATTTCTCTGCCACAGACTACGCCAGAAGGCTTAGCCATTTTGACTGCAAGGAGTTTACACGTGCAGGCAGGACAACTAAGAAAGTCAAGATATCTACATCTTCTCAAGTGGTTGTTTGACCAGGGAATCCATGTTGTCTTTTGTATGACTATTTCCATGCTCTGTGTATGACTTATAATTTCCACCTTTGCTTGTAGGCAGGCAAAGCAGTGGGTGCTGCCCCTCAAGCATCAGTTGGACATTGCAGACTTACTTAGAGAACCACAATAAATCATTTATCTCTCCTTTATAAAACAGTAACCTACTATATTGCAATTAAAACTATTCACATTTTAAAAATAAATGACAAAATCTAACAAAATTTAGTATTTCAATAAAATATGTATTTAAACTACTAAAAAAAAAAAAGCCTTTCCTGAGAGTTCCACAGCGAAAACCAAACTGTCTTTTGATACATATGTACAAAGGAATATGAGACCAAGTAGAAGCTGTTACTAACCTGTAGATAAACTAACGCAAAAAATAACTTAAGAGCATTTATGAATAATTTACATATTGAAAGACCCAGTTTAAAAGAAAGGATTTTAGATAAAGATTCTGGTAGTATATAATTACGAATTACAAAATTATTTTTTTTCTGGCTTGAAATGCAAGTAGACAGATTGCAGTTATACTATGACGTGACAAATTCTACTCACACACTGGCAAGATAAAAAGATATAGCTTGCACACAGGATAACCACACACATCATATAGTTTGGAATGAAAAACACTTTCATCACTATCTTCCTGCAACATAGAATATGAAAGACAGAGACAGAAAGTACTTCACATCACCTGCCCTCATATTACAACTACATGTTTATGATTGTTTTGTCCTGGGTTAGTAGGAAAGACCAGACTCATACAGAAGAAGATGGTTTCAATATCCTTACCTTCCACAAAGAGAGATGACCCAGGACACTGCCTCGATACACAGCAGAGCCCTGTTCAGGGAATGGGCAGATCCATCCCTTGCCCCCTCTACATCACTTTCTCAGACATGTAAATAAATTCAGTTTTTACAGCACTTTGCAGAGATTTTAGAGCTGTTTACAAAAGGGTTTATATTATTTTTATTGCTTATGCAGAAAAACACATAAAGAATTACATCAGACCAAACAGTGATTTAACAGCAGCATTAAGTCCAGCCTGATTACCAGGTTACCTAAAATACCTACAAGCCAGGGTGAAGACTGGCATGTATGAGTGGTACAAGACACCCATAACAGGACAGCATTCCCCCCATGCCCTACTAATGAAATCGCTTCCCTCTAACTGTCTGTGCTTTATACAACCCCAAAATACAGGCAGTGTAATTCATTCAGATTTCAGCTTGCAGGACCTGCACCCATTTTAAGCAGAACCCAGTGTCATGACAATGCTATGCAGCAGAAGGCTTTGTGAGCAGGTACAGCTTTACTGGGACAGGGATGGAATAACAGTGACACAACTATGAGGCACTTCTTCCCCTACTCACCTCCTCAGGACCACTCAGAGTGACTTCTCTCTCCTAGCCAAATGTCCAAGTGGTAGTTAATAAACTGCTTGGCCTCCTCATCCTGCTCTGTCTGCCCCCATCTGATCTCAAGAATTAGTGTATTTTTACTAAGGAAACCAGGCAATGAGAGGCTAAGGAAACTCATCATACTGCACTTTGTCCAGAACTGCAACACCAAGTGATCTTCATAAAACCAGCAAGCAGAGGTGCCTGGCACAGGACACGCTGGATTAGGTGAACCATTTCATTCATAGGGACACAAGTGGCATCTGGTTAGACTGTTAGATCTGAAGCATTTTATTTATTCATTTTTCTCTGCGGTAAATTTATTTGAGCTTTGCTGCTGGTAGTTTATCATACAAATCTTTTTAGTTTATCATACAAATACTTCAGTGAAATAATGCAAACAGCTGTTACATGCAGCTAGATTCTACAAATGAATGTAAAGCATGCAGCAAAATTCATTAATACAGTGCTCTAAATAGATGATCCTAGACCCCTACAGTGCTGACACCACTGTCAGTCACTCCCCTTCTGACTCTAAGGACCCAGCAGAAATGAGTCCTCAACTGAACTTTTTTCCTCTTTGGCTCAGTCTCTCAAAGTAATCTGTGACTCTGAAACAGCTGAAGGGTTTCCAACAGTGCAAGAAAAAATTAATGTTTGCTTATCCAAGGACAAGACTGGTTTTGCTACAGGGAGCAGAGGTGAAGAAAAGAGTTAAGAGGTGTGGTTAAGCCTTGAAGAGCCAGCCATGCTACTTCCAATGATGCTGAAAAGTCATATTTTCATCTACTCACTGTCACCACACCATACTCCCCAATCTTTCTCTTGGATGCACTATGTGTATCAAGATATACCACAGGAAAGTAGGCAGGGATCCACGGCTGCTACATTTTTGTTTTATAACAAGAGTAATAATAAGTTAAAATAACTTTATACTAAAAAAGTTTGTCTTGCCATTACCCTTGAAAATAAAATTTTCATTTTATACCTTTTGATTACTACATAAAGTAAACAAGAAATAATGTCATGAAGATAAAAATGAATGTATATAGCTTTAATCTTAAGCTAATATGCTATGCTCCATAAATACATATACATGAAGGAGAAAAATTGCCAAAGACACCTTTAGGAATAGTAAAAATTACTTCTCTTTATTCTTTGGGCTTCTTTTCCTATTTCAAAATAACATTTTATATTTCTTTACTAAAGATGATTAAAGAAACAGCTGATTAAGACGACAAAAATATCTAGTTATTGTGGAACTCTATTTCTTAAATACAGTTAGCTCTCCCTCCTCTCCCCAAGTATTAAAAAAACCTACAGAACAAGCAGATTCTGTTATGAATAACCTTAATACAACGACTGGGTCTCTAACCTGTGCTTTTGGGGAGGGGGTTATACGTGCTACAGCTTCCATCAGCAGGAACACATTACTTTGCAAATGGAATTTGCAAACTACAAGACCTATCGACCAGCTTGACTAAGGAGGGAACTCATGACAGAATTCTATCCTAAAAAAAAGAAAACAGCACAGAGGAGGTGAAGCCAGGACATGCTATGAAAGAGAAATTTAGAAACATCACATGGACATACATGTATGTCTGGATGGTGTCAGGAGAGGCAAAATTCTACTAAACAGAGACATTCAAGGGATGCCAAGGCAATAAACAAAGCTTTTACCACCACTTTGGTAAGGAAAGACTGAAGATGGAAGTGTGAGCCTGCTGCTGAACGGGGTGTAGGATTTACTGACAGTACACACAGGAAAGGCTTGGGTATTCAGTGCTGCCTTTGCCTCAGGCAGTCTCCTGGCCCCCGGTATCAGTGAAAGAGCTCAACAAGAACAATTACCATCAGGAGATGAAGATTGCATCAGGGTGTATTTGAGAGAACTCAAACCATAAAGGTATAAAGAGAACTGGCCAATGTCCCAACACCACTCTATACAGTCTTTGAAAAGTCATGGAATTCAAGGGAGATCCATAGTAACCGGGGAAATTAAATGCCATCAAGACAAGTCAAAAGATTAATACAGGGAAATAAAGGCAAGTCAGATTTAGTTTGGTCCCTGGAAAAATCATGGACCAAGTCATCTTGGAGCATGTTTCTTGGCACATGAAGAAGAAAAGGGTGTGTGGGAACAGAAAAGTAATGCATTTATGTAGGATAAATCATGTCTGACCCTCCTGATAGCCTTCTCTGATACAATGTCTGGATTTATGGATGAGGGAAGAGCCATAGATGTCATTTACCTCAACTTTAGAAAGGTCTTTGACACTGTCTGCCATAATACTCTCGTATCTGGACGGAGGGAAAATAGGTGTGTAAGAAACCTTACTGGACAAAAGAATAGTGGTTAATAGGTCATGCTCTACCTGGTGGCTAGTAAAAATCCTACAGCTAGCAGGGAAAGTTAAAGCTTCATGTAACTGATAAAAAAATGAAACAATCCTATGAATGATGTTCTTTAAGCCTAGAAAATGATAATGCACTCGCTACAATACTAATGTCTCACAAAAATGTCCCGGTAGCATAGAGTACCTGTGCTGAAAGTGGGCTGACATCACATTTAAGTAAACATTAATTTAAATCATTAATTTTTAATCCCGAATCAAAGCTGTATTATATTTGATATTTTAACAGTGATACTTCATTGTATTTTGATTTCCTATGTAAAATGGCTTAAAAATTTTTATTGATAACTTCAGATGACACATCATATTATTTAAATAATACCAGTGCTTAGTATCTCACAAACCAAATACTTTAGTCCCCTGAGAAATTTTAGCCATTTTCAAATGGGATGCCACACTCTGATTTCACACAATGCTAAAAGTTTTTCACAAAAATCAAATGCTTGGATTCTCAAATTCGTTTTAAGTATCTGAATTGGCCTGCTCCTTTTGCGGTGTGAAAATGCAGAGGTTTTGGGTATGATCAGTAGCTATTGCATATGGCACATACAATATTATTACTGACACAGTAATAAATACCTTGTGAATTTGTTGCAACATATTAAAAGTTAATTTAAAAAATAATGTCCTTAAAAAGATAACAATCACTAACAGTCATGCTGCAGTGGGATGACCAATGCATTTCCAAAATAGTACTTTGCAACAGCTGGTGTCACAGGCACAGGTTAGTTAAAGCCTGCTGAGTTGATTGATGATATAGAAACAAGCTGCCAAGTGTCTTGGCTTCCTGGAGAGAATCATGTGCAGTAGCTAGTTGAGGTTCAGCTCCCTGCGTTGGCAGGCTTAGGCAGATTAGGTACTGAATTATGGCCTGCAGTCCAAATCCATCAAAAAATGCAGACATCTGCAGATGTTTTTAGTCTTAATTTGTTGGTATTTCACCTCACAAAATGAAGTTCAAAGAGAGCAGCTTGCTTCATCACACAGGCAAACTCGCCCACACTCAGCACAGCAGAATTCAGGCACAGCGTGTGTCCTCTCCCTGCATCCAGCCGGCTGTGCTCACTGCAGGCTGGGGCTTCCTGCACAGGTCACTCTGCCGGGTGTCTGGGAACACTCACTGCACACTATGCGTGCCCAAGGGAACAGGTCACCCTCCTTGGCATTCTTTCTTAGCCTTTTATGACCCAAGTAAATCAATATTCAACACAAACATGACCGCATATCAGAAGCCTGTACTGCTATGTGCTATCCTTTACCTGTAATTTTCAAAGGGCTCACCACCATCGTTTCAACTTGATGGGAGGGGAAATACTGACCTAGTGCTCACAGCAGT
>JAWWES010000001.1:36031227-36056748 GCA_035583135.1 Lophotriccus pileatus
CCCAGCGCTGTAATAAAAAGTTCTTTGTTTCACTTATTTGGCCGTTTCTAAAATATTATTTAGAGATATTTCTCACAGTGGTGAGGCACTGGAACAGGTTAACCAGAGAAGCTGTGGGTGCCCCATCCCTGGAAGTGTTCAAGGCCAGGTTGGATGGGGCTTTGAGCAACCCGACCTAGTGAAAGGTATCCCTGCTTATGGCAGGAGGGTTGGAACTAGGTCCCTTCCAACCCAAACATTCTATGATTCAACAGACAATGCACCCAGGGGTAGCCCATCAAGAACACAGATCATGTAGTCTTACTGCCGTTTAAATGGCTTCCTTAGAGAATACAGTTCACTTTCTGATCCCAACAGATACCATTTTTATTACTGGCAGTCTCATTACTTTCAAGCCAATGTACTGACTGTCAAATGGTTACAAAGCTGCATCAGTATGAGCAGCTGAAAACAGTGCCTCAACTGATTCTGGCTGTTACCATTCCAATGTTCTTCTGGAAGCCCTGAATTAGCTACATTAAAAGAAATGGAAATGGAAAGAGGTGAAACAAAAGAAAAAGTAACAATTCTCAAGGAAAGAAAATACCAGAGTGATAATGAATGGAAGAAGGTAAGACATTGTGATGGTAAATATTTGGACATCTATAATATATCTGTGTAAGGAGTTCATTGTGCTAAATGGCAAATAAAAATACTATCAAATTTATTTCATACAGCTCTATTTCCTTCCAGAAAATTTCTCATGCCTTCAGGTGAACATGAATCTCACTTTTGATTTCAGCACAATTTTGTTGTAAATAGTTATCAACAGAGAAAAATGGAATGACTTTAAGGAGGAGGTAATTTTATTTTCAGTCCTACCACAGAATAAAATTGATGCAAAATTGTTCTAGTTTTTACAAGCTTCTTTATACCTAAAAGTCCCTGCCATGCAGAATTTATAATCAAACAAAAAGCTACATATAAGATGCAGTAGTTGCACATCAGGGCAAAAATAGCTGTCTATTTCAACACTAACAGGTTTTATAACACAAGTGTAACAAAATATAGTATCAGAAATAAAAAGTAGTCTACTCTACATTATTGTTCAACTGCCCATAAAATTGTACACTAAAAATGAAGCCTTTCAGAAATGAAACTGAAAAAAGATCCAAAATTATTTCATTTCTCCATTCAAGAAAACAAAATTCAATTTAAAGATAATCTTTTCCTGTATAACACTTCAGTTTAAAATTATATTTAATAGAAACTTCTGAAATTTAGTGGTGTAGCTGGAAACCCATACTTTCAGAAAATATCTATTTCAGTTAAGTATAGGGGAGCAGCCTGAAATGCTTGACAAGCTGTAATCAACATCATAGCACTGCTTAGTTGTGGCTTAACTGTGCAATGTGTGCTGTAGCAGCTGCAGAATGGACACAATCAAACACTCTCCAAATAAGCACACTTCTTACATCACAAGTGTTGACACAGTAACTTCTTGTAAAAACAGTGGAGTAGAACTTTGAAGTTCTGGCCACCTTTCAAGCTTCTACCATGTTACAGACAGAGAAAAAGAATAATCACTATCAAAGTAAAGCCCAGTAACTTCTGTACCTTAAGAGATGAGATACAATCTGTTTTCTCAACAGGTACATATTCAAAACTTCTAAAAGCTTTGTAACTGTGTTTATTAAATACTTTCATCTATGCCAAATAAATATAAATAATGTAAATAAACTTAAAGATCACAGTCCTTCATAACTACGTATGCACATGACACTCTGTGGGTGTTCTAGAACTAACCGAATACTTTATGTTACTGCATATTAAATACTCTGAATTTTAACTAGCTTCATGTTACCACATTCTTGTACAGATTGGACCATTTATGGTTGAACTCACTCCGTTTTGCTAACCAAAAAACCACAAATATGGGACAAAATCAAAAGCAATACAGTATGATCTTAGAACACACAGCAGTTTGTACTGCTTGTCTGAATGGATCATTTAAATAAAAATATTCAAATACTAAGAAGTTTTGAAGAATCAGACTAAAATTACTGCTTCACAGTTGGCCCAGATAATGCACTAAACTGCAGAAAGAGTAACTGAAATCAATGCAACACAATTCTATCTTACAGATTTGCTGTGGCCTAATTTTCAAACTCAGGTCGTCAAAAGTAGTCAATATTAAATCTCCCCAGTACTGTACCTATATTATGGCATCTAAATAAGCTGACTGCTTTCCTCACAGTCTGATCACCTGCAGTTGCATAAGACAACTAATGAGATAAATCTTGTTGGCACACTGCACAAAAGTATCAGGCTGTGTAAATCCAAACATCTGAATGTTTTCATACAGTCAAAGCTAAATACCACTTTAGGCACCTCATCAAAGCCTGAATTGTTTCCTATAGATAAACTAAACTTTAAAATTACTTACATGTATTAGCACAAGGATAATTCAAGACAAGTGTCTGAATGACAGCATTTAACCTAAGTGTTAGACATAGAGCAGCACGACTTGAAGAACAAAAATAAAACCTCTGGGGATTGCAATATCCAAGGATAGCAACAGGAAAACACTAGGGAAAAAAAACCTGTCTCGTAAACTTTCTCAAATGTAAGTGCTTTTAATATTTGAAATTTTTAGATTTGGCTTACTTGTGGAGATCAAATTTTAAGTTATATTTTCCCAAATCTACAGATTTGAATCTCTGACTGCCAAAAAGCAAGTAGCTAAATGAAGAAACTGCAACATCTTATTTAGCATTAATGAAGTCAACACTTGAATGCTCAAGTACAGATAGTGAACATTCAAACAACAAAGTTGATTAACATGCAGCTCAGAAGGAAAAACAGGTGATAAGAACGTTATGAAAAGTGATCTGATTAGTCTGCAGTGGAAGAAAAGAAAATGTGGAAATGCAGTTAGATTTTGTGGAGGATGATGTTTCAAAAATTCAATGACTAAAAGCCAGACAGAATTGGACAGGAAATGAAAAATAAAGCTTGACAAGCCTATTTATTTTGGCTCATAAGCATTTGCTTAAAATGAAAGAATATTGCTTTTTACTTCAATAGACTTCTGTGAGTTTGATTTGGGTTAAAGTATCAATCCCATTCAATGAAAGACATTCCAATAAATTAAATACTTTATAGGAAGACAAACCCCCTACCTATGTTAGCTATACCAGGGACAGATGAAGGGACTCTAAACTGCAGAAGTTCAAAATAAAGCAAGGACTATCCTTATTGTACAGATGCATGTTTAAGGGCCTAGTCTTCAAAAGTGGAACAAAGGCAAATTAGTGCCATTCACTGCCCTAGTGGTCTATTTGTGAGAGTAGGAGCTCTTACTTTAAATCTTTAATACAAATGCTTTATACAAATCTTTGGCAAATAGAAAAGTACGTAGGCAATGTATATATTTGTATATATAGAATATAACTTGCTCTTTAAATATTAGGAAGGATCAAGACTGCACAGGCAACCTTGATTTCATTATTTCTTGATGCCAATGCTTCATATCAAAATTAAGGAATGCAGAATAACACAATGAGACCAGATTTGAACACAAAACTGCATGTTGCATATTGAATATGCTTGACTTTTTAAAAGTAATGGCATCCTGACCATTTAACAAAAAAAAAATCAAGACCTGGAGCCTAGAAGGAATGGCCAACTGTGCTTTAAAATAAATTTTCAGATTGAAAAATGCTATCAATGACATCAGAGTCCTTTTCTCTGCATCACAGTTTTCTGATTTCCTCCAGGAAGAATCAGAACTATGGCTAACTGTAGACAGGGTCTGTCCCTTCATGTAGCCAGTTTCCTTTCTCCGTTTCTATTTTCATAAGCTAGCCACCACAAACAGCAATCAAAGCATCACATGGTGTTTTAAAGTCAGTCAAGACAATGCCAGAGCTTGTATTCCCCTTCTAATGGCCACAGATAAGCTCATAGGTATAATTAAGCAAGAGCTGCTACCATTCAATCCTACCCCCAACACACTTTGTCCCACAGGATTTTCAAGTGATGAGCACCAGGAACGCACAAAAATCATCCACCATTCCACCAGGTGTTTGCAATAGGTTTTCCCTTCCATGAGTATCTCAAAAAGCCAGTGCTAAGGGCAACCATGGATTCCCTTCAAAGAATAAGAAGAATTAAGTTTTCACCACATTTTCCAATGTAAACAGAAGCCTCTGGAAGAACTCAATTCAAATCAATGCAGTGATAAATAATATGCAAATCACACACATCTGTTCCCTCAGGATGTCATAGTTCTGCATTTTTCTCTCAATAGGAATGTGCTGGATACAAAGCGTACTAACTCTATTTCCATTTATCATTAAGTTTTTCTATAAAAGCAACCCAAGAAATTACTCTGCTTTCAGAAGTATTATAATTCACAAGGGCCAGTGTAGATACGTATCACCTGTTTCTCTTTCATCCCTTTATTTGCTCATTTCATCTACCAAGTCACAGAACTCCAAAAAATCAATTTTTTAGCTCATTTGGAGTACAATGAGGTATGAAAATGATTTAGTTTTTATTATTTTATTTCATTTGTGGATATTTCTTTTTGTGCAGGGAAGATCTGTCCGTGATTTCTTCAATGTCACAGATATCCTTTACTGGCTAAAGTAGATATGCTTAAGAATCATGATTGATTATGAGTTAAAAATTGTAGGGAAGGTTTTCAGTTTCATTTATTGGTTTAAGAATTCAAAAAGGCAGCAATGATGCCATGGCTCTTATCTACATAACATATTTCCTGTACCATAGCAATTTCTAACTTGAGTGCAATGAAACATCTCACAAATACACTCTAATAAGAAATACCTTTTCCAATTTGTGTATGGCAAAAGGGATGCCAATGAACACTTTCATGACATGAAAAACAGAAAAATCACAACATGAAATACTACAAAACCACTTAGAGAACAAGGTTTTGAAGTGAACAGTTTTACAGTATTGCTGAAAAGCTTTCCCCAAATAACTCTGATCCCCTGATAATCCCTTCTGCTTCTGAAACTCACAATACAGCTCTGCTCCAGCACTCTACTAGACATTTCTCCTCTACATTTCCTTCTCTTCTTTGTGTTCCTATAAATTGAGCAGATATAAATCATGACTGTACTTAGAATTTTGTGTCAAGTTTTGTTCTCCTATTAAACAATGTACTGTAAATTATTTTGGCACAAAGTTTCCTCTACAAAGAATTTCTACATTGCATTTTTTTCCTTTTCGCAAGAGAAATTTGTAGAATATAATCATGGTTTTTTAAATTATATTATTACTCTATTCAATCTCAATGTTAATTTCAGACACATATGCATGAATATGGATGAAGAAACAAATAGTTTAGTACATCATGACATTTTAGGGCAAGTTTGTGGTTACTGAGTAATGAATCACTCTATATTTCAACTGCTACTGTTTTCTCTGATTTTCTATTGAAACCCAATAGTATTTTACAAATGCTTTATCTATTGTGATGTTTGCCTACCTCATCTTTGCAAGGCGCTCTACAATCGTGATGCACGTGAAGCACCAGCATCAATATTTCACATTGGAAAGGCCTTTGGAAAATCGTAGTTGTAATGTAATTTCATCACATTGTTGCAGAAATAATTAGAGAGAACTCAGTAATCTGTGACTAAGGCACTCCAACACGTACCATTTTAACAAGACCAACTACACTCATGTTCTTTGTCAGGACCATCTGACAAAACCCAGTAATTGTTAAAAGAACAAAATGGGAACTTTACCGCAAAATAGAAAATAGCAGAACTGACTCTTTATGCAATGAAAAGTTGACTACATTAAGACAGAGTTCCACCACAAGCACAAAATGAAAGGAAAGACGTTTTCACATGCCTGAGAGTACATTCCTGTACCAAGTGGGCTGAATTTGGATGACTGAATCACTCACAAGAAGCACCCATACATACCATCTGCCCCATCATCCAATACGTCATGAAATGTGCTTATGTAGACAAAACAACCTTGGGAATGTTTTAGATGTCTTTTTAAAATCGTGTGTTTGTATTTTTCTGTCTGCAGTCATATATTTCACTTTACTAAGTATTGTTTCTCAAACGTTTTGCTGCAACAACTACTTTGCCTGAGTGTGAGATCACAACCCCCAAAGTAGAATAGATCCTCCTTAGGATCTGAAATTGCATCCAAAGGATGCTGATGGCAGTGATGCTCCTGATTTTTAGCATAATAGATAAGTGTCTAGTGTTGATCTGAATGAGTCTGGTCTTGTGATTTAAGCTAGATAGGGTAAATCTGTGTGACTCAGAATTAAGCTAAAATGTTTTGGAGTTCTAACACACACCAAAACTGCACATTTTGAGAAGTTTTGATGTGTGCAATTTTGAGTCTTTTCTGAGTGATAACAAGCAACTCATCAGGAACCTGTAACTTTTTTTGGTAGCAAATATTCCCAGTTCACTCTTGCAACACCATTCCGATTGCCTACATGAACAGGTACTAATGGATTCAGCTCTAGGAATGATTTTTGCCAATGTAGGTCTCAAAGCAACAGAAACCAGGAGTTAAAAGGAAAAAAATGCTATGGAAAGGGGAAAGCCTTACCCTTTCTGAGAGGCTGGAAGAAACAAAAAGAGCAGCCTAGAGCAGACCAGTGTGATGGAGCTCCAGATTATGTTTAATAGCACAGGAAGATACAAACAGTGCACACCCACTCTTCACTACTAGGAACTACTCAGAAACTAGAAGCATTTGTAGAGCATGACAGACATGAGTCCAACACCTGCAGCCACTCTGTGACAGCTAAGCCATTTTATCACCTCTGTTGTTCAGTGTATGTATTGATTTTAAAAACTTTTCCAAACAATTGAAAAGCTGGAGGATTAAATCTATCTTGTTGGCTTCAGGTAAGATGCTCCAAATTTGCTGAATAATACACAGTAGTAATAATAATATTCTACTCTGAGAGATACCAGGAACTAAACTATGAAAACAATATTTAGATATCTACTGGATGCCAGAAATGTCAATCACCAAACAATCCTCACTTTTTTTCAGTTACATATGTTGGGTGGCTCAGTGCTTCAGAAAATGAGGTAATTGTCTAGATCTAGGCTGCATCAATTGTAGGCTTTCATTCCTTAGAACACTGCCATCTTATAAACCTAGGCAATAAATAAAGAAATAAAAAGGAGAATTTATAATTTAGACATATTCTACCATTTATACCATAGCTTACTATTTGGCTGGCCGTAAATACAAAAGCTTTTTATGTTTATATGAGTTTTAGTAACTGGCTACCCTGTGCTGCAAATCTCTTTCACCTATAAAGGTATCTTAAGGGCTTATATATCTATCCAGTGTTCCACTGAGTTGTGGCTCATAATCTTATACAGGAAATACTGGGATTTAAAAATGTACTCCTTTTTCAACTAAATCTCATATTTACCCTTCTGTCCCTATCTTCTTCTTTATTTCAAATGCCTCCAAGTGTTAGGCTGGATTTTCAAAGTGCTGAATTAGCTTTGAAAACAAGTAGAAGTGAAATCTAACTAAGATTTGCTCTTAAAACACTTAAATGCATTTTTAAATTGTATTTTTGGACCCAAAGGATGTACATCTGCATAGTTCATGAACATACTTGTGCACATCTGACAAAGGGCCATAAAGATGACTAAGGGATTGAACATTATTCATGAGAGGAGAGGCTGAGAAAGCAGGGACTCTTCAGCCTGGAGAAGAGATGTCTCAGGGAGACCTTGTCAATATGTACCCGTACCTGATGGGAGGAAACAAAGAATATTGAGTCAGAATCCTCACAGTGCTGCCCAGTGAGAGGACAAGAGGCAGTAACCACAAACTGAAATACAAGAATTTCTTTCTGAACATAAGAAAAAACATCTTCACCATTAGAGTGTTTAACACCAGAACTAGTCACCCAGAGGGGCTGTGCAGTCGCTATCCTGTGCCTAATTATCTCAGTACAAAGATTCTTTGTAAATGACCAGAGTGCCCCTTTGCCTCTGGAGCCTAACCTTTCAACTACAACAGGGGAAAAGGGGATTAACTGCACTGTAAGAACACCAAGCAAAACCAAAATATTTGTAATGAGTCATATACGTGCTCAATGGCACCAGTTCTCTAGAACTCCGAAGTACCTAATTATTAGGAAATCTCTTGAGAGCACTTGGACAAGCAAGTAGGTGGCAGGAACATAAGATGATAATGAAGGAACATCTAATTTTCCCAGTATGTATATACATCACCAGCTCAGTGGCCATCCCCTACAGAGCAGATAAAGCACAATGAAGACAGTATAAGTACCATGTTTTACATCTCCACTAGACAAAAACATACAAACTAGCATTGCTATTTCAGGGAGGAAACATGCTGTTTATGTAGAATGAGGAAAACAGAAATAACTCTTTATCCACATTAAAAGAAAAATTAAAAATAAATAAGAGGAAAAGAAAATGAGATTTAACACTGACGAAGCCTCAAAACTAACATCTGGTTTCCAGCAGTGGAATGTAATATTCAGTTTTTCCATGAAGACATCATATCCCAACAGAATATTGTAAAATGAGAGAACATTTTGCAAATCAGGAACTGACAAAGTGAATATTTTTCATCCAAGCAAAGAGAATCATAAAATTATAGAATATGCAGATGGGAAGGGACCCATCAGGATCATCGAGTCCAACTCCTGGCCCTGTGCAGGACACCCCAGTAATCACAACATGGGCCTGAGAGCATCGTCCAAGATTCTGTTGCTACAAAAATTTGGTACAGAATTGTGTTGCAAATAGAGCATTTAGTCTTTAAAATCTGATATGTTTAAAATATCTGACACATTTAAAGTAACTTTTTTCAACAGTTTTGCATGCAATTTGTCGGTATCCATAGCAATATTTTAAAATTTAACAAACGTGTAACCTGTTAAATGTGAATTTGCTATAATAAAAAAAAAAAAAAAAATCCTGAGGCTTTGTACATTCCTAAAGTGCAGGGTCGTTGAACTTGTCTGCACCTGAATTGATTTCACATTGGTTTAACTGTAAGAGCCATCAGTCAAATTTACTTTTGTCTAACTTGGTCTAGCTTCATTCTGTGACTACAGTATATGTAAACAATCAGTAAGCTCACGTCCCCACTGAACAACCCTACATCATGAACGGTAATTTCACACGGCATGTAGCTTTTATATCATAATTTGGACTATGAGTGTCATTATAGCTGGACTAATAACAACTGCATTGTGTTTTAATTATATTCATAAAATATTAGACTTAATTAATAAAACCTTGCATCTGTGTAATGTGTTCTGTCTTAGCCTATAGCAAAATTCTGAGCATAAAAAAAACCCACAACAAATTTAGGAATAAACTGTAATTGAAACTTGAGCCAAACATGTATTCTAATAGGCTCCGTTACTGTATCACAATAAAGATGATACTGAACACAGAACTTCAGTCTTAATATGCTGTATGTTGGTTTAACAAAACACTGACAGTCCCAGAAAAAAAACAAGGCAGTTTCAGAATTTTCAGAAGAAACTGTCAGATAACTTAATTCCAATCAACAGCATTTTTCCATTTGCACTACTACACTTCCACACCTGTATTTGTAGTTGTTAAATGTTTTTGGGGTTTTTTCTGATATACCATCTCACATGCACTATGTTTCTTTTTCTCTTCATAGCCATGAATATCTTTGTCTCCTCCAAAATAAGGACTCATTTTTTCTCATTCCTCTGCAGGAAGCTGCTACAGCTCCCACATTTATTCACCCATTTTATGTCTCAGGATCTATAAAACCACATATGAAGGCTCACTCCCAAATCTTTCACTCAGTTCATTGGCTTGGGAACAGGTCAATGGCTAGCAATTTTTTTTCTCTAAACAATTAATTAAAATTTTCATTTATTTATTTTAAGTTTTTTGCTATCTATTGGTAAGCATCAGCATCTATGGAACAGAAAACCTCTATAATTACATTATAGTTTTCAGCTTTCTTATACATGAAGATCACTGAAGTGAAATGGAAATGGAAAGATATTTTATACAGCATTTCAGTTTAAATACAGCGTAATTAAACTAGACTTAATTCAGACTTTGCAGCAAGTCTACCAGCATTGTGCAGTGTTAGCCTGGTTTTGACTGGGTTTTCTGCCTCCATTTTTGTACTGTGAAGGCACTGCCTTTAACAGGACTCTGTATTTTATACTGAAATATTCTCACACATCCTGGACTGTAGGAGTACCAAACCACTTACAGACAATCAGAAGAGAGCAAAGCCCTGCACTAAAAGGATGGAGATGCAAGCAGTACTGTGGAGGACCATGAAGGCTGGAAGCCACTCCCAAGAAGTACTTGGAGTGGCTTTACTATAGCACTAACTACTGTGGTTGACCTTTCAGAATGAAGGTTGAAAACCACCATCTATATGATATACATACCCTGTGAAAAACCTGGAATGGATGGTACTTGCTGGCTCTGATGGCAGAAAACCTCAGCATTATATGCTTTGGAAAGGAAAAATAATCACATTCCAACAGGAACAATTGTAAAATCAATTCAAATGCCTATTGTAGGACATTTTTTGCTTAGTTTGGAATTCTCTGGTGAAAAGAGCAAGCAATCACAGAAGTTTAACCATCGTTTATGCTATTGCAGAATGTTTATTTTCCACTTATGGAAAGCTCAGACTCTGATTCTTATACTTTTAAATGTGATATCCAGTTGCAAAATTTAAGGACCAAATTTTTTTGTTCTCAAAAGCATGACTACAACATTGAAGTATTGTGCCATTTGTTTCCATCTCCAAATAAATACAGCAGACAATGCAATTAAAATTTGGAATGTAGAAGCACACACACACACAAATCATTTTTGTTCAGAACAACAACAGGTTTGAACCTGTAAAGAAGCTAAATTCCATCTGAGATAATCAGTGCATGAATTGACCAGCTTAGCACTTAAAATACTAACAGCTACATTAAACTGCTTTAGTCTCTTAGTTTGTGTGAATACAGTTGATTGAAAGTTCACTGGGATCAGAAAGAAACACTTCCAGCACAATCAGCACTCCCCCATTCTTGAAGACAACAGGTCTACAGGAAAAAATGATGCTACTATCTTTCTCCTGCCATTCAGATATTTGGCCCTACTTCTCCATATGCAGCCTTTCCTTGCAAAACGTTCCTTCATTGCATGAGCTACAGTTCCCAAATCCCCAACAGATTTAAGCTTTGCCATCATCTCTCCTTAGAGGTCAGACAAATATATCACCTCCTCTGTAGTTCTCTGCAGTGGTGCTGCAGCCAATATCAGCACCTACCATCTGAGAGCAAATAATGTCTAGCTCCTTTGCATCACAGTTTATGCCATTATAGCTCTATACTGATTAATAAGGCTGTGATGAAATTTTAGCCTTCTGAAAAGCTACGGAATTACAAAATTAAGGGAACTATAATTATATACTCAATTACCCAGTTTTGTTATTTAAAAAAGCTACCATGTGGTAAGAAACTCAATTCTAAATAATGAGCTCCAGTAAATTACTTCATTGTACATACCAGATCAATTTAAGGTCAAACTAAATTACATTTTAAGTAACTCATTGGTCTTTCACTTTGAGCAAGTCCCTAGATGATAGTGAAACCTTAGAGTTCAAAAAGTAACTAACTGCATAAAGAAATTATCGACATCAAAAAGTTCACATTCATCTATAAGCAAAAGCCTAAACACTTTACTCAGTTCCCTTACTCCAAAATTTAACAATACCCCCTGCTCAAAAATACCCCAATACAGAAGTAAATCAACACAGAAGGACTTCTATCAAAATGGAGTAAAGCAAAAAAGCAAAGTTAGGTTTCATCTTGTAAACTTACAGGTACTAAAGATGGAAGAATTGTTCAGATATAAAAGCTGAAAATTATGTCTGTTTTTCTAAATTCTCATGCCCTCAAAACATGTTCTTATTACCAATGATTCAGTCAATATTTCTGCAAGTAAAACACTTATAAATATTAAAACATTCTCCATCCTTTAAAATTACTTTTCCTCATGCTTTTTTATTTTAACAGTATTTATGGTGGAATATTTTAGAAAACATTGAATTTCTATATTAGGAAACTAAAATTTTATATTAGGAAACTATTTCACTTACGTGAAAATCCAATTTTCCATGGTTCTATGCACAAGCAGGAAATTAAACATTTAACACTGTTGCACAGTGTAGGGATTTCAAACAAATGAACTTCGTGATGAGAAAAAGGCAAAACAAACACAGAAATTCATAATAAAAGAGACCTTGGAAAGACATACAAGCACAACATCTCCCAAGCCCTCTCAATACATACAAGCAGCCAATTGAAACATTTAATAGCCCAGGTAACACTGGAGATCACATCATGAGCTCCAAGGAGAGGACAATCAAAGCGTAACAGCTTTTTTAAAAGCGCAGGTGTTTCATGCAGAAAAGAGCAATGTTAGAATTCTTCTGTTTCTATTTCCTGTGGTACACTGAATTGCATCAAAACCCAGATAATACTTTCCTAATGTTTAATAACCCCATGCAGGAGTTACTTCTTCAGAGTCACAGAAAAGTGAAATGATTCTTCAAGCAATTACTGACACTTCATGTGCATTATCCAGCTCTCCAACCTATGCACTTTCTTTGCTTATATTTTCAACTACTAGTTTCTATAAAGTCTCTTCAAGATCCTCTACTTTCAGAGTTATCTGAAGTGCATACATGAGAGATGCAGTATCAGGACTTTCAATGATTCCTGATTCAACCAAGGAATTGCCATCAACAAGGGACATATTTTACGGACTCTGCCCATAAGCAGAGATTTCTACTATTAGGACCATGTTTTGTGCAGATTTTTTAAAGGACATTTTAGAATTCCACTTTAACCTCATACACCACCTTTGAAGAAGCTCTGTCACGGGCCAGTGGCACACAGCACAGCTGCACTCTGAACCGTGAAGACTAAAGAAGCAGAATATACACTTCTCAGTCCATTTTCCTCAAAGTATTTCCACACGCACAACGGCTGGGAATTTCTCCATGAACTGACTGTGCTAACAGTACACAGAGAAACTCCAGACTTTGATGAACAACTGGGGGGTTGTTACTTAACCATGTGTTTCCTTGCCTGTTCTTTTTGTTTTCTGTTGAGATCAAAGCTCTTTATTAATAGGAATTCGTATTTTCTTCTCTATGCAGAAAACTTACAGTTCATTCATACATAAATTACCATTTATAATGGTAATTTTCAGAATTTTACCTTTCATCACATCTTACAGCTTAATATACCTTCCAGCTCTGGCTGCATCTTTCAGATGGCACACTGCCCCTCCCCTCCCCACCTTTATTGTACAATATTCACTTATTTATGCCAGTATTTTACTATTTACAGTTTTTTCTTTAAATTAAAATGCCCTTTCCAGTACCCATTGTACAACATCTATTAACATTGTACCATTTTCAAGTATGATGAATTTGTGAAAGGAGATAGGTATCATAAATTGTCTTTGCCTGACAAAAAGAAAAGCTGTGGGTATTCGATTAGATGACAACAATGAAACTGAAATTACATGGGTTTTTTTTCACAACTCCAAATACGTTAGACATCTTTACTCCCTATTATCTAACTTTATTTTTTATCTCTTTTATACATGCTTGCATATATGCGTACATATATACATTAACACATGCACCACCCAAATTCTCCATTATCAAATAAAATGATTGCTATAGGTATCTCAGCAAGTGGTTTCATTGAAATTTATTAGTATAAATATGATAGATTTTTTAAGCAGGTCACAGAAAAGTGGTCTGAAGGTAGGAGAAATACATTTACTGGAAGATAAATACAAGAAGTGCCAGGGCACTTTAGTGCATGAAACACTGCTATGTAACTTAGCAACAATTAAGGGAAAAGGTTAACTAGAATTTTAGCTATTATGCATGCTTTTGATTCCAGCCGTTATTTTGGTGATTTCTAGTCTAACTGTACACACTATAGCCTATAGTATAAGGAATGAGCATCCACTCTTTACTGCTGTGTGAGACTCAATGAACCTGACTTCATACCAGAGTGGCTGAGTCTGATTCATAAATTTTCTCTCTCCAAAGTTTTGTGGTCTGCATAAGAAATACACAGGCATATATCTGAATATATGTAATAGTCTGTTTTGTTGCATAATGTATTTTGCAAATTTTTTTCACTGAGATATTACTAGAGAAAATTATTTTGATTCTCAGCTTGTGGGATAACTTTATAGCCGTACATAAACCAGCAGGCAGCTTTATGGAAATGCTAAGCCTTTTCAAAACACAGAACAGAAAATATTAATGATATCCTAAATTGAAAATCCTTCTCCAGTTTTCTCTGAAGCAGCGAAAGAGATTCAGCATGTCTAGTGCTTGCTAACACAACACAGAAAAGCAGCCCCAGGTGAACGACGCTGAATATAATCATACAAGTTTTTCTAGGATATTCACTTGCAAAGTGTAGCTATTGCAAGTGATAGCTGAATAAGTAAGTTACAAAAAAGTTAGCTATAACTTCTCCTGTTACTTTTTATCTAAGAGAGGACCTTCAATAACAAGTAGAAATATAACCTTGCCTGCATGACTAAGATGAGATGGGCAATAAACAGCTTGAGAATTGATGTTCAACTCACTCCATGAATGCTATTTGGTTCACGGCTTTTAGATGTAAGTTGCAAAATCAAGACACACAGAACCCAAGAAGTGTTTGAGAAAATGTATAACAATATTTATTATACTCAGTCCTTTGTCACAGTGAAGTTGAAGACTAATCATCTTTGGTGAATTCAAAATACAACCCTGCACTTTGGTAACCAAATCAGTAATAACGTATTCTTCCTTTATTTTGCTATCAAGCACTTTGTTCGTATTTAATCATAGCAATTATTTCTATTGTGCTTACCCCCTGTAATTTTATGTTATATAGAATGACAGTTATTTGAGCTGAAACAATTGCTCATAATAATTTGTGTGTTTATTTTTATTGTGATTACTGTCATTCCAGCTCTCTCACGGCAAGAGCAGAGCACTCAAAGTTATGCATATACAGACCATTTAATAATGAAGCTGTACTTTTCCTTGGGGTTCAACCACCTACTAAAGAAAAAACAAAACACAATGACTATGCACAGAATGAAAACATAAATGAAAATAATAAGTTATCTTCTTACTCCTCTGATAATTGTCAGTGAAGATTTTAAGAGTAGCACGAGAAAATAGCTACTGTATTTTTTTATTTTTTTTTGCCAAGGAATGGGATTTAAAGTCAGATATATTTACCAGCATGTGTTAATAAGAAACTGCATCTCAAAGATCTGAATGTGGCCTGAAGTCAGAAAACATTTGTTTTTCTCCATATACTCTCTCAATCCAGTACATCCTGCTTAAAACACATAAACCAGAACTACACTGACACCTAAAGTCATAGGAATTCAAGTTTTATATGTCAACAAAACGACGCCCTTTGTCTTGCTTTCTGACAATTTCATTAGCCTTTTCAATGCCAGTGGATACTGAGCTCGTGGTTTCAGAAATCTCTTGACAAAGACTCCAAGATCCTTTCCCGAGTTCTAATGCATACTTCTAAGCCCAACACTGCTGTAAGCACAATTTAAACTTCCTCTTGATAGAGAAGAGAAGGGAGATATTATAGCACCTTCCAGTACCTAAAAGGGGCTTACAAGAAAGCTGGAGAAGGATTTTTTTTCAAGGGCCTGGAGTAATAGAACGAGGTGATGGTTTTAACCTAAACCAAGGTAGATTTAGATTAGGAAGCAACTATTCACTGTGAGTGTGGAAAAGTACTAGAACAGATTGCCCAGAGAAGGTGTGAATGTTCCATCCCTGGAAGCGTTCAAGGCCATGTTGGACAGGGCTTGGAGCAACTTGGTCTAGTGGAAGGTGTCCCTGTCCATGGCAGGGGGGTTGGAACTAGATGATCCTTAAGGTCCCTTCCAAGCCAAACCATTCTATGATTCTATGATACTCTTTAGTAACTGTCACCAACTGATGGTCACAACCTGGTCATAAATATAAAAGAAGAGATGTAAAAGTAGGAAAGTTATTGCTCTGCATTGAAAATTGGGGTTTTTGATAGATGTGAAAGAGTTTGTATGAATGTTAGCACTCTTTCATACTCTATACTAAAAAAAAAATTATCTTTAACGGGAAGTATTAGAAAATGCTTCCTACACTCAATCTTTTTAGTTTACAAATGTATACACCAATTGCAAATTAATTATAGCCTGCATGCATTAACATATGAAACAAAACATGTGCTAAGAAAGGATCCTTAAACCTAGAAGACAAAAGGTAACCAGGAATGGCAGCTAAAAGCTAAAAAAAACAACATAAAAAAGGAAAATTTTTAAATACATAAACAAAAGAGCAAGGATAGAACTTGCTAGATTCATCTTTATAATCCAGATGGATATGCCTGACACTTCAAGTATTTTTCTCCACTTGGAAGCAGACACCAGAGTTACACAGGACAGTAGTTCCTTTTAGCATTTTAAAAAGCTTATTATAAAGAGCTGTTTCTAGAACAGTGACTCATGGAAATATACCTGGCAAGACCCAAAACACAAAGGATTCTGGTCCTTTTTCTCCTACTGAACAAATGTTAACATTGCCAAGTAATTCACAGTTTCTCATAATACCACATCAGACTGTTGTATCCTCAAAAGGCAGGTTAATTTATCACTACTCCACAGTTTATTTGGCACAAAGTTGAATAAGAATTAGATCTCAGATATCCAGCTCAACAGAGCCACAAAAATGAAAAATGTTAGTTTTCATTCATGATTCTTTAACCTTTCCTTAACCTCAGCTATCTGCCTTGCAATTTCTTTTTACCTTATTAAATATTATTTTGAATTGAATGTTGAAAAATTAGTTCACTGTGCAGACATTTATGTAATGAGTTCTAAAATTATTACCCTCTTTTGCCAAGAGTAATAAATCTAGAATCTGTGCTTCTGCAACCAAACCTCTACTGGACACTTCCACAAAATAAGTAAATTCTAGATAGCAACCTTGAAACAAGATAAAAAACGTTAAAACACACTCCACATACATTTAGAATGTACCTTTATCTGAACAATAAATTCTTACGGCTTAGTCTATCTGTCTAAGTACCAGGTCTTAAAATTAAACTCCTGCCATATTCTCAGTGGTGCACTTTGCAGCAAGCATTTGTAATCATTTTGCCTCCAGAAAGAAATATAGTCTGTAGCTATCAAATAGAGATAATGAAAGGAAACAGAAACCACATAATTGCAGCTCTCTTGACCAAACCACTTAGACTTTAGATCTGGAATATATTGTGTCAAGTGGATTACTTGTCATAATAGTAATGGCTCATTTTATGCATTTATGCTAATAATCCTCTGGTTTCTTGTCTGATATTACAGATGAATAATGTCTGACAATTAAAGCATAAAATAAAGGGAAAGGCAGACAAATAAAAAAGGAAAAAATAACATAAATGCAGCAAAACTACAAGATAAAAAGTTTCTGGTTACTGGATAAACAGTGGATAAACACAGAACAAGAGACGGAGTGGCTTTTCAAAAATATAGTTGAGATCTGAAAGGAGGATGCAACTAGCAGGGTCATGGGCACGTACCAGTGAGTGGAGTGAAAAAGCAGTCATTCACAGAAATAGAGCTGAGTTGTGCTGAAGAACAAAAATGTGTTGACGTTAATCCAGCAAAGACAGAGCTACTTGTGGACTGTTGTATGTTGATGGAACAATTGCATACCCCTAATTCCTTTGGAAACCTGACTTTAAACCAAGTAGTCTTCAGTAAGGAAGTTCATACCAATTTATTAGGACAGCAACATGATTCAAGATATTTTTTACCTAAGGAAGAACTACAGTCCAGATAACCTTGCCACAACGTCCCATGCGAAATAAAGAACATAACTGATCTTCAAAGATCAAGACACAGAATTTTTATTTTGATGCGTTACAGAACAGCTTTATCAGTGAGCAATTACTGCAAGTCAAAAGACAATATATTCCATTCACCTGCCGAATGGAAAAATACCCAAAACAGTTAAACACAGAACAGGGAGGCTGTGCTGATTAGTGAAATCAATCTGCTCTTCTCTGAGTGAATTCCAGAGCTAGCATGATGAAAAATATGGGATTACATGCTATGACGGGATAAAGAAAACCACAGAGAAGAGAAAGATATTCTACCTTTGTAAGCAGTGAGATATTAATTTGAATCATATATCATAAAAACATACTGTAAAGATATTCCTCTTTCTACCTCTATGTCCTAAACTCTAGAACACAGCTCTTCTGGTTATGCCAGGACAAAGGTGTAGGGCCACAGTGCAGGTCTAGGAAAACTTCCCAGTTAAAAAAAAATAGGTGGAAAAAAATTTAAGGGATGCAACAGGAAAGAACAAACTAATGAATCCTTGAACATCATGTTGAAAACATAAGAATTAAGAAGAGAATGTCTCTTGTGGTACAGGTTCTTTAGACCTTCTGTAACTGTAAATCAATGTTGCTCATTATTGCAACATCTACACTGAGGCACCTTATCAAGTGAAAAAGTAAAGATAAATATTCAATAATATTCAACTCAGATTAACCAACTAAGCAAAGCATGGCATGCTATTACTTTTGGTATTCCCATTAACTCAATATACCTTTTCCCCTCTGTGTTATTGCATATCAAAAAGGAGGAAGGAAGACATATGCCAATCCCCTGGAAAAAATGGGGAGATTTTTAAAATGCCAACCATCATTATCTATTTCCTCCTACTGTGCACTAAGAAACTGGTGTTTTCCATCTGCCAAATCCTTTATTTTCCCCTTAGGAATCTTTGGATCTTAAAGGAAATTTCAAATCTATGGAGTACTGCATAGATGCAAAATGCATAAGGGGTACATACAAAAATAGCTGCTCCACTCAATAAGCATGACAGAAAATCACTGGCTCATGTACAACATTTAAGAAGAAACCTAATAAATAACCTCCTCTTCTAAGCCAGATCATGCATAGAGATATAATGGGCTAAAACAATGGAGAGACACAAATGCATGAATTATTGAAATATTACAAATATAACTTTCACTTTCCATGAGCTAGGGAATATATATATATATATATATCTGTTATTTGGACAAAGAATTTTCATGTCACCCCTTCATTACATTTGTAAGAGCACAGATGGAAAACAAAGTGGAACAAAAAATAAAAGTAGGCTTGATTAGTCTTAAAATTATTGTTAGGAAGGGAAAACAGGATTGAACTGCAAGCAACTGAGCATCATATTCAGCATCGCCTCGCTCTTCCTGAGAATGATTCATTAGATCAAATGCTGGATATGTTTCTCACCTCTATTCTTCAAACATGCCAGAGAGGAAAATAAGCACTTCTTTGGCTCAGTTCAACTTGTCCTGAAGCAAATATGTAAACTAGATCAGATAAACTGTGCCCTTCAAAGCATGTGTTCCTCTCTGCTGCTCACAAGGAGCCTAGTTAGCATGACCATTGCAGGTGTGGAGACAGGCAGAACAGAGCCCTGCAAGCTAAACTACATGAGTCACAAGACACACAAGTACTCTGCAACATATGCCACCCGTCACCTCAGATCTTCAGAGCACGGACTGACACGTAGGTGGACACAGTAAACGGTATTATGACTCTCCAACCTGCACTTCACCAGAAGTGAATACAATTTGAAAAGGAGACTGCAAAAAGGAATCATAAGTTGCTTTTAAAAATATTAATAATTAAAATAATTTTTAAAAATCTAAAAATAATTATTGCCCCAGAATAGGGTTAACTGCTTCAGAATACATAAATGCATTGCTAGACCATTTTGTTCTTAAATGGTTTTTTTTGTAAATAATGAAAAAAGTGTCTCAAAAAGAAAAAACAAACAAATTTGATGACAAAGTTATTATTGATACTTTAAATTTTCTTATTACAAATTTTTCAGAATTTTCCATTTTTCACCTTAATCACAAATCACAGAATCACAGAGTCACAGAATTGGTCAGGTTGGAAGGGACCACAGTGGGTTATCTGGTCCAACCTCCCTTCTCAAAAAGGGCCATTCTAGAGCACATTGCAGAGGATTGCATCCAGACAATTCTTGAATATCTCCAGTGAGGTATTCAAGCTCATACTTTTCTTCCTGTCCCATACCTACAAAATTTTTTTGCAAAAAGAGCTGCACTTCAAAATCTAAATTTACTCACAGAATCCTAATTAACACCTGAACAGAAGGAAATCCAACCTACACTGAAGTAATTAAAAAACCCAAAACAGATACAGTAGGACTTGTTTTAACTTTTCAGGAATGTACTTCACAACCTTAACTTTCTATATAAGGCTTTTAAAATATAAGAATTTGCAATGATGAATACTAACATCAGACCATTCTGCTGGGCACTAGGGTTATATCTAGGAAATTTATTCACAAGTTAACATCTCTACAATAACCAGTAATAAGAAACACTTCTAGCACCATTCAAATAATCCATAACATCTAACCATTAATTACAAACCATAGACTTCTAGTATTTGTATATTAAAATCAGGTTAAAAAAATAATATTTGGACTATTAAAAAGAACATTACCTATTATATCTACATAAATTGATGCCTACACCAACAGCAACTCATAAGATGTGACAAAATTCATTTGGCACATCAAAAGAAAGGAATAATAATCAGGATATAACCCTGAATTTAAGAGATTTATTCCTCTTGGAGAGATACTCAAAAAGGTTGAAAGAAACTGATTTCACAAATCTATTTCTCATGCCTCAGGATATGTCCAAAAACCACACAATGTAACCTATTCTCATGTCTCAGTTTAAAACTACAGCACAGGATCTTCTATTAGGAAGTAAGAATTATGCTCACCAGCTACCCACACCAGAAAAACAAACAAAAAACAAACAAACCCCACAACCAGAAAACCACTACATACTGGAAAAAAATTAACTGAATTAATCAAATACTTCATTTTATTCCTTTGACAATTCACAAACAAATACTTTGTGTTTAACCCCACTTTGAGGGGCCTGTTAGCAGTCCACACAAATATTTTAAATCCCATCCTAATTCACAAATTTATCTATTCAATTTTTCCTTCATTAATACTACCCTTTAAAAATGAACAAACTCTTATTTTTAAAAAAATCTGTCTAACAACTGATACATAAGCCACTTCTACATCATTGATTATCACTTTATCCTATCTATATAGACCTTACAACTCCTTCATGTTACCTCTCCTGCAGCTCCTCTAAGCAGGTATTTTATTGGCACAATGTCATTAATCAGTGTAAGACATCTGGTAAACATCATCTTATCTTGTGTCTAATTGTTCAGCATGAAGAGCTGTTCTTTCCTAAAACCAGGTACAGTTAAAACGGGGAAATATTTAGAAAACTGTAACTGATAAATTCAACTGAATAATGCATTTATCCTTCTCTTGGTAAAATTACACACTAAGCTCAGACTTAAAGCAAGCAGCTCACTAACAGCTCCATTCATGCTCAGCTGGATCAGCCCTTCAATTAAATTTCTTTCATTTCAAGCTAGTAATCAAAACAACTGACAATTCAAAGGTATCTCCACATCCACATGCAAATGCAATATTTCCTCATTTTCATTTTAACAGGAGAACCTTGGCTACAGGAATGCAGCCCTAAATTAAGCTATTAAAAAATAATAATCTATACTTCTCATGTGAATCAATGCTCAACTCCAGTTTTCTCCATTATATTTCCTGATCTTCTTCAGCAGCTTTTACCAATTTACCAAAAAAAAAATTCTTTCGCTACTATCTTTAATAAATCAAACACAACTTATTGTTTAAAAATGAAAGTAATGCTTAAATGGTTCTTTTCTATTTTATTCCTTTACTTCTTCAAGGATTTGCTGCCACCATTTCAGATGAAATATTTTCTCAATACTGCCTTTTTTTTTTTTTCCCATACTCCTTCCAACACATCCAGCAAGCACATTTAATTTCAGTGCCCTATGGTCAGAAGACATGAGTAAGCCTTTGCTAGACAGTAAGTGAGATATTTACATTTCCATTCTACTGGACACTTACAGTCTTGCCCCATCCCAAACTGTTTAACTACAATTTTTACTGTGAGGCTTTAACAGAAGTGAGTATGTTTGATGCCATTTGGCATCAATACTTACTAATGCTTAGAAGATCTTCTCTCGATCTCCAAGAGCTCAGCGTATTTTGAAGCTGGTAACCCAGGAGAATTAATTGCTTAAGCTCAATAAATCCTCTCCAAACTCTCCCATCCCAGAATCACCATGATCTCAGTACCAAATAAGCAAGGGAGAGTAAAAAGCTCTCAGGATACAATGGCAGTTTATTTCAAGCAATGCGGTAAACGGAACTTCTTGGTCTCCCAGGCAAGCTGGGCTCTCATAACATATCATTCTGTGTAACGATATTTACAAATCTTTTACAAATTCATCCAGGATGGTCCAGTTCCTTTAGGAGCAAACTAAAAAAGCTTCACACTTTAACAGTTAACCCCAGTGTGCTGGGATTGTCATATGTCATATCCTATGACATAACAGGCTAAGGGCTGAATATGGGTGTGACGCCCAACCTTTACCCAAGCAGATGCAGCAAACACAGATCTAAACTACTTTTGTGAGGTGTTTTAAATATGTAAAATCAGGATAAATACTTTCAACATTATAAAAAGTCCACCCTGAAAGATATTCAAAGTACTGAAGTTATCTGACATTCAAATACTACAAACACTAAGAAAAACCTGTGAGAAGAATAAATGAAGAGCATTTACACTTCAAATAAAAATGCATATGCAACAGTAACAGAACCTACGGCAATCACAAGGATGTGGTTGTACTGTCTGAGCACAGATAGATTTCCTGTCCTCGTAGGTCTTACAAGGAGTGTCTGTACCTAACACAGTGAGCTCAGCTGACACACCAGAGGACAAAGCTGGCAAGTCACCAGGCAGAGACTGAAAGACAGACAGCTGCTGGAGATCCTTTGGCACCTACATGGAGCAATCCTGTAGTGACAAACTTCTCAGCACAATCCAAAGGCAGCTCATAAGTATCCACAAAATACTGTACTTGCATATCTGTTCTCAGCACTTTCCAAACCCTATGGTGGCTCTTGTCCTTCCTTCTATTTGTATGTGTTCCTAATTTCTAAATTTGCCCACCACAGTGATGCTTAGTCCAACTTTAAGTCCTATTTCTGCCTAGCTGGCTAGAAATCTGGCTCCCACCTGCTTTCAACAACTACCAAACCCAGTTTCCAGCTCTAGGCTGAACTTTTAACACAAGCCTAGCGCATCCCTCTACTCAGTGCAAATGTGTTCATCTGAGTTTGTAAAACAATGGCTAAGTGTCAAGGTTTATGAATATGGTGGGATCTTCCAACTTGCTACACCCTACACAGTGAAATCTAAAACCCAAAATACAGTATGTCTCTTGCAAATTAAATAAAAAGAAGTCTTCAGTATCAAAAAAGCGGAAACTTTCAGTTTCCCACCTTTTTCTTAACATTCAAAAGTATCTGACCCATGCAATACTAAGATGCTATTTTAACACTAAGTTGGAGAAAGAGAAAAAAGCTGTAGGAGCAAAGTCTGCCAAGTCATTTGCACTCACCGTGTCCTTGCCCAAAAAGTACCAGTAAGGGGCTATAATCTAAGGAAAAGCAACTTTTTGACAAATCTAGTACGGCCCCAGCAAAAATATTTGCTTTTACTTTGAATAATAGAGTGTCACAATCTGGAAAAAGATGCTAAGAACAGTTGTGAAAATTCAGACAGCTACTGTGAACATTGTTCTTAAACTTATTTGCAACTTCCTTTCCAATATGGTACAAGCAGTCTTTTGAATACTTTAACTACCATTTCTAGAAAGAGTCCAGATGATTTCACTGCTCCTCGAGAATGGCTCAGCAAGCCAAGATTGACCTACTTCCAGAGCAACAACCACTCAGCCCAGACGTGAACCTCTCAAGGGATGGGTACATTCCTCTTTGTCCCAAGCCTGAAGGCTTTTTCCCAACAAAGTTTCTCATATACTGCAACAATAAAAACATTACATAATTTGAGTAATGCGAAAGCCCAGAAAATCAGTAATAACTGATTTTTCAAGTCTTCTCTTAAAAAGCTAATGCACCACTAGCAACACAGCTGAAGCTTCTCTTCTCAGAGAATTATTTTCAAGCAAGCAGAGTCCCTTTAATCAGTGTATGACCTTTGAATGGTCCAGACATTACAACATATTCCGTCACTAATATCAAAACCACCTAATTTCTAAAATTCAATTTAAAAGGTTTTGGATTTTTACTTTCCATTAAAGAAACACTTTCTGAATCATTTTAGGAACTATGTTCTGCACTTAGACAAAGTGAAGCTAAGTGAAAAGTGAAGCTATTTAAATCCATTTTGTATAAAACTGATGCTTCAATCAAAAACGATGAAATAGAAGACAAACGTAAGCATGAGAGCTCATACAATAGTTGGTGAAAAAGTATTACAGATACTGTATACACACAATTTGTAGAAACCCTTCGAAAAAAACCTGAAACAACAACTAGGATAAATATAACCTATCACACATCAGCCTGGCAAATATCAAACATTTAAGAGTAAACGTTTAATTTTACTTTTCTGTGTCTTGCAGCAAACAATTTAATATCCTCAAATATCCCAGTAACCTGTAATATTTCTCTGGTCCATTTTAGAGGTTCATATCACAGGTAAGTTTCAATGATATAAACCAGGTCAAATTTCATTACACTTTTTTTTGGAAGAAATAAATATGTAGGATTCTAATGCTATATCTTTATATAGATAGCTGTATATTTTATATAAATATATCTTTATATATACATATAGCAAATTTTCTTTCTTTTTCTACTTGCTTTTCTTGGAGACTTTCCCAGCTTTCTCTTTCCAGGTTACTCAGTAATTACAAAGGCCAATAATTAAATTAAGAAAAAAAACCCCACAAATCCTATGGCTGAATATCATGAAGTCATTTATAATTTTCCTAAGTCCAACCAGGAAATGTGCCTTTAAGCCTATTCACCATGGCTCTTCTCATTACACACATACATGAAAATATCTTTCACCGATAAACTCTTAAAACCTTAGGCTGTAAACAACAGTTTGGATCTACAAGATTCTTAGCTTTTCAAATCTAATTGTGGTATCATCACCAGGGCAGGTGATCAGGGGCACATAAAGGGCAATAGAGAGTGAGTGGAAGTTGAAGGCCGTATAACAGCAAGGGGCAGTGAGGGCTGGAGATCTCACTGGTGATCTTTCAGTGTCCTGGAGAGACAATAAAAAAGCATTCTGGACCTTGAAGCATTCTGATCTAGATGACTGTCCTAGTTAGAACAGCTGGGACCAATTCATCACTGGATGGGTGTAACCCAAACCTGTGTATTCTGTAGCCT
>JAWWES010000001.1:36056848-36073448 GCA_035583135.1 Lophotriccus pileatus
TTCTGACTTATAATCTCTCTTTTGAGTTGAGCTCATTTCCCCTGCTGGGTAACTTTTAAACCAGCACAATGACTCACAGGTATTACAAGAGCTGTTCATGTATCTTCAATCGAAAATCTTAACACCTTGATCACTTGAAGCAGAACACAGGTTATATGGTGCTTCAGGAGATATGCACTTTATTATTCAGGAACACCTTTGGGGTTTGTTTATTGGGTTTTTTTAATTCCACACAGCAGATGTGTTTTCAGAGCAGCAATTTATTAGACTGATGGTAGTTGCCTTCGCTTACTGTAGCAATTAAATTGCACTGACATTAAACTGTTTTTCTCAACGGGCTTGACCTTAAGAAGGTCTCACTAGATGTTCAAGTTTTCTTGGACAACAATTCTTAGCTGTCATCCAGCACATGAGCTACTGGTCAGCATTCACCAAGAGAACTGAGACAACAAACCAAAACTCTTCTCTTCAATCAACACTTTTTGCTAAAAAACAAGGTTTAGCATTTTTTTGCTTGTTTAGCAGTTTTGCTTGTTTTTAAAGTAATAACAGCTCATTTCAGTACACATGGTAGGGAGCCCAACTTTGTTCTAGAAGCAATTGTTTTATAACATCTTTGAGAGAAGCATCCTATGTTATTCAGCACTTCAGGAGGGAGCTGTAAAGACAAAGTTAACTTCCTCCATAGCTCATTGTCTTCAGAAGTATCAATTCCTAAATGAGATCATAGTCGCCATTCCATGAGCATTGCTGACTTCTACTAGCATCTGCGATATCTCAACGAGCTAGTAGGAGGGATGGGAAGATCAGAGAACAAGCGAGAAAAACAACAGGAGTAAGAGGCAGTAAGGACAGAGATACAAAACTACTTTGGAGCATTATCACCTAAAATAAGCTTCCCTTCATGAACTCTGTGACCAGGATCCATGTTTGTCAGTGCCATTCAATGGATACAGACCAACACACCTTTAGGCTTCCTCCTCAGATCAACAAAACAGAGAAAGGATTTCTCCATGACAAGCATGTACTGCAGATCAATAGATAAACATTGACATGTATCAGCAATGTGTGTCTCACTTAAAAACTTTTATTTGAAAAAAAATTATTTTCAAGTTGGCAGCTTCAGGGTATTACTGGCAAAAGATATGGTTGTCAAATAATTTGTCACACCTATAAAACAAGTGTGGTTAAAATACAAATACAACATTAGATTCCTTTGTTCGTGTACGTCAAAATATAGTGAATTATTGAACTAAAATTTCAAGTTTGCTAGCTTCTGAAAAAAATAAACAACAAAACATACATTTAAGTAAGCAAGTCCTAACAAAATGTAACAGCAAGACTTTTTATGGATGTTCTGCACATACTTACAGGTTGAGCAGACTAATAGTGCTCTCACCACAAGCTCACTGAGTAACTTCCACTTCTGTTTCACTTTGGAGGTGACAACTGGAATGAGAATCTCCGCAGGGACATAGAATTGAATCGAATAGGTCACAAAAATCCCAAAGGAGTACAGCATTTTTACGGACTGATACAACCTGTTGGAAACATTTACACACATTCAGGTAAGTTGTAAACTCTTCATAAAAAAATCAGCTTGCCAATGGCGCTAAGCCTAAATATATATATGTGAAAAATATAGTTTTCCCCCAGGAAACATGAATGTATCATTACAACTGCCTAAGAAACTGCAGAAGATAAGCCAACTAGAGTAAATCTGCCAATAAACATGAAGTGCAGACATCCTTACTACTACTACTTGTGGCTGAGTAAACAAGTGACAAAGAATTATTTACACTACCAACAGTTTTAAATTCAGATGCAGTTTAAATCCATGCTGCATAAACTAGAAGCATTTGTCATAGGTCTGCTTGCAGTCAACTGATAGAAATTATGAGTCTCTTCATATGATTTTCTTTCTAAGAACGCAAACTAAGGACATTATTAAAACTTTGGGTAAGGGTTCATTTAGCCATGGGATATTGTGTGTTCACAAATGAGCAAGGGAATATTTCTCTTAAAACAACAATTTTTTTTTCTTGCTTCAGTCCTTAAAGGGAGATTGAACTGAAGCAAAGGCAACATGCATAAGTAAGAAAAAAAAATAGCAGCAAGGATAGGGAAAGAACAAGTAGGATCTTCATCTCTGTATCTCTCAAAGCCTGGCAGAGGTCACTCAAAGTGTTTCCTCTTTAAGTGTCACAGTCTGTATCTGTAAATGTAAATAAAGTCCAGCCAGGACTGCTTTTGGCCCCTTGTCTTATGGCCAAATGGCACAACATGGCAACAACATTTGTATCTGTACAGCTCAGCTCTTTTCCAACACAACAGGATGCCTCCATCATCCTTCTTTCAACATTTTGAAGGATATGTTAAACAAACAGTCAGTAATGGTTTTGAACACTGGAGTGGTGAACAGCTGGTAAACTTGAATAGCCCTTTCAGCCCAGTCCTAGGTGTTTCTCATCTCACAGCTACAAGCCAGGTCATCAAGTTTTCCATTTTTTATGATACTGAGAGACTGCTAACAAACCAATCAGGGGGTTTTTTTTGATGCACAAATACACAGAATTATTTCAGATATATATACATATATATCATCATCATCATTTATATATATGTACATTCTACGATTCTATGATATGAGGGGAGAAAAGAAAAATACATTTTAACTACAAATAAAAATTTTGACTAATAGGTTCTAAATTATCTGTAACAAAGGTTTGACCATCACTGTACACAACTCAGTGAAGCTCCAAAGGTATATTCAAATGGACAGAAAAACTATTAAATCAATTTATATGGTGACATAATGCTGTAGCTACTTTAGAAGCCACCGCTTTTGTGACACGCTTCAACTGCTGAGCAGCTTTTAGAAATTTCAAGGAAAAAAGAGTCACTTTTCTATCAACTCTGCATAACTGTCCTTATTCCAGAAGCTTAGATGGATTTTAGCCAATTAAGAACTGAAAAAATGACCAGCTACCCACAATTCACCTCTAATCCTCAGGTTTCAGACCATCCCAAACCTTTACAAAAACAATTTTTAAAAGATAGTCAAAATCAGGATTCAAAACTTTAAATACTTTTGTTGAAAGTGAGTGTCTCCCTTACTAATTTTCTATAGCTCTATGAGGATTAAAACCTTCCAAATTAGAAAACAATTTTTAAATTATTGAGGTGATTTTACTAATAACTTAATATTATACTCCAATCATATAAAGACAGCTCCTCAGGCTACCTTTTAATAAACATGTAAATCATTCATATGTGCTCAACGTCTTTTCAATTCTACATTTGACATTTCATTGTACCTCTTTTAAGGGTAGAAACACTGGCAAGCAGTGTAACAAAACTTGCGTAACAATACAATTAGACCAAATAGGGAATTAATTACACTAAGGTTTCATTTTAACAAGTACCATGTAAAGCCTCATCGAACTTCAATATGCTCCAGTATTTGTATGGTAGTTAACCTCTGGGATTCACTGTCAGAGAACTGTTGCACAAAGACTCACCAATGTCTTAACAAAGAACAGGTAGTGAAAAGAACCTTCGTATTCAGCCTCAAGAAGATGTGAAACTAACCAAGGAAAAAGAAGAAAATTTTTGCAATGAGGGTGGTGAGTCACTGACCCAGAGAAGCTGTGGATGACCCATCCCTGGAAGAGTTCAAGGACAGGTTGGACAGAACCTGGAACAACCTGGTCTTGCGAAAGATGAGCAGTTGGAACACATGATCTTTAAAGGTCCTCTCCAACTCAAACCATTCCATGATTTTATGTGACCCAAACCAAGGACAATACCAAGTACTAAAGCACATTTTTTCACAATCTACATCTGCAAATACTGCAGGAGTTGGTTCAAACTGATGGTCACATGACAACAATTACTAAGATTCCCAGCAGCTAACTGTATGTAAAAAGAAAAATGGTATTTAATGCAATAAACCAGACTTCTTTGATTCCAGAAAAAAGTTGTACAAGATCAGCAAAAACAAGCTGAAAACTACTCTTTAAGTCCATTTTGAACATATTCTAAGTAACGCTGAGTGACAATTTGTACTACCAAACTGCATCTAAACTAGAACTGGCCTAAGCGGCTTCTCCAAATGCACTAATCCAGCAGGATGTTTTTAAGAATATGAAGAATTTGAGAGATCTTCTGTGTAAATTAAACTTAAGCACTTAACCGGTCTAGGGCCTGTGTGTGCCTTCCAAGTCAATTCATCTGCAAGGACATCAAATAAAACTCAGAAAGCGGCAGAATTCTAATTTAACTTTCTTTACCCAGAAAGGCTTATTTTTGAGCAAGGGTTGTCCAGCTGGAATGAAACACATAAGCAAGTCTCACTGCTTAGGTACATTCCAGCTCTTTTGCATGACTGTCTTCTTATAAAAACCTCCTCTGCTCCTTGCATTTCTCTAGTACAAACTGGCAACTTACTGGCTTTTCATGTGAGGACCAAATACCAGAACACTGTTCACTGGAAATTTGTTTTGCTAGCACAGTGATTGCAACCACTTGCCCTTCACTATCGTATCAGGTAGACCCACAGTCCTGCACAGCAACAGCATCGTACATCACAATCCCTGGGTGCACCAACGAGCTGCTTCTCCTAATTTTGTTTGGTGCTCTGGGGTACTACCTAGGGTAAGACAAAAACAGATGACTTTGTTAACTGTAGATATGTGCCCTCAGTATCTTTGAGGTTATTACACTTATAATACCAATTTCCTACCCTTTAGAGCACCAGTTTCCATCTCCTTTATGTGTTAGTCCTGCAAAGCCATCAGGATAAATATCATCATCACATCTGCACTGTAGCCAAGAGCTATTTGAAAACTCATATGTGAACAGCTCTGTTAGACAGCAGGGGTGCAGAATAAAGTTCACTGTGTTGCTTGCACAAGCGCAATAAAAAGTGACAGTGAGTAGCAATCTTACCTTATTCCACATTCCTCTCACTCCTTGTTTTTTAAAAGCACTTCTCTTAAGGCACAAATAAACCCAGAGCTACCACTTAAAACAAACTTTTCACTAACCTTACAAACAACAAGCACTGCCATGTAATATTCGAAATAGAAGTATTTTCCCTTTCAGATGCATCAAACAGACAGAATGGATGCATTAAACACTTGAATATTCTTGGGTATTTCTAATGTCACAGAATCAGAGAATGGTTTGGATTGGAAGGAACCTCAAGGGTCATCTAGTTCCAACCCCCTTGCCATGGGTAGGGTCACCTTCCACTAGATCATGATACTCAGAGCCCCATCCAGCCTGGTCATCAACACCTCCAGGGATAGGGAATCCACAGCCTCTCCAGGCAACATGTTCCAGTACCTCACCACACTTACAGCAAAAAATTTCTTCCTAATATCTAATCTAAACCTGCCCTCCTTTAATTTAAAGCTATTCCCCCTTGTCCTATCACTATATGCCCTTGCAAAATGTCCCTCTCCAGTGCTCTTGTAAGCCCCCTTTAGGTACTGGGAGGTGGTCTAAGGTCTCCCCCAGCTTCCTCAGCATGTCATAGGAGAGGTGCTCTGGGCCTATGATTATTTTAGGTTTTCCTCTGGCCTTGTTCCAATAGCTCAACATCATTCTTGCACTGAGGACCCCAGAGCTGGGTGCAGCAGTCCTGGTGGGGTCTCACAAGAGCAACGTAGATGGGGAAGATCACCTCCCTCAATCTGCAAGCCACACTGCCTTTGGAGCAGCACAGGACACAGTTGGCTTTCTGGGCTCTGAGCACGTATTGCCAGCTCATATTAAGCTTTTTCTCCATAAACACCCTCAATACTTTCTCCCCAGGGCTAGTCTCAATCCATTCTCTGGTCAGCTTGTACTTATTCTTGGGATTGCCCTGCCTTGCGCTTGGTCTTACTAAACTTCTTATGTATCTATGTACAATGAAAGGATACAAATATATATTGTCAGCAATATCCCCAAAAAACACAACCACAAACAAATCAGGAAAACAAAACACCCCAAAGCTCAAAAAAACAAAACAAAAAATCCTCCCGTAAAATGGAAAAAAATTGAGGGGAAAATCTCAGTTTTTACAACAGCAGTATAAAAACAAAACAAGCAACAGATGAAAATTCTAGCAACCAAAAAAATTTCATCCTTCAAGATCCATTTTATTATACTTTCTTGTATAAAACACTGCAATCAGTCAGGCAATTAAATAAAAACATTAAAAATGCATGGCTAATACTAACTCCAAGGAATGAAAAGGAAGAAAAGAAAGTGAAAAAGTAACACTGAAAAATTAAGAACATTCTTTACACGTGTTCTCCTCTTTTTCCAAGAGTAAAAATCAAGTCAGGATTCAGTTCATTAAAGCAGGGGGCTTTTTCCACATAATTTGAGATGTCACTACTTCAAAAAGCTGCCACAACAGACATGGAACAAGTAAATGCAAGCACATAACCTGTAACACATTATTTGATTAAAATGAAAACATCATAATACTTTTCAGTTTTAATACTTGTGCACTGCTGATATGCCTAATTTTAGGCCCATCAGACATAAAAGTACTAAAAAAATCTAGAGTTATCTTTAAATTAATAGAGTATATATATCCATCCATAGACACATATGAAACTAACACTGCACCAGTTGAAATTGTCTTCAGTGCTTCTTTAGCATGTGACATGTGGAGCTCTCACAGCATAAAAAAAAAAGCTCAAGGAAAATTAGAATATCCTTGAGACACTGGCAAGCATAAGCTTCACTTTCCTGAGAGGAAGCCATTATTACATGTTATTTTACATTCCAGTTGTTTACCTGCCAAACTCAGTGATTACACTAAAAAAGGGCACAATATTACCAGGATATCCAAGGTAAAAGCAGCTGTTTTCAGAACTATGTTATTGCTGGTTGCAAACTGCATATTCTCCCCTTGAACAGTCCAGGAACTAGCGTTCTGCTAGAGATGGAATAATTTGTAATAAAGATCATTGATCTGTCTCCATATCCAAGTCCTTTTAATATGCAAAACATTGCTGGCTAGGACCATAGCTCTACTGTAGAACACACAGTACATACATTAAAAGTCTGAGTACCTATCCATTATAGGCCTGACAGCACTGAGGCATAGAACAACCTTTGCAACTTCATGCTTTCTAGATTACTGCTTTTAAGTCACATACACACTTACCATTTATCTTGTGGCAGGTTTAAAGTTATGCTGCCTTTGACTTCATCCCCAAAGCGCAGATATCCCAGAGTGGCTAGTGAGATATACAGGGCCATGACTATTCCCATCCCAATGTTCAATGCCTGTGGGAAACGTGTTGTGTCCTTCATTCTGTTTTCCAACGGCAGTACCTGGAAGCAGAGGGAGAATCAATTACATTTTATGTCCTAAAACTACTTTTCTCCCCTATTTCAAAGCAAATTTCCAAAATTTAGCTGGTTTTATAAATAAATAAGATTATTCTACAACAATGTTTTACAGGCTGGACAGTCACAGTGTTCTAGGTACCTAACAGAAATGTTCAATTATTGAAAAGCACTTATCTTGGTCGAAAAACAGCATCAGTGTGGGAATATAAAGCAATATTTATAGTCTAGAAAAACTGTCAAGAGAAACTTATGGTGTCCAGATGCAAATAGACAGGCAATATGAGGAACATGAATTTTTTTGCAACAGAATTGTTCAGAATCCAAGGATATTTCTCCTCCTTCTATTAGGTATGCCTGCACTGTCCCAACACAGACAAACCTATCAACACCCAAGCTCATGCTCAGCACTCAGACTCAACTCTCGCAGCAGGGAAGCTTGAATCCATGACTACCACAATACAATCCTACACTCTTTTCATTTTTCTGACAAGAAATAGGGTGGGCCAGGTACAATAAGCACTGCTTTCCCTAAACATAGTGTATGTGCCTTGTGCCAGAACTATAGTCAATCCACGTTGCTGGGCTTGCCAGCACTGCAAAGTGAAGACAGAGGCACTGCAACCATTACTGCATGAAGTTTGCTGGAGAAACTGCTTTTTACATGTACTGTATAGCATTCAGCAAAATACATTTAGTAAGTTCCAACTTAAGTTTTTAGGCACCCAGATAAAATTTCTAGGCAAGGCAGTAAAACCAAGTAACAGATTCACATGCTGTTCTTTCCAGCTTGAATTTCATCAGCATTAACAGATTCTATTACATCATTAAACACAAGCTGAAGGTACATGCATGCTCCTAGACAAGCATACTTTCCCCATCTCTTTCAGGGAACTGTACACTCAGATACTTAGTATGGGATATGGTTCAACCTAATATAGTTTGTCGTGGGTTTGCAAAGGTTCCCCTCGCTGGGGGTTTTAAGTAGTTTCTCCAGGTGAATTTCCGGAGCAAAACCAATCAGAAGTTTTGGTAATGCCTTTGCCAATTACATATTTAAGAAATCGGAAGAGAAGGTTGTTGCGCAGATGAAATTGGGAGCCATGTGAGGGAGGACGCAGCAGGCCCCAAGGGGGGGCAGGCCTCTCTCCTCCCCTGGCCCTGGGCCGGGGGCAGGTGTGGCACAGAAGCTCCCCTGACTGAGACATGTAACAGAGTGAAGAAAAAAACACTTAAAGAAGAACCTAGACAAGACATGCTGCAGAAAGAATTCCAGCCAGAGAGATAGCTGCTCCCTCCAAGGTCAGAGCTGGCAGCAGCAGCAACCGGAGAGAGAAGTCCGAAGGGGGGGGCTCCTTCTCCCCCTCCCTCTCACTCTCTCTCCCTTCAGCAGGGAAAAAGACTGAAAATTAAAAATCCCTGCCACCTGTGAAAGATTGTTGGGAAGCAGAGACAGCCCCGTCTGCAGCTTAAGGAGCTCATGCTGGAGCAGAGCTAGAGCAGAGGAGTACATGAGAAAGCTGAAACTCCGTGGGAGGCTTGAGATGAAACAGAGTCTTGCTGGACTTGTGGCCACGGAGACGAGTGGTAGGATTTGTGTGATCCCAGAGAGGGACCCATGCTAGTGCAGCTGAATTTGTGACCCTAAGGAACAGCAGAGAATGGAAGACCTGTTGCCCAAGGGATAGACCCACGTCAGAGTTGCCGTTCCAGAGATAACAGAGAGGAACTTCCAAATGCTGCAGAATTGTGTGGGAGACCTGTAGCTCTGAAAGTGGAAAAGAAACTGCTTCTCCTCCTAGGCTGATACAAAGAGGGGAGGGGTACTTTTTGTAAATGCATAGTGCTTTTGCCTAATTAGAATTGTTGCAGATATAGCTGTTTAGTTTTTATTTTGCTAATAATAAATCCTAATATTATTTCTCCCCAATCACATCTCTTTTGTCTGCATAAACCTTCTCTCAACTTATAGCAATTGTGGGAGGGGGGTGTGAGAGAAATTGGTCTGGGGCAAACCCACGACAAGTTACATCTAAATAAAACATCTAAGGAGCTATAATGAAGTTATGTAATGAAGATCTAGTCAATAGAGTCAGTGGAATAAAGTCCACAGTTCAGCCTGCCTTTCAGTAGACATGATGGTTACATTTGATTAACAGTATGGCACTGTTAATTAAACAAGCTTGTCATCTCAAGTTTTAAATGACTCAATATTTATTATTCAATTTAAGCAATGTGAGTTCTGAAAAAAAGCATATTTCATCCACTAATTAGCAAACAAATTTATATACTTGGATTACTGATATATTATTTTCTATAGGGCAATCATTTCTTTCCTCCTAGTCACCCACTAACATTCACTTCCTGACTTACCACTGAATATCACTACTGCAAATCCATCCCATATTATTCTGTTTCTCCTACATTAGAAATCCCAAAGAAGTAATTTTACACTTGGGAACAAAGAGGTCCCCAAAAAGTGCACATTTAAAGGCAATTTTCATTTCTATTCAATTAAAATACATTATACATCTTAACTTTTTTACATAATTTGGAGCCTCCACTACTGATGTTTTTCCTCCAGAAAAAAGAAATCTGAGCTTGGACTGTAACTTGAACTGGTGGGGAATGCAAAATTTAAAGCAAGAAAAGTTTTTAAAATTAAATAAATTTTTAAATGACTGATGAGCAGCAGGAAAAATACAAAAGGAAATATGTAGATACAAGTATTACTTCAGTGTGACACAGACAAAACTTGCTAATTTCTCTAAATTAATTAGGCCTCTGTGCCCATGTTGTGCCTATCAAGTCATCTTTTGATATTTAACATCAACAACTGCCAGTTAGAGCAGAGGGCACTTCAGATTGTTTTGTCCTCAGCTGCAATTAAATGGTTTTAATATACCACTTTATTAAGAGCTTTGAAGTATGAAAATTAAAGGCAATTTTTTCCTACATTGGAGTTTTCCCTTTCTTGACTTCCTACAAACAGACAGCTTTTGAGTCTGACAGAAACACTCATTCAGCATGTACCTGTTAATTCTCTGGTTATTATAAACGGAATATATTTTCTGCTCTTGGAAAACTTAACTAGCATAAATTGCTACTCTAAGATCTTATTCCAAGCTACATTATCTCTGCAGAGTTCTAACGGCAACTGCTCACTCAGCAGGTATCAGGAGTCTCTTGGAGTCTCTTAATAAGTTCCTGGCCCACAGGTTTGATTTCCAGAGTCTCCAGCATTCATTTCACACACTCTTAGCAAAAGGAGAACAGTGAACTCAGACACACATACCTATCATGGAAAAAATCTCATGTTTTTCCACCATGACTGCTGGACGGAAAGGGATCCTGGAGAACTCAGCCTCTCTGAACTTACAAAAGTAATCCATAGGTGACTAATTAATAGGAGAAAAAAATTCCTGTGGTTTCTCAGTCAGAGGGAGCTGAACTCAAAGACTATGAGAATGTTCATTATAATGGACCTGTTGGAGCATATCCAGCGGAGGGCCACAAAAATGATCAGATGGATGGAGTACCTCTCCTACAAAGACAGGCTGAGAGAGCTGGGGCTGTTCAGTATGGAGCACAGAAGGTTCCAGGGTGACCTCATTACAGCCCTTCAATACTTATAGGGGGTCTATAAGAAAGACAGGGATAGACTTTATATCAGTCCAAGCATTAACCCACCACTGCCAAGTCCATGTCGCCAAGTGCCACATTTGCACATCTTTCAAATATCTCCAGGGATGGTGACTCCACCACTTCCATGGGAAACCTGTTTCAGTGCTTGACAACGCTTCCTGTGAAGAAATTTTTCCTAATATCCAATCCAAAACTCCCCTGGATCAACTTGAAGCTGTTTCCCCTTGCCCTGACTCTTGTTACCTGGGAGCAGAGGCTGCCTGCCTACAACCTCCTTTCAGGTAGTTGTAGAGAGCGATAGGGTCTCCCTAAGTTCCTCTTTCTCCAGCCTAAACAGCCCCAGCTACCTCAGATGATTTTCATGAGACTTGTGCTCCACACCCTTCCCCAGCTGCATTGCCCTTCTCTGGATATGTTCCAGCACTTCTGTGTCTTTCTTGTTGTGAGGGGCCCAAAACCAATCATGGGATTTGAGGTGTGGCCTCACCAGTGCCAAGTACAGGGGGGACGATCTCTGCCCTGGTTCTGCTGGCAATGATAGAGGCCAAGATACCACTGAACTTTCTTGGCCACCTGGGCACAGCGCTGGCTCATGCTCACCCACTGTCAACCTGCACTCCCAGGTTCTTTTCCAGCCACTCTTCCCCCAACCTGTAGCACTGCCTGGGGTTGTTGCGGCCCAAGTGCAGGACCCAGCACTCGGTCTTGCTGAACCTCATACAACAGGCCTCAGGCCATCGGTCCAGCCTGTCCAGATCCCTCTGCAGAGCCTTCCTACCCTCCAGCAGATCAACACTGCCACCCAGCTCAGTGTCATCTGTGAACTCGCTGAGGGTGCACTCGATCTCCCTGTCCTGATTACCACGGCTTGCAACCACCACATCACCCACCAGTCCTTCTCAGATCATAAACAGCAGGTCCAGCAGGCATCTCTCCAGGTTGGCTCACTCATCAGCTGTGCCAGAAAGTTTCTTCCACACACTCCAGGAACCTCCTAGACAGTCTCTTGTCTGCTGCATTGTACTTCCAACAGACATCTGATAAGTTGAAAACTCCCATGAGATCAAGGGCCAGCGACCATGAGACTTCTCCCAGCTGCTTACAGAGTATTTCATCTGCCTCCTTATCCTGGTTGGGTGGCCTACAACAGACTCCAAACAGGAGATCTGCTTTTTTTTAGTTTTTAATTTTTTTACGTTTTAACAAACATCTTTTTACAGGATGACAAGATTATCATACAATTGTCTATCTGAAACTTAGTTCATAAATGAAAATAAAGAACCAGTGACACATACAATGTTCAATGTGTTTTCACTCCAAAGGAAGCATTCAATTTTTTTTTAAATTTCTAGCTATGCCACAATTTTTTATTAGCATTTCAACCTAGTCAACTTGAACACTTGCGTTTCTCCAAGAAAACAAAGATTTAACTAAAAGAAAATTAAAAAACAATTTAAAACCATTCTTGGACAGTTCTCTTAAGCATACTAACTCTTGTTTTTAACTAACCATTAAACCAAGTTTAGTCATTAAACACAATGACACAATTTTCTGCACACTAATGAGTAGGTAAGAATAAAACATACTCATCTAAATATGTGTTCTCATATCACCAACCTCACTTATTTAACATTACAACCTTCATTTATTCTGAATTTAAGGAAAAGACACACTAAAAAATACAGGATAATATCACTAGTGAGAGACACAATAACATATGCAGATCTTGAATTATATTTAAAAATACTAATTTCTCCCTGCCTATACTTGAATTATTATCAAGACTTGATCTGCATCCAGACTGAACAGATGAGGATGCTAATGTAACCTTTCCTGCATCACTCAGTACAAACACGAGTGTCCCTTCCCAGCCTCAGCACAAGCCTTCCCAGATTCAGGCACTCTCTCTGTGTAGCAGTAGACATTTCAAGACAGTTGCTGTCACTACAGGAGATGCTTCCCTTGGTAGAAATGATGTCCAAAGAAATCACGTGAAGAATTTGAGCCACATTTTATACCATACTCAGTATAACCTGTTCCAGACAAGCTGAAAAGTTCTGCACCTCGCTGGATTAACATGAAGCCAAGTAACAAACAATTACGTGTATATTACACAAACTCTCTGCTCCCTAAGCTGTTAAATTCCATCAGGATCCAAAAGATTAGTGAAGTGTTCACAAGGAGACAGAGGCTGACAGGAGATAGGGTGTGAGCCAGTGCTTATTCTGACACTGTGTCACTGTTGGGCAGCTGCTGGATAGATTTTCATGTATAATTTCTTTCCAGTCCCTGCACAATCCCTCTTGTGATGACTTCAGAAAACCTAACATTTTATCTAAATGCAAAAGAGATAAGGTTCTTTTCACAAATGCTTTTTAGTTTTGGTTTGATTACTTCCCTTCTGGAACACTGAAACTGAACATGCTTTCTTGTCCTTTTTTCTAGAACCAGAAATTAATTTCACTCTTCAATTCTTTTAAATTATTTTCTTAAAAAGGTAACACCTTACCTAGGCAACTGAATAGCTTTGGAAAAAACATCCACACCTCAGATTCTTTCTCTCTGTCCAATATTGCATCAACTCAGTATGACACACTAAGGCTTCGTTGTTGCTCTGTGCTTGTTCAAACATCCATTTCTGCTACAACAGGCAGTATCATTCATCTAGTCCAATACCTCTCATACTCTTCAGACCTATAAGAACATACACAACCACTGCAGAACCTAGTGACAGGAAATACTAAGGTCAGGGGAAACTCTGGGGAACAGTCTTCCATCCCAAGCAAGGTCACTGGAGGCAGAATGATGCAGGCAAGAGAACTGGGAAACGAGCTGAGATTCAGAGTTTCAAGGTGTGTTTTTTTGTTGTTGTTTTTGTTTGTTTGTTTTGTTTTGTTTTTCAAATGAGTCATGCTTCTTATTTCCATGCTCTGCTTCCTTCAAGCTCTTTCTCCCTCATTTCACACTAGTCCCTGTCATAGACCCAAACACCTATGAAATCAGGTATTTTAGACAAAACTGATCCTTTTCATAATTTCTCATTTTCCATCATCCTTTTCCCTCCTCACTGAATAAATTCTCTATCATTTTTCCCTGTAACTTGCTTCACAGAGCTTTTCCTATCATTTCTGAGACATTTTCACATGTCACTACCATTATCTTCCCTTGAAACTTAATACTTGGTTCGTTTAGTTACAATCAACCTTTGGTTTCTTAAAATTACAAAACGAGCATAATCCATCGTGCTTTTATCCACCAAATAAATTCAAAAGTACCCATCATTTACTGGCAAAGAAGCATAATTGAATCTTTGAAATAACCTGGCTAATATGCTGTTATCCATTATGCAAACTGTTTCCCCTTTCATTTCAAGCTCCATGAAGTAGGTCTAAACACCCCCAACATGTCGCATCCCTTGCCTTGAATACCCTGCTACACTCAGTCTTTTCTGCAACCAAGCTGCAGGGGACTGCCTAATTCTAATCAGAAATCTCTACTGTATGTTTTATATGACTGGAGGAAAAAAAAACCTCACAAGAGAATTCAACCTGCAGGTAATCAGGTAAACTGTGACTTAATTCTCATCGCCAATCTTGTAATGGATAATTTAACAGCAGACACGCTTGGTGTTTAAATACATATGGTTATCTTTTCCTTTCTTAGGAAATACCACTAGAACGGCAAGAATTAAGCAATCCTCCATCCCTGGCACTTTTAAAAGATGCATTTCAGACAGAAGAGACAGCTGCAAAAAAGATTTGATTAGTTTAAGCTAGAGAAAACTCAGGAATTTTTGAAAATTAAACCCAATATATTTATCAATTTACTCAGGAAAAAAAAATCCATCTATAATCATGTCCTACAGCAGCAAAATAAAGCTCTGTTCAGTCAAAGCAAAAAAGCTGAGGAAGCTGATACTGAAGGTATTCAAGGTACGTAAACATAAATTCTACGACCTAACCTCCAAAGACAAAATACTAAATCCTCAGCAAACCAATGGAGCCCAGGCAGGCCTGGCCCATTCCTTCTTGTCTGCAGAAGGTACCAGTGAATTCATCTGTTCACTGAAAGGTGGATTTACAACCATGCAATGTAACAGGGAACTGTCTGCAGCAGAAGTATGGTTTCTCCAAGTAAAATCATAAACATGACATACACCATTATTACATTGCTGTGCTTTGCTTGCCTGTCCTTGTTTATCTCCTCTTGCACTGCACAGAAAAAGTCTCATGCAATATTGTGAGCAACAGGCTTTTATTCCATCACTTTTGGATACATTTTTAAAGCTCACTGTCTTTAGGGAGATACATAACATCACTATTTGGAAGACGTACAATAAACAATCTAATTTTCCTTAACAGATCTCTCATGACTGCAAATAAAAAGGCAAGTACTATTATCCAAGGAGAAATGCAAGCCAAATGGTGACCATACATCAATTTTTATAGTAAAAATTTTATTTGATATAAATAAATCCAGAAGACAGGTTCTCACTACAAAACAATACCTTCTGAAAACTGCTGAGCAATTTAAATCTTTCCAAAAACCAATCTCCTCAGATTCCAGCAAAGCAGCTTCCTACCTGTTTCACCAGAAAAAAGAATTACTTGTACACACAAAAAACCAAAATCCATTCTATTTGCCTCTTCTGATGGCCCTGATTTAACAATGCTGGGAGGAATTGTATAAATCCTACTTCGCTTGTCATCTAAACCTCGCATTTTCTACAGAGGTTCTTTTTTAATTTTTCCATTTTTTTATGCTTAAGAGCTTATTTATTACTTCATTATGATATTTATTGAATCTTTAGCTTGCACTTAGAAACACAAACGTTGATGGAGGGTATGTTTCAATCTATTGCCACAATACATAAAGGTATAGTATATGATCATGAATTTCTGGACTCCTTCTGGCTCAACAGTTAAAAAAAATATTTTATGGCTGAAAATACTAATTTTTTCAACTGTCTCCATCATGCTTGATCCACTAAATGTAAATTATGCTATGGCTTATAGTATATTTAACTTAAATACGTTGGCAAAATATTTAGGAGGTAAACTAGAACCTAAACTTTATTTATTGTTATGTTTAGACACACACATGTCCATATGCTGCAATGCTACCTTCATCACTGAAAAGGCTGCATAGAATCTATTATAGGGTAAAGATACTGCCAATTAAATGGCAGACATAAAAATTTAAAACCAAGGATGGGAGTCTTTATTCTATCTAGCTGCTCTCTCCGGGAAAAGTTACTAATGTTCCTGGATCTTCAGAACTATATTCAAAAGGTTTGTCACATACTGAAGACTCATGTTTCCATACTACTTAGACAATTCCATACATCATAGAGAAGTAGTTACTCAGAACCATATCAGAAAGGAAATCTTGCCTCACACCATTACAAGTAAGTTCAAAATAGCAGCCATTTAGAAGAATAACAGAATGATGAGCTAGGGGAAGAAAAATTCTGACTCCAAAAAAGCAAAATAAACTACAAATAATTTCAGGTCAATGGCAAGTTGAATATCAGTCAGCAGTGCCCTGGCAGCCAGAAGGGCCAACCATGTCCTGGGGGGCATCAGGCAAAGCATCATCA
>JAWWES010000001.1:36074266-36118659 GCA_035583135.1 Lophotriccus pileatus
AAGTTGAATATGAGTCAGCAGTGCCCTGGCAGCCAGGAGGGCCAACCATGTCCTGGGGGGCATCAGGCAAAGCATCATCAGCTGGCTGAGGGAGGTGATTGTCCCACTCTGCTCTGAACTGGTGTGGCCTCAGCTTGAACACTGTGTGCAGTTTTGGACACCACAATATAAGAAACATATTAAGCTATTAGAGAGTGTCCAAAGAAAGCAATGAAGATGGTGGAGGGCCTGAAGGGGAAGTTGTGTGAGGAGTGGTTGCAGTCACTTGGTCTATTCATCCTGGAGGAGACTGAGGGGAGGCTACCTTGCAGTCTACAACTTCCCTGTGGTGACCAGTGAGAGGACTCAACGGAATGGCCTGAAGTTGTGTCAGGAGAGGATTAGGTACAGGATTAGGATATTTTTTCTTCACCCAGGGGTGGTTGGGCACTGGAACAGGCTCCCCAGGGCAGTGGTCACAGCACCAAGCATGCCAGTGTTCAAGAAGCGCTTGGACAATGCTCTCAGGCACATGGTGTGGCTCTTGGGGATGGTCCTGTGCAAGGCTGAGGGTTGGACTTGATACTTGTGGGTCCCTTCAAACTCAGCATATTCTTCGATTCTGTGATTTTATAACTATGCTTCTTAATTGCATGTAATTTCAGCATAAATAGTACATGCCTCACTCTGCATGTATACTGAAGACAGACACATTTTCAATCTAAGACAGGGTTACATCTAAAAAGAAGAATTAGCTTCTGTGACTTACTGAAGCCAAGTCTCAGACCCCAAAACCCAAATGCCACAAGCTGGCAAGGCAGAACACAACAGCTTGGCACACTGTCACTTTTGCCCTTTGCTCCCCTTCTCAAAGTCACCACCAACTTAATAATGACTAAGAAACGTTTCAGGTGAGCAAGCTGTAAAATTAAATGCCTTTGTTGTCCTATTTGTGAAAATGCATGTGTATCATAGGTTTTCTAAGGAAAAAGAAACATGTGGATGTTGCAAGAATAAGGGATGGGATGCTGCCTGAAAGAAAGTTATAGTCTGGATTCTTCTGTTTGTGTTATTAAGATTTGCCACTAAAGCAGGAAGTACTAAAGGTAGAATATGCACAAACAAGTGGTTCTCCAAGGTAAAAGTAAGTTCCTCCATAATCAGAAAGTGCAGGATATTGGTAAGGAATATTTAATTTGATAAAGAGGTGATACCAAGTTGTCTGACATTGCATCAACATTCAGCTGAATAGGGCAGATGATGCATTTTTTTACAGTTTCTGATACAACATCTTTTTATCTGCTACCTCTAACAACATTCTTTATATATTTCTACATATTTGCTCATAAATTTTTCCTCCTTTCTTACATTAATCATCTTCAGAAGACATCCAACCCAACTGATTTTGCACAGCAGCTATAACACATTTCTTGCTGACACAACATTTAGAGTCCACATTTACCACACACATTTAGGACTAGGTCATCTCCACAGTCATGAAATCCAGTCACCTACACTTCCTTGTCCAAATACAGAAACATCCTTAGAGAACTCCACCTTTCACATTTTGAGGATACAAACCTTTGCATCATCTCAGAAGAACACCCATGAAATTATACATCCTGGGCCAAGTAGATGATGGCCCAAGTAAATTCAGATGATGTCATGTTTGTTACCTGCTAAATGTCTGCTTCTATCAAATCCAGTCTGGTCTTAAGGACTGCAGAAGCCTGCCACTGGGGGTTGTTTTTTTTTTTTTTATATTTTTTAAAGGATAATATTAATTTGGCAAAAGAGTTTTTGACAATGAGAGGCTTTTATCTCAAAGCCACAGGCCTAACAAGCTCATCTGCATTACTTGCAAAATCCAAATAATGACATTTTAAAATTATAATCCACTTAGTTTTCTCTTTTTAAATCATCTGGAATTGGTTAGCTGCTGCCTAAAGTGATTCCAGAGCCTGTCTTTTGGTATACAAATACCACCATATCTTCAACTGCAAAGCTCTGATATCCAAGTTCAAAAGCAGTTTGAATAGACATTTTCAAGTAATAGGCTACAATATAAGAAATCTTATTTTCCAAACCTGAAATTAATGTTGGGAAGTAATGTTTTCTCTTCACTAAGCTAATCTTTCTGCAGTACTCCACAGGGGTGGGGGGTGGAGGAATCATACTCAATTGTACAAGCAGTAGTTAACTTAGCATATTTATATGTAATGGAGAAGGAAAATCATATTTCCTGTGTAAATGTTATGAATCTATTTAATCCTCCTCCCCCCCTGAAGCTTATTATAAAATATGACTTCCATATTTGGATTTGATTTTTTAAATCTAGAACAAAAAAGCTAGCCAAACTTTTGCTGCAAAATATTTATTGAGTGTAACTGCTATTACATAAGCACAACATTATGCAAAGCTATTACCTGCACATGGTAATGCTACAGAGAGATCCAAGCCTAAAAGCTTTGGTTTTTACACTTCTAAAAAAGTGTGTTCAAGAGGCTTAACTACATTTTGGGCACACTCAGTGTGAAGTTACTTCCAGTAACAAAAATCTCACATTCATTACAAAACCAGGCCTACCTGCCTTTGGAATATGAAAGAGGCACTCAAACAACATAATGTTACATGTTCCATGAAAGACACATTCACTGCATTACATCACCTGCAGCTCCTGTATTCAGTAAGTGGCGTTGGTACTCTCTTCTATTCTATGGCCTGAACACCAGCCCCATGATCTGCCAGGCAGCAGCATCTGGCACAGAGAACCCACAGCCAGAGAGAAGTGAAAACACAGAGGGAAAGAAGCAGCTTCAGAATCTCTCATGCCCAGCAGAGTCCTGTATTCAAAAAGGTCCACTCAGGGCTAAAAATACATTTTCTCCATCTCCTAATCAACATACTGCCTTCTGAACCAAAATTTTCACTTTACGCTTAAAAAAACCCAAGTATCTTAACTGGTTTGTTGTATCCATTTTAGAGTCCTGCATTTCTGTTGCCATCACTGTGCCACAAACTGAACTGATGTCAGAAACCAATATGATTTTCACAAGGTCACCCTGATGATCTTACAATCTTAACTTAAAGGTGCTGAAATTCCAAAACAGTTCTCAACACTCTGAATTATAAGCACCAGATTGACAGTACTGAGCTCTTAGCTGCTGTTTGCTAACTCAGTATCAAGGGATCACTGGCTGCCCCTGCTGACAACTTTTCCTCTTTCCACACAGTAATGACTACCACCCAGCTGCCAAGACAGTCACAATCTGAAGCAAGAAGCTTTTACCAATATGCAGTGACCCCATTTTTACAGACAACTCAAAAAAGGAGCAAAGAAATAAATAGCACAAGAAACTGACTATAGCACTTTTTAATCCTGTTACAAGTATCACTCAGAATTTAGCATGAATTAACATTAATCAGCTCTTTGATAGCACTAACCTTATTCCTTATTCCAGCGGTTGTAGCAACAAGCAAACAACTTGCCTGGACTTTAGGAAAATGACAAAATTGTTCAAATCTGCCATCAAATAAGAGTTTAGACTGATCTCACAAGCAGACATGAACAGCTCAATTCCTCATATTAATATCATCAATTCGTTATATCAATTGCCTTTATTTTAATGCAAAATATCTCAAAATAGTTTTATAACACTGGCTGATGAAATGTGTAACTAGCTCTTAGTATTACACAAGTGCTAGTTTCTAGGCACTGCCTTGGTTTCTTTGAGATTCTATATTTCAACTTTAAATAGTCTACCTTTCCTCCTTTGAGTTATTACAGACTCAAATCAGTAACTTGAGGTTCTAAAAGTCTATTTATCTGGGGATCAACAATAGCTAAAGCAACGATATTCCAAATTGCTTCCATACTGCTGATTTCCTTATTACACAGGGAAAGCTAATCAGTCCTAAGCTAATAACAGAGTTTAACCAAAATCCATGTTCATACACTCACCATCTATAAGAAAAATATAGTCTCTTAAGATCAAGAAGAAAATTTTACTATGAATCTGCTGAATCACTGCAGCTCCCTGAAACATGTTCCCTAGAATGAACAGGAATTTAGACTCCTGTTTTATAAGTCTCATTAATTTTATTAGTTACTAGTGAACTACAGTCATATTTCAAGTGATGACAAGTACTAAACTAAAGGGAAAAAAACCCCAGTATATTGGAAGCTTTTTGGAACAGTGGGATGGAAAAAAGATCTAGAGTGCTAGAGTATTTCCCCGTTATTTGCTTCAAAGAAACCAGACAGACATGTTTCCACACTGAACATGCATTATGAACTGCCACTTGCTTTCTGGCAACATTACCCTCTCTTCTACTAATAAAACCAAAATCAATTATGTATCTGTGAAAATAAATCTTCCCAACTGCTATGGCTCAAGCAACTTGCTTTGTACTGTGTCTTTATAGATCATTTATTCCTCTACTTGAGTTGTTCATCATTAAATACTCTTACCAGGAAAGACTACTTTACACATAACAATGGTGGTAAAAAACCCAGACTGAGGGAACTTCTCCTCTCTTGTCAGGTTCTGCTTAAGATGACTCAACCAGCCCAAAAAATTCAGAACTTCATTTACTGTCCCTTTTCATAACGTCCAATAATCTGGCAGCTCTCAGATGAGAATTAGCATAACACAGGTTCAGAATCAAGGTAATGGGAAAAATGAGACCTCATAACTGCTTCAGGCCAACTTATTGCATAAAATTAATCAATCATAATCCTTTTCTGATAAAATTAAGACCTTAAGGCTTCTGTTCATAATGCCATGATCAGACAGCTTCCCAGCAATATGTGTTATTTGCAAGACATTCCAGAACAAAATCTAAAATTAAGTCTCTAACTACCAAGACCAAGATTATAAAAATCCATTTTGAGTGCCTGCAGTCAGAGAAAGTAGACAAAGGAGGCCATCTAATTAAATGGCGGGTTTGTTTTTTTTTCCTTACCAGAACAACTCAAGCATGGATATAGGAATGACAATAATTAATACACAAGGTAACAAGTTGTCACACAGCAGCTACATACAACAGGTAACTTAGGGATGGTAACTTACGGAGTTGTAATAACTAGTTATCAATTAAATCAATCACCAAGAATTGTATGAAATATTAATTATGTAAAGAGGAAATGTCTGTCTTGCTTTGCTTCACTCATCTTTTTATTATTTCATGCTTCATCAACTTGGTTTAGTTCTGATTACTGAAATCCATAAAATAATATTTTTCTTCAAATCTTCTCTATGGTGTCTGCAAGCAGAGCATAAACATGCACAACAAACATTCTGCATGTCCAAAATATCCCTGAGAGCCAGAGACATCTTAATATCATTCTGCATATAAGGAAGAAACGTTAAGCTCTAAATTTTCACTCTACACTAATTTTAATTTGTAAAGGTAGCCATGTTTTTTTAATGGTCCTGTGTAATGTGAACACACACATACAATGTGTATCGAACCATAATGAACATAAACATTTAATTAGTTTGTAAACAGCAGTATTTTTCTGTTTTAAAGGTACAAATAGAATGAATCCTACATCATATGCTCTTGAATAAAAGATAGAAAAAAATTAGGAGTCCTAAAGATGTCATTAGCAAAAACCAGGGATTCAATCAAGCAAATGCACTGGGCAGTTCTTCAGAGGTTTTGGAAGTCTGCTGCTGATGTAAATTTAAGGAGCTCTCTAATGTGGGATCTAATGTGCCAGAAAATAATTACCATAAATCAATTCCCTACCAATAATTCAATAAACTTCTGCTACCAAATGATAAGCCTTTCCCACTTTCCTGAGGCTCACAGGACTTTCATTTGGGATTCCCTGGCTACAAATATTCACCTGTGTGCTATGCAGCATGTGAGCAAGTCAAATACAAGTGGGACATGTATCAGACCTACTGTACATAACACACACAGTAACTGCAGTCTATGCAATCTGTCTGTTTCATTGAGCATGGGGTTTTTTGCCCAAGACCCATAGGCATCAAATAATCTCAGACAAACAGCTGATTTCTTATGAAATCTATCTAGATGACAAAATGAAAGATGTCCAACCACACTCAGATATAGGGTTGCTAAAGCTCTGCATCTGTCAGTTCACACGTGAGAAACAGTTGAAAACTTTTCGAAAACACTCTTTTGCAACACAATAGGAGTTAAAAGGTTTTCCTGTTCAGCTCTTCTGCCACTGATAACACAACATCGAGGTAATATAATCTGGTTTAAGTCAAAGCTGACAATTCGAGAAAAGAAAACAGACTTGAAAATCTCCTATGTTATGTCAATGACGGACAATCATTTCAGACTAACTGCATGCCAGTTTGGGGTTGCTTTAGTTTGTGGAGTTTTTTATTTGTTTTTTTTTTCTGGGGATTAGGAAGTGATTGGCTGTTTTTCAGTTTTAAGCATACAGTAACACTTGCTGAAGAATGTAATTATATAACAAACAAAGCACATAGAGTAATTTCCCAACAATTTGAAGACATTATGACCTACCATTCCCAGAAGCCTCTTCAGCTATTTTTTAAAATATATCATAGGGAACAAAAACGGTTGAATAACCTGCAAACTTTGCCAGTTTGAGATGTTTGACTGAGTAAGAGATTGAAAAAGAATCACTTTTGAAAATCCAATTTTCTGAGTGATAAATCTATATAACTGACATATTTCAGGAAACAATGAGGAGTTGAGCTTCATTGTCAGAAGGTCATGAATCAAAAAAAAAATCTGGAAATTTCTATCCTTTTCCTTATCATCTTCATCTAAATCATATCAGATCTATAGACAAGTCTGAAACAGGAAGAATAATACATTTCTAATAAATCACTTAGTCCTTTTTGACCCCAAAGGAAAAGAAGGATGCTGAATGCACTGCTATTTTTACACACTCATCACATAAAACTCAGCTGCTGAATCACTATAATTACAGTATAATCATATTATTAACTGAATTCTACACTACTATAGAACATATTATGACACTAGTTATTATTACCGTATTGTCTCAATTTATTTGGAACTAAAGGCATTCTTGTCATTTGGAAAAGGGTTAAGTATTCACCAAACTCCCCTGTGACAGGGATGTTGTGTTCTCGATTTTTGCCCTTTTTGACCAGACAAATTAACCCCCATCATACCAACATGTGAGATTAGTGCTTCAATAAAAACAACAAATAACAACAGGAGTAAAATTGCCTGTATCCCATCATCTAGCATAGAACCGGTGATTTTGAAGAGTCAATAAAAAGCACTTACTACACCGATTCCTTCAAAAGCAAATACTGCAGTCCCAAAAAACAGTGGGTATTTCTTCCAGCCAACCACTGGAGGCAGTTTTCGAGGATCTACTATATCCTGAAGAAAACAAAGCAAAACAGTGTAAAGTATATTAGTTGTCCCTATAATTTTGATTGATGCATTATGTTACAGTAAAGAAAATTCAGTAAATGTTGACATTGCTATTTACAATCCCTGATTTTCCTCCCAAACTTAGTCCTGTATACACATTTATAGTCACCTTTCCGCACAGACACTTGCAGATATATTTACTCTAGGTTTCTACTATTGTCATGAAACATTTTCACATTTAAAGTATCACACTGGTGTGTATGAGGGAGCATCAATTAAAACAAATGGGAAAGTGCACATCTCAAGCTTAATCTTCTGCAAACTTCTCAGTGTTTTTTTTTTAATCTGCTTTCACACTGCATGATATTCTTCATATGATATGATATTCTTCATAACCATGAGGGACACTAAAAGAAAATATCTTTATTACAAGCTGAGTTCCTCCAGAATAATTACTATCTTCCCAATTTTTTCTATATAACTTCCTGTGCCTCCTCAGCCAGCCAATATCTCTTATCACCTTCCTCCCCATTTTCCCCTTCCCACTCATCAAAATATATATTTTTATTACCTTAAATGCAGCAATATTATCCTTTCTTTCAAAAGCACCATAAAAGTCTGTATTTAGAGCGTAACACAGATTTTAAGGCACCTCCTTAAATTAAGATGCCTCAATTAAATACAAGATAATGCTGCCTTTGAGAAACTGTCAGTATATATGTATCAGAGACCAACTGCCACATGCAACAAACACAACTTCCCACATTGAAAAAAACAGATAAAAAACTTTTTATACTCACTCTAACAATATACTGGTAAATGATCACCAGGCTGACAGCCATGGACAGATTGGCAAGCAATGAAAGCAAGGACAGGCTCTTAAGGTCACGAATAAAGACCAGGAGGACCAGGAATGGCAGGAAACACAGCATATATATTCGTAAATCTATATTCCTCTTCTCAGATGAACTGCTAGTAGCACTAACATTCACGGGAGCAATCTTAGTTTCCAAGAATCCTTCATGGACCTTTATTAAAAAAAAACCAAAACAAAACATAAAAAAACCCCCACATACCAAAAAAAAAAAAAAAAAAAAAAAGGCAAAAAAAGTGTGTTAAACAGTGGTAGTAGTGAGTATACAGTCACACTGCTGCTTTCCTATCGGGAGATTCGTCCCTCTGCTTCACATGGTGAATGACAGGAATTTTGAAATCCCTGGACTTGTTCTCTCAGTGCAGGAGGGAAGACAAGGAACTTCTAGCAAGCATTTCATCCTTAAGGCAAATGATGAAATCAGGACTTCAAAGCATCATTATCCAACCACAGACTCAAGAGGAAATCCACATGCACAGTTTTGATCAGATTCCTTTCAGAAAGGGAGAGTTTTGTAAACTGAAAGCAAGCAAGACATATCTTGGCCTTAATCTTAAAAGTTTGAATCTTCCTAAGGAGAGTAAGGGGGTTAGATGACAAACTGCTCCTGCATCCAAGTTCAGTGCCTAATAACCTTATGCCTTCGCCACGCACATGAGAAGCAGCACACATACAAAATGTTAGACTATGAACACATCAATCTTTCATTTATTTCAAACTATTTTTTTCACTCTTTTATTTTTATAAACATTCAGTTTTAAAAACCATGAGCTCTGGGAAAGCTGAGAGTCCTGTACGCATCATATTGATATATAAATTAACGGTAGTGCACAATGTGAAAGTGTACTAGGTTTTTTTGTACATAGTTCACAGGCATGGTCCCAAGACTGATTAATTTAAGGGCAATTCTTTCAATATTGTTTGTTCTTTAAAATACAAGCTATTGTCTGTGACAGTGAAATAATAAGATGATAGATCCTGCTTCAAAAACCCAAACACATCAAGCTGGTAAACGAAAGGGGCAAGTATTACAATTAAAATGTTATGTTTTTATTTAGCCACAGCATTCCTAAGCAAACACCACAATTACCAGGACTTAATGACATCTTTTTATAGGTCAGAGTAACTCAGGGCTATTAATTTTTTATTTTGAGGAAGAGGGTGAAATGGAGAAATGAGGACAGGCTAGTGATATGGCAGGTAGTCAAGGTATTGTGGGCACTATGAGACTACCATGAGGCATAAGGAGTTAGTTGCTAATGGAAAACTGAGCGTATGTAAACCAAGTCATTCATTCAAACTGGCGAGTTCACCAAAACTCAGACTGTACAAGCCTAGCAGAAAAAAAAATTCGCACAATTCATCTTACTTCCATTATTTCAAACAATCCAAAAACTCAGGAAGACAGAATGAACTTAAGATCATTTTCTCTGTAACAAAAAGCATCATACACTTTTTTTCCTATTATGAAAAAGGGAAAGATAAAAGATACAATTCTGCAACCACATGTTTTCCAGACATCTCACTTTAAATGAAAACAGACACTGGACATTATGGAAACACTGATGGTTTCCACCTTGCAAGGATCTTAAGTGTTCCTTGCATGATACTTAACATCTGTTATTTTTCATTAAGATAACATTTTTAGAAAGCTACAAATAAGTGCTAATTGCACGTAGAATTGAATTCACACTGCTACAATAACCCTATTTGCCAAGCAATAAGTCAAACACTTAACCAAATTATTTCCCTAATGCCACATAAGTAAAGTTCTCTGTAGAAGCTTACAGCTTTCCCACCATACTTAAAACAGAAATACAGAATAAGCACTTTAAGCCTTTCAGTTTAACAAGTCTCGTGTGTTTACTTGCTTGCATGCATTTGCAGATAGCCAGAGCTGCTCTGCACACAAGGATACATAAAAGAGTTTTCTAAGAATCACAGTGTGATTTGAGCACGTAAACCCAATGGAAAACCTGCTCTACAATAAATATTTAACCCAGCATGTCTTCAATTTATACAAATACCTGTAGCCTGATAAGCTATTAGAAAAAAAATTAATAAAGTATTTATTCCTTAAAACAACCAAACCAAACAAAAAAACACCAGGCAAGATACAGTTCAGGCTCTAAAATACATCTTTAAAATATCACAGTATAAACTAGCTTCTACTCAAATAATGTCAATCATTCAAACACTTCAATTTTTTCTTAAAATAGAGGCATTCCCTTAGTGTACACAAACCCTAATAAGAAGTGCCTGAAGTAAGAAATTTTTCCTTTTTTTCTATTAGCATCACCAAATTCCAACTAGATATTCAACCGGGGTTTACTGGCTAATACAGTTGGCAAATGCAATGTACAATATAAAATTCCATTCAAGTTTGGCTCTACTGTGATCACCTACCCTGATGAAGGGGGTAATCAAATCTCCATATTGTGTTAGGTAAGTGTGGTCATACAGAATAGCCTTTAAAATTATTTGCCTTTTACTTTCACAAAAATACTGAGGGAAGCACAGAGAAAGAACATACTACAGCTGCACACAAACTCTCCACAACCTTCATCAGATAACTGAATATTGATGCAGAAAGGGCAATAAAACTGCTTCCCTGACCCCAGCTTACCACCTCCCCCTTGCACCCCTCAGATATGAGATGTATTCCTGGAACAAATCACAACACCATATTCTGCTTTATAATTGGGCAAGCACGGTACCCCTTCTCCCACACTGTTCCCTGGCACAGCATTCACTGGAGGAAGGAAACGGAGGTCAAATGGATTCTCAAGAATGTCATGAGCTGCAGGAGCCTGCTGCAGATCCTGTTCCTTGCAATACAGTTTAAAGAAAGAAGTCAGGGCATCAAAGACATTCTAGCTGGGAGGGGGAAAACAAAAAAGAAAAATTATGAAATTCTGAACCTGAGCAGCACAGATTAATATTTTGCATAAAGCAGATTTGCAATCACAGTTATCTTTAGTTCGAGCTATGTATGTTTTTAATGCAATGCTGCAATTCTAAGGGAATAAATGCCAGTTCCACAAAACACACAAAGTCCTCCTCTGCCTCTTCCTCTCTTCTACACCATCTCTCATTTGAGTCACTTTGCCTTGTCAAGTCTCCTACCAACTACACAAAACAACCATATTCTCAACCTCCATTACCTCATCCAAAACCAGAGGTCTGAAGTCACTGAATCATAGAATAACTTAGGTCAGATAGGACCTCAGGACCGCTAGAGTCCAATAGCTTGCTCACACTTCTGTGAGCTACGGCATCATACCAGATTGTTCCTCTCCCCATTTTCCAGCTGGGTCTTGAAAACGTCTAAGGATGGATGGAAACTGCACAGCCTCCCTGGACAACTGGTTCCAGTGCCTGACTGTATGAAAGTTTTTCTTTTCCTCAGATCAGAAATTCCTGTGCTGTTTTGTGACCAGTTTCTCTTGTCTTGCCATTTGACCTCAGTAAAGAACTTCATTCCATTTTCTAGACAACCTCTTTGCAGTCCTGGGGGGCTGCTTTTAGATCCTCCAAAAGCCAGTTCTTCTCCAACCTGAACAAGCCCAGTTTCCCCAGCCCTCACAAGACAAGTGCTTCAGCCCCAGTAATTTCAGCAGGCTCCCTTAAACTTATTTCAGTTTGTCAATGACTTCCCAGTACCAGGAATATCCAATACTCAATAGAGTATTTTAGATATGGCCTAACAAATGCGAAGTAAAGGATGACAACCACTTATCTACCAGCAATTCTTCTTTTCATACAACCCAGGATGCTGCTTGTTTCCTTTGCTGTCACTGCACACTGCTGGCTCATGATCATGAACACTACCCTCTGAGTCTGACCACACAACCAGTGGTCTTTTTCCCCCCAGCCAGTTGTCTGTCTGTCCACACACCCATCCAGACCATAACAACCTTACTGGGTACAAATTTATTGCCAGAGACAGCATGAAAGACCTTGCTATACAGGTTTATAAAGTAGCATCTAGTGATTTCTCGTCATGTACAAATTCGGATTTTTTTCTTACAGAAGGCAATCAAGTTGGTCAGTCCCTTGGTAAATCCATGCTGACAGGTTCCACTCACTTTATTCTCCCTTGTGCACAGAAACATATGCCAAGAAGGCTCAGTTCCTGATTTTCAAAGGGATTGAAGAGGCTGATTGGCTTATAATTCTCCAAATTATTCTTTTGGCTTTTAATGAAGATAAACTCAACACTTGCCTCTCTGTGGTTCTCAGGAACCTCCCCAGTCTGTAAGGTCTTTCAAAGACTTCAGGTTTCTCCCAGCACTCTCAGATACGTCCCTGTTTCCCTCCTTTCTTTTGGCTTCAGGGGACAGCAGTGACACTGCTTTAACCAGATTTTGACAATATACAGCAGGGTAATTTCTTACTCTCTTTCCATCTTTATTCTGTGTGGTTACAAGTGTCAATGTATAAATGTATTTTGTAACTCAAATGGAACAAACCTTATTTATTTGTGATAGCCTTCACCCTAATGAGATCAGAGCAATCCCTGAGGATTACTCTGCTGTAAGTCTTTAGAAATATACTTAGAAACAAAGAAAAGCAGAGCCCTACCTGAAACAGCCCTGTTTACCAATGTCTATCCTATGGAGGATTACAAACTGGGATAGATAAAAGAACACGTGAAATGGTTAGTTAAGTTCCACTTACTCCCTAATAACTGCTGGAAGTGCACACACTTATCCCACACAGAGTATTTTAGAGATCATCTTGCCATTGGATGAAGAGGTTACTGTGAACTGAAACACTGCTAAAAACAGCAGTATTGGCTTGGGTAAGCAGGAGGTTCCTGAAATTTACTCTGCACTAGCTATTACTTGCATACATCAAAATGTGAAGCCCAGGACTTCAAAATCAGTATTTCAATTTGCTTGCCAAGAAAAAAGAAACTTCCTGAAAGTTTCAACTGTTGACTGTCAAACTGTTTTAATTATGTCCATTATATGGAGGTGAATTTTATGTATACACACACACACATATATATATACTGTGTAACTCATATTATGGACACAGTTATACTGACATAAATGCACAGGAGGACAGTTTATTCCCTTTTGTGGACATATATACCTTTAAACCAACTTTGTATCAACAGAGCAGCTTTAACAGCATCAGTCAGAGCAGTACACTAAACGGGTTTAGACAAGGCCACAGGAAATTTCCTTCAAAGGTGGATTTTGAGACATGATAGAATAGTGATCTTGCACATAGCCTCAGAAGAGGCACATCAGATAAGACCCAGAAAGGTTTAATCTTGTGGGAGAGCTAAAAAAACTGGCAAGAGTTACTGACAGGTAGAAGAAAGCTGAGTAGGAAAGTAAATGCAAAACTTATAGAAAGTAAGGATCACTACTCTCCCTCTTAGAGTGGAGCAATAGGCTGTGAGAGAGTTGACAACAGAGAACTGCAAAAGAACCCTCTCATGAAGAGATGAGATTACACGGATTTGTTCAGCTGTGGACTAACATCACCAGCACTTTGAAAGTGTTTTCCTAGATTTTGTTTTTAAAAATTAATCAGATAACACTTAAAACTGTCCCAAAAGCAACAAAATACAAAGCAGCAGGAGGAATTTTTGGGTTTTAAACTTTCTCATATGCTGTTTAGCTCAGTGCAAGTTTACTGCTGATTGTATTAGGATAGACTATGACTCACTTTCTATCTAACCTCATCTCCTAAATATTAGAATTAATATAACCTCAGATTCCTATTCTGGACAACAATCACTTTCAATCTCCCACTGCTCTCTGCTAGTGCATCACTGCATATGGCAGTCATGCTGAGCCAAGAACAGCAGACACTGCCTCTAACTGTCTCTGTCCTAAACAAGGCAACACGGTCTGAAGCGTCAAACATTTCTCCAAACTACATGAGGAAATACCATTACGGTTTTAGAAAGGAAGTACACAGCCACTGAAGTCACTAGGCACAGTGATATCCCCAGACACAAGACTTTATCAGAAGTTACTTCAGTTATTCAAGCATTAAATTATATGCTGGTGTGATGTCTGAAACAGTTCTCGTCACCTGATGTCTCATTTACATAGCCCAATCACAGCATGCACCAAGTCCAGCTATACCCAGGAAGATCAAACACTTGTGCAAATCTGGTTATCAGGTTCCTTTTCCACTCAGAAACAACTAATGCTTAGCTAGTGTTTGCATAAAATTCAGCTCAACTGAACACACTTCTTTCAAGAACTACTTCAGAAGCAAGAAATAATTGCATTTCCTTAGTCTCTTCAACCGAGACCACTGTTTCCTGACCCGTATCCCAAAACCTGCTCTTTCTGTCATACGAATTATAATGCAGAGGTACTGGTAAAGGACTGCCATTAGTAACATTTTCACCATCTTCTTCCTTTATCTCAGTTCTCGCCTTCTCGCCCACCTGCTCCCTTTCCGCCTGTTCACCTTTCCCATCCTCTCACTACCCCAAATCACTACAGATTTAAGGCTGTAACAATTTGTGTTCTTTGGTGCCCTCTACGGGACAGATTTCTGCAATTGGAAGTTGCCAGGAAGAAACCCGACTTCTACCTCCCAGAAGAGCAAGCACAGGGCAATCTAAACAAAGTACATTTGGAAGTGGAACTTCTGAACTGCTAATAACTTTAATCCATTCATAGTGTCCATGGTACACGTCTCTGCATCTACTGCTTCAGCAGCAGCTGTTTTTCTGTAAGAGCTTTCAACTCTTCCTTAATAAAGCAGCAGCAAGTTTTCTGAAAAAGGTTTCAGGGTTTTTTTTCCAAATCTACAAAAGCCAAGGTCAGCAAGTGTTCAGTCTCACCTTCTGCTTAAGGTCACAACACATATGTGACTACTGGTTAATGAGATACATATTTTGACAGGAAAGGCTTAATTTGAACTCATGTTGCAAAAAATGAAACAAAAATCTCACTTCGGAAGGCCAGGAAAAGGACATCACAGAGGATTTTCAGGTATTGAGACAGATTCTCACAGTACAACTGTAGTTTAAAAGGCTGGATTTTCTTTTCCTCGAAAGACACAAATTACAGAGTATCCAGCTTCCAAATACACAAATTCACCTCATCTTGACAGGATCTTCATCCATAGAACTTCGAACACTTTTTAAACACCATATAAATACTCATCTCCAAGGAAATGAACAAAAGCCATACTATCTTCTACGTACTAACTGCCCATTTCAGGTAGTTGTAGAGAGTGGTAAGATTCACCCTCAGCCTCCTTTTCATCAGACTAAACACCTCCATCTCCCTCAGTTGCACCTCATAAGACTTGTGCTCCAGACCCATCACCAGCTCCATCACCCTTCTCTGGACAAGCTCCAGCACCTAAATGTCTTTCCTGAAGTGAGAGGCCCAGTACTCAAGATGTGCTTGAGTACTGGGCCAGTGCTTGTACAGCCAGCACAGGCCCAGATTCATCCTCATTAGCTTTATGTCAAGTGACTAACCATAATCTCATAAGCAGGAAACACAGCACAGAGTATATTGGTAGAGTCCCGGCATCTTAAAAAGCCCGTGCAGGAGAGAGCACCACAAGCTCAATGTGCCTGTGTTTGAGCATCCAACCTATGCTGTCTGACCTTCCTTCCTTCCACGGACCAGCTGCATAAACTTCTGCCTGCAACTGCTGATGTGCAAAGGAAAACGACCAACACACACAAGGGACCCTGTCAACAGAAGAATCTTCACCTATGAGAAAGAGTTTAGAAGGACTGGAAAACAAGAGCTAAAACACGTGAATGAAAGCAGGAGCAGCTGTCACAAAAGTGATAGGCATGGTTTTGTTTCCTTTTGTCAGTGATAGATAGTGGAGGAGAAGAAAAGCAATAGCTGTGTTTTGTTGAAAGGTTTGGGATTGCTGGGGAAGTGTATAGGTTATTTGTAGTTGTGGTGACTCATTTGCAATTTTTAGTTGATTTAACCAACTTCAGGGATAAAACTTAAAAAAAAAACTATGTGACCAACTGCAAAGCATTCACAGAAAAGCAAGGACAGTTACTAGATTCTATCATTCTCCCCTCTGTTAGATATTAGAGGGGAGTCAGGATAATAATATGCAGAAATACAAACAGTATCCACAAATCGAAAAGAATAAATTACTTTGAGCTAGAACATGAAATAAAGGACTTGCAACATTGATAAGAAATTTTAAGCTTCTACAAAGAAGCAGCTGTCTAACAGATAAGAAAGCACTGGAACTGACTACTGAGGAGGCAGCAGAAATTTCAATGTCAGGCATTTTTAGGAACAAAAATCAGGATCGGTTTAGATACAGTAGATTCTGTGAAGGGAAGTGACTAAACAAGAACAAAAGAAATATTCCAGTGACATGAAAAGGGTAAAATATGATCAAGAAGTTGGGGGGAAAAGACTGTCAGCAGAAGGCCTAGGGAAAAAACAAATTCAGGGACAACCGGCTCCCAGCCCAGTTTTATCCTTATTTTCTATCACGTCCGCAATTAAGTTTAAAATTCAGCAAACAAGTCAGAAGGCAATAAACACTTTCACAAGACCTGAATTCCATTCACTTTGCACATTGCTCCTATTTACCTAAAGCTTTATAGGGATAGGAAATAAAAGCGAGGAAAAATTAATCTAAACCCATAACTGCTTCCATATGGCAACATTACTCACTTGTTTCACATTCTCTGCCAAGAACACAACATAAACGCCACAAAATCCCAGCTGTGTTATCACTAAGAAAAAATCCACAATACACCTGAGGAAGAAAAAACAAACATACATTATACTTAAGATCCAAAAAATTAACCCATTGCTACCTAATATGCAATTACTGCTCCTTTTTACAGTAATCAAAATGCTACATTCAAATGCCACAATAATTTCACAAGTACTGCAATACATGCTCCTTTTATGGCAAAACAGGGTGGGTTTTGTACGTGTGTGGTTTTTAAGGTAACACTAAGTAGGTATCACAGTTGCTCAAAAATAATAAAAAAAGAAAGTACTCAACATACTTTAAAATGGCATAAAATGAAATTCAAAGACTCAAAAATGTGGTACAAATGTTAACAACAGACATACGTATTTGATTCACCCTTTAGCCCCCAACACAGCAGTTTTCCACCAGGTCCAGAGATGAAATCTCATATGCAATCTAAGACATAAAAGTTGCATCAACTCAGGATAACACTTTCACATCTTACCAGGCAGGTCTATGTCAGTGTATCCAAATACACATTCAGACACTGTAATATTACTGAAAAAACACTAAACTATGGTTCAGATTGTTTTTGAAAAAAAGTAATCCACAATGGTGGCCTGAAGACATTCTGTAATGAAGCGCTGCTAGAGTCAAGCATACAGCAGAGATCTGCCCCAGAAAATGAATTTGCTGCAGTGTCTCTGGAGATCCAGTTGCCATTTGTGGCTTGTAAGTGTTTGGTGCAATAGAGAATTGTCATTATATACCAGCACAAACCAGTTTTCCCTCCAACTGAGCTCGACTCCACTCTCATGAAGTCATCATAAAAGATCTTAAAAGAACTACCTCACCTTTTTCTTACTTGAAACAAAGTAATAGCCAAAACCCGTGATACAAGATACTGTGTCCTTGAAAATAACAGGAACAAAAAATTCTTCCACAAGTGAGGTAAAAAACACTTTAAATTAATGTTGAGCAACATGTCTGTTCCACTATTCACAATTTCACTACCATGCAATCATACCACAAACTCCACAAACAGCTCTACAGCAACAAATGGCAAAGAAAAATATATCGGTCCTTTCCAAAAGAGAAATACAGTATTTAACAGAGACAACAAGCTATTAACATCTTCATGTCATTATCGCAAAAATAATACATACTTTATCAATTATTTGTATGTTATATTTAAACAGGAAGCAAAGCAATTCTTTGCTTCCTTTCTGAATAAATGCATTAAAGTAATTGACATCTATAGCATCAACCTGCCGAAAGAGTGAACTCTGATGCAGAGAATGCTGGTAAAAGAGAATGAAAACTTAAACTACTTCACTGCATTAGACAATACAGAATGCATTTCTGGTTATAACATATCTCTTCCTATATTACTAAACAAAATTCTTTTTGTTCACAGCTCTTGTAGACCTGAAAATTGAAATGCCTAACGGAGACAGGCATCCTCCCATGTCACCACTACTAGCTGGCAGCAGGAAATAACAAATGACGCTGCATAAAAGCATTCTTAAGGGAAGGCAACATCTTAGTAAAAGGAAATTCTCCTATCATTCCAAGTGTAACCATTGATTTTTAATAATGAATTTACTCTATTAAAGTCTAATTCAAACTTACCTGCCCCAAGAAGCTCGTTTCTGAAGAGCAGCAAGGGGCCCCAACTCCATGGCATAACTAACTGTGTCACTATACCCCAGTGAGGACTTTTTCATCCTGAAATCAAAAAATGAAGAAAGATTGGAGTTACTAAAAACTATGCCCTACCTTGAAAACGCTGTTTGTTTCCCATAACAAGTTATGTGGCAACATTCTGCTGCTGCTGAATTTCAGAGGTATGGCTCGGGCTTCTTTACCCCAGGAAGGGCTATTATTTAGCACTAAACAAGAACGTTAAACACAGTGTTGCTTCCCCAAGTTCAACAGTACTAAATAAGTTCCTTACAGATGAATGTTGTTTAATAAATTAACCCAAAATCAGATACTTATAATATGAGCTTAAGAAATTGATATCAAATTTAAAAGTCACAAAGAACTTGAACAGGTTTCAAAAACTCTTCCTGCACAAGCAAGCACTGATTCAATGATCTTATTTTAGTGATCATCTTCAAAGATCATTCAGAACTACAGTGGAAGAAGTGAAGAACTGAGGAATGACAGGGTCCATTCACAGTACAACGTCATATTAATCTGGTAAGAGATTTTCCAGCTAGGGGGGCATGAATAGTTTTGCAATTCTATTCAGTTTAAAACCTTTACTGTACTTTTTAAACATGAGACCCTCTCACTGCTTCCCTTTAGCACCTCACAGTAAGATAAAAATGTTTAATAAAAGTCACTATTAATCAAAATACTCTGTCAATCTGAATAGCTCTATCAATCTGAATAATTGCTTCCCCCCAGTATTGTACACCTCACTTGGAGGAGTATTTGTTGTTTATCTGCTCACTAATTCATTTTAACACATTCCTTCTGCACTACAAATTCAAAGAACCAAGTTGTCACAATCCAAAGAGACAGAACTCACATATAATCATGGAAGACATTAACAGCAGTTCTTAGTTTATCTTTTATTCCTGTTAAGTACTTATAAAGTGGCTATTTATAAATTATACACTTTTCAAAGCTATGAAGATTCAGAAGCTATGAAGAAAGCTCTGAATATAAAGAAGGATTAATGTACTGAAAATAAGCAATTAAAACTGCAATGAGAAAGATCCTATTATTTGCTAGCAGAGAACAGGGTACTGGGAAACACATTAACCCAATTTCATTTTGTGTATGAACAGAGAACAATTGAGTTTTTTAAAATGAGTTGCACAAAGCATACCTATCATTTATAGGTACACACTACGAATTTGGGTGTTGTTTCCAACAAGCAGAAGATTCTGAACTGACAGAAGGACATGCTACAGCATCAGGACATTCTGTAGGCCAAAAATCACAAAGAGAAAAGAGGAATTAAGGAAAAAAATACTGAAACTCAGCAACTGAACGAGTAGTTCCACATTTACCTCTGACATAGATAGTGGCTGCAACGTACCAAGATGTGCATACAGTGAACCGATATAACTCCTATGAACACAAGGCTGATTGGTCCAACCTGTATGGAAAAAAACAAAGAACTGAGGACACAGGAAATATACAGAATTTCTTACAAAAATATTCTGGGGAAAAATCTCTACATGAAAAAAATTCACATTGTAGCAAAAAATATAATTTTGTGCAACTGCATTTTTTCCCTCCCTTGGGGGGGGATGCTGCTGATGTTTCACAGCATTCCTTACTTTAAGTTCACTACTTGAGAGATGGCTGTAAGTAGCACACGGGCACGAACAACTGCCCTCCTCTACCTGCTTCATTTGCCAAAAAAAGTTTGTCAAGAGAGAAGACTGCATATAGTGTCCAATTCAAAATAGTGGTTTGAACCTCTTTAAAGTGGCAATGACAGCAAAAGTTACAAACTATAGATAATTATCAAATTAAACAATTTGTTTCAGAGTGGAAGTTTGACCAGAAATTTTCACAGAAGGAATCTGCTTTTCACATATAACTTTCACTCTTAAACTGAACATCCTGTACTACAGAATTACAGGATTATTTAGTTGTAAGGTGAACATTTCATTTGATTAAATTTATCCTACCCTAGGAAACGCATTGTTTATTACCTAGTATAAACAACCTGTGCTATAGCCTGTTTCTGCAGAAACACTAGATTCATTTAACAAGCTGATGATGTATCCTAGGACATACAGTCTGCCTCTAGAGAAGTGTGTACAAAGACAACCACACAGTAACAACTCCCACGAGACACCGTAGGAGTCTGAGTAAATCAAAATATTTACTTGTTCTGACAAAGTTCGTGTTTTGGCCAGAAAAACACTTCAGGGTGAAGTAGTAACTTTTTTAACAAAACTAAAAATCTTAATCTTCAGTACTAATTTCACCAGACTAAAGAGGAAAATCAACACAACTCTATCAAGATCACAGTAACAAATCAAAAGTATAGGGATTTTAGTTTTTCAGGACATATACCTGTAAATCATTCTAGATATTTCTCCTAGTTGATGAAAAAAAGATTTGAATTCTTACCACAATGCCAGCATTCTTTATTGCAAGTGGAAGACCAAGAAGCCCAGTTCCAATGTTTCCCTTGAGGAGGTGAGTAAGTGTTTGTATAAACCTGAGGATAAAATGTGACATTAGAAGTACACTGAGATGGGGCAGGGGGTAAAAGTAAAACCACGTCCTCTGTCATTTAATAATAAAGTGATACATTTTGAGCTTTGACTCCCAGTCTGTGGTGGTCTAGCTATTTTAAAGTATGTGCAGCACATTCAAATAATGTTCTTATTCATCTTTATATGTGAGCACCCTCAAATAGAACATACAAGTCTGATTTTCAGTTCTTTACTCCAGCTTGTGAAATGTTATTTTCTGTGCAAATCTATTATTCTTTTGCCTCAGAGTCAAAATTACCAAGTTTTATCACTGTTTAATCGCTATTTTAGAATCAATAACATTCAAAGCAATTACCAGCTGCAAATCACAAGTCTGACAGCCAAAGGTTTATACAAATTAAAAAAGAAAATAAAAAACCAAACCTTTGCATGCTCTTCTAATTAAACTTTCACAAACAGATTATCTCCAGAGTCTTCTCAAAATCTTCTTTAAACAGTGCTTGGATTTTGAGTAATCCAATCACTTTACAAATAGGCACCTTGGAATATTTTACAGACAGTACATTCCTAACTTCCAAAGAACAGAGAACCTACTCAAAACGGGCTGCTTTTAGGCAGAACTATGGAAAGTCCTGATGTATAACCACAAAATCGTTCTGCAGGTACAAGAAAACCCCTACACAGTTCAGTTAACACTCATAAGAAATGAGACAGAGGCAACAAATTTAAACAAGCTGATACTTAAGAGTAACACATACGTAATGCCTTCTTCATTACCAAGCTGGTAATGTGTCTTAACTGGCAGGAAATTATTCTCATGCTCTTCTTCTGAGATGCCATCTGAGTCTTCTTCATCAATTAAAGGTTTCATTACCTCCATGCCTGTACAACAGAATTAATACTGTATAAGCATTAGAAACAAACTTAAGAGTTCAGACGTAAAACGTGATTCAAACTTTCCATGCCATGAGGTTTACATGTGTTCCTAACCACAAAGCTGATTTAAGCAGATACATATAGCACAAGTTTGCACAATTCTCTCTCTTTAAAGTGGTACACCATCTCATTATTATCATTATTATTATGGCCAAACACCACAGTTTTTCATTAAGAAAACCCATTTTTTCATGAAAATGTCAACGGTTTAGATCTTTTTGCAAGCTAACACAATAAAAAGCAAACCAGAAAAGTCAGCTATTGTTACAAAAGAATGAGATTTATCTTACCCACTGTTAGCTACTGCAAAACTAGGCATTTTGTCTACTCTTACCAGTGGTGAGCAACAGCACACCCCAGAGTCATTCCCATCCTAAAATGGATAGGTAAGAGAGGTACTGCAGAAGATGTCTCCATTCAATGGAGAAAGAACCAAAATAAAGGAATCAGGCTCCATGCTTTGAAAGCTGCAATTTCATGAATCTTTTAAACTCACATAAATTTCCAGCTAAGTAACACCACCTAGCAACAGCAAGTAGTCAGCAGTGAACAAAATCGCCTTTCAGGCAAAACTGTTTATGCCAGTTTAATGTTGAGCAAATTATAACCATTTCTAAATTACTACAGTTAAGTAAAGCAAATCCTGCCTAGAGCAAAAAGATTATTTACCCTACGCTTGCCTACCATAGTATCCATTCATAAACTATGTTAAATAAGTCTCAACTTTCATAACTTCCACAAAAAAAAAGAGAATTCCCTGTTACTTAAACATCACTGAGTATTTCTACCAAAAGCATTATCATGCATTGGAATGGGCTGTCCAAGAAAGTGGTGGAGTCACCATCTCTGCAGGTACTTAAAGGACATATGGATGTGGCACTTAGGGATATGGTTGTGCTAGGGTAATAGACGGACTCAATGATCTCAGAGGTCTTTTCCAACCTTAATGAATTCTAAGTATGGAAGAGCACACTGAATTACCACATAGCTTACAGAACTTTGAAAACACTGAAGAAAACCATGAAATTCATTAGCTGCATTAAAACATGCTTCATTATTCAGAAAGCAAAAATATTTCATAAATTGAATGAACACTAAATACCATAACTATATTAAGCTTACTTGTGATGTAAGAAAAACGTGGATCCTAAACAGAATACCTGGGCAATCTGCAACACCTGTGAGACTGCAGATACATTTAAAAGAAGGTACAGGCAACTGACATCTTTAAAGTACATAAAAGCATATGAACATGCCAAAATATAACTTTTATTTTGGGGAGTCATTATGGTCAATCTGATAAAAATTACCCCTGAATGAATTAAAACAAGATATGCGCACAAAACCACACAGGAAATATAGAATGTACTGAAAAGTAGTCATTGTATTGGGTTGTGTAGCAGGTTTTGGTAGCAGGGGGCTGCAGTGGTGGCTTCTGTGAGAAGCTGCTGGATGTCAATAGAGCCAATGCCAGCCGGTTCCAAGATGGACCTGCCATGGCCAAGGCCGAGCCCAACAGTGACAGTGGCAGCACCTCTGGAATAACAGTTAAGAAGGGGAAAACACTGCTGAGCAACAACAGCTGGAGAGAGGAGTGAGAATATGTGTAAGAAGCAGCCTTGCAGACACCAAGATCAGTGCAGAAGGAGGGGGAGGAGATGTCCCAGACACTGGAGCAGAGATTCCCCTGCAGCCCATGGTGCAGACCACAGTGAGACAGCTGAGCTCCTGCAGCCCAGGGACGTCAATGGGAATGCAGAGATCCACAGTGGAGCACGTGGATGCCCAAAGAAGGCTGTGACCTCAAGGGAAACCTGTGCTGGAGCAGGCTCCTGGCAAGACCTGTAGCCTTCTGGAAAGAGAAGCCCGTGCTGGAGCAAGTTTGCTGGTAGAACTTGTGACCCCGTGGGGGATCCACACTGGAGAGGTTTGCGGAAGATTGTCTCCCATGGGAAGGGACCCCCACTGGAGCAGGGGAAGAGTGTGAGGAGTCCTGAGGAGAAAGGAGAAGGAGAAATAACATGTGATGAACAGATCACAGCCCCCACTCCCTATCTCCTTGTACTGCTGGATGGACGGAAGTAGAGAAACCATGAGTAGAGTTGAACCTGGGAAGAAGGGAGGGGTGGGGAAAAGGGTTTTTTTAGATTTATTCTTATTTTTCATTACTCCATCTGATTTGACTGATAAGGAATTTAATTAATTTCCCCAAGTCGAGTCTGTTTCGCCCATGACAGTAATTGGTGAGTGATCTCTCCCTGTCCTTATCTCATCCCATGAGCCTTTTGTTATACTTTCTCTCCCCAGTCCAGCTGAGGAGAAGAGTGATACAGTGGCTTCTCTGGGCACCCAGCATCCAGCCAGGGTCAACCCACCACAGCCATTCAACAAATCATTAAGGTTTTTATGAAATCTTAAAGATGTCTAACCCACCAGCAGGGCACTGAAGCCAATGCTAAGCAAGAAGAACTTCTAAAGAAAAAATGTAGAACAAGTATAAAAATCCTACAAAGCAGAAGGCAGCTTATCCAACTCGTTAAAATTAAAAGCAGAACTCAAACTCTCCTGAAAACACCAAAGGGTCATCTGAATTTCATGTCAGTAAGGCTGAAAGCCAGTAATGAAAGCATTTGACAGAAGCAAAGATGACCAGTCAAGAGAAAAAATCAGAGGTCAGAGACTCAACCAGTAAGTACACTGTAGAGCAGATCTATACTCAGTGACATTCTAATTACAGAAGTCAAGACAGACTTAAATATGTTTCACTACATGGCATATAGTCTATGAATTGATCAAAAGAAGGATCAGCAAAGTTCCTTCCCTCTGTTCCCACAGCACTGTGCTCACTAGTTCTTGAGGATGCCACGACCATCCCTCTCCCAGCTCTGAGTTCCTACTGGGCTCATTTAATGCTCACAAGACCTGCACACTCTAGTTCTGTAGTAAAAGTTTGTCCCCTCAGGGGTCAGAAGGAGCTGGAAGTTACACCCAGTGGGCAATTAGACTCATTTTCATTCTTTAAAATATTGATTCTAAACTTAGAATCTGAAGTCTTTTCATCAGGAACAAGCAAAACTACAAGCCTGCAAAATCTGTGATCACATGAGATTCAACTACATATAAAAGAAATAATAATAACAGTATTTTCCAGTTTTGTCTCCATCCCATTTTGTAGGATGCTCTTTGTAATGCTAAACAACAATAACAACATGCAGCAACTAAGGTTCCTATTTAGCAGTATGAGGGGACCAGCTTGACCCTTAGGGCCAACCGCTCTGGTGCCAGCATCCACCCCACCCTAACACAGTGCACTTTTGATACTCTGGTGACTATCAGCAACTGCTCAGTCAAGGGAGAAAAGTAAAATTTTCTTCTTCCATTACAGCCTGAGACTGGAATATTTGATATATACGTACATCTACATTGTTTACCATGCAACCAGATGACACTCAGAAGACTGAATTTTTTAGACAGCCCATTTTACTTTTCTCCCAACTTCCCAACCCATCTTCTGATCACAAGGGTAGTCCTTTAAGAATGGATTTAGAAGCATTCCCCTCATCTTTTAAATAGTAAGAATTTTTCTAAGACAAGCTTTTTTTCTTCTGCAAAGTCATCTGCCCATGCTTCAAGCTGTCTAGTAATCTGAGGGCTACTGTCATCACTATCCCAGCTCTGATAATCACCTAACTTACTCTCAACTATTCGTCCATGTTCTCAGAAATTGCTTAAACTGGACCTCAGAATATCTGTTTCAAATTTGTACACTAACGTTGGCAATTTGTTGATCCTGTTCTAATGTAATAACACATTTGAGAATAAACTCTATTAGAAGTTTTAAAACACAGGCAACAGCAATCAGCACCAACTCACATTGTGACAACTATACTTACTACAGGTTCCTCTGAAATACTGCATTATATAAATAATGCCAACAATGCTACCTAGTAGCTATTCTAGCCATAGAAATGCTTTTGAATTGCCTCTTCTCCTTGTCATTCCTCCTTCATCCCATGACTGGTGTATAGTTTTGGCCTAAAATATGTGAATCCATTAAGAGTAAAGCTCCTTGAACATAATATAAGGTTTGGGTCACGCAACTTTCTAAGCTTGGGTTTTCATTTGATGAGATCTCTACTGCTGTAAGGAATACTGTGGCTGTGTCCCACTGCACAGTCTATACTCACAGTGACTTACAGGTTTGTGTAACATCCAAATTTAACGGATCCAAATTTGTAGTCCAGAGCATACCAAACAAGAAAGCTTGAGCTCACAAAGTCAAAGAATGGGTGCTTTGCATACTTGGACCTAGCCTGAAATTAATTATTCTGGAAAGTCCACAGTCACTGCCAGAAAATTGGTACAGAATACCCACATTTACTTTGATTCCTTTTTACAAAGGTCCAGTATGTACAGTTTAGATCTCAAACTCCAGCTACAAGAACAGCATATACATGTCATACTTGCATCAAAGATGAAGTTGTCTGGCTGCTCATACAAAGCACCTGGTGCAGAGCCTACCCCAGACAACCTTAGGTCCATGCTCCTCCAAGCTGTCCTGGCGGCATCCAAACACTATGAATGATCCAATCCAGTGCTCAGCCACTGAAAATTCTGCATTACCATTACTCAGCTCAACTAAGAATGAGGAAATTCACTTCTACACACCCTTTTGTTTTTACTTAGCCAAAGTACCAGCCAATTTTCAGCGCTGTCTTTCAATCAGCTAATATGAATTTCTTGTGCCACCACGAAAGTCTTTTCAGATCAAATACTGTCTTCTGATTGTCTTTAACAGTTGTTTAAATATCTGCCATTGTTTCTGCTTTCTTCTTTGAACACCCATGCAAGCAGGGTGTCAAAAAGCTCTGCAAGTACTGCTACTATCAAGCAAGGCAACATAGAGTGCATTTCAACTTCTCCCAGAGTTACCACTGCAATGTTTAAATTGATTCCTTAAACCACTGGAGAGATAAATTCACTTACTCATTACAGCTACACCTCACACTACGATCCTGCATAAATGTCAACACTGTATCCTCAAAGATCTCTGACGCATTTCAATCACTAATCACCCACCAGTTACACAGTGAGATTAAATCTATAGTGTTTAAATTGTTATGACCACTATTTCCAGATTTGAATTTCAAGTGTACTTTTCCATCCTCTAGAATTTGCCAGCAGAACTTTAGTTAATTTTTCTATACTGCTCAAGCAATTAACACTTCCAAACTTAACTGAACAACACAGCACCGCAAGTGATAAAACTGATCATCATTTTCATTTTACAGAAAAAACAGTGACAAAAGGATGAAAGCTTGACAGGGCTGCATAAAAGCTAAAGGTTGAGGAGATATTAAAAACAAAGCCAAGTACAATCTTCTATTGTTCCTTTGGAGAAGATCATGCCCCAGCCAAAGTCATATCTAAACCCCCTTTTATAAATCCAATTTAACAATATGATCTGGTTTTTGTTACCTTAGTTGTTCTTCCCTTCAGGTTTTTGAAGTCAGTTGTCAGCAAACAATAAACTGGATTTGATATGTAAGCATAAAAAGATTTGGGGGGTAGAATACCGCCCACCATTGTTTACATCAGCTGGTTTTACTCATTTATGGGAGAAGGAACACGCAGACCTTGCTGGAGCAACATTTCACATGTATATTAAGTGCTCAGCAAAAAGCAGTAGGCAAAGGATGTCTCACAGATACTTCACTGCTTGGTCAGCTTCTACACAAGAACATGCCCACAGGGCCAGAAACACTGCACAAGATTCACAGTCATGTGAAATCTGTTTATTAAATAGAGAGTGACCCAGGGCCTCCGTAATTGGGATAAAGATTCAAGTTAACAAGCAGCTGGTTTGACTGTTGAATAAAAGAGAAAATCAGAACCACATCATCTTTACACTACCCTAAAATATGGTTTTATGCTAATATTTTCCCCACAGGCTATAGGAAGCCATAGGCATGACCCAGAGGGCATACTCAGAGCTTGTGTCACCAATCAAGGCCAGCTGCTCTTATGGGACAAGGTTAGCAACTGAGTCTGTGAATAGCAAACACAGTCAAGGAGACTTCACTACAGTGTAACACAGAAAACACACTTATGTCCTGCAGCAACCACATCTGTGGCAACCAGAGAGGCTTGGTGATCCCAGCAACTGCTGCAGTTCACAGATGATCCATTTATTGTCTCAACACTGTGGAGAAGCTTTTTAATTCAGCATTCAGAACTGGGCTCTCAAGATAAATTTACTTACAGAGAAAACATTGCCGCTAATTATTTTCAGAGTAACAGTCAGTTACTCCCTCAACCACAGAAAGAATTACCTGTTTCTCCACTACCCAAGCTTTAGCCTACAAATAACCTTCCCAGCATTTTTCCAGAAGATATCTAACTGTATAGTCCAGCATTATCCATGAAGGACACAGGATCTCCGACATTACTCAGTCACATGCTTCCACAGCCTCCAAAGATATTATAGAGCAACAAAAAGTGAGTATGGATAGCAGTGCCAGGGCTACACGGGTCCAGAGGCATAAACATTTGTAAATTTTCCTGCTTAAAGGAGGAAACAAGAGATAACCCCAATACACCATACATAAGCCAGCTCCCTTTTATCTTACACTACAGCAACTCTTATTGAATATGAGAGACATAAAAACAAACAAACCTCTCAAACTAAAACATATTTTCCAGTTTTAAAATTAAAAAAACTCATCTGGTTTAAAAATTCCTGTTAAATACTAATATTTTCCAGAATAGTAAAAGTTAGCATTAGCTTTTGTTGTGTTTGCTTGTCAAGAACTTTATGCTTCATGCTGTTATTTAAATCCCTCTTTATTTTACTTTGGAAAATGTATCTTTTGTCATTTATTTCTCTCCATTACATACTGTAACTTAATAAAGTAGATTTATTCAGCTTCATGGTAGAATTTATTAATCATGAGAATCATTATTTCTAAGCAAATGTTGAAAGTCAATAACGCCCTTCAACAAGCAGGAAGAACTGTTTGCTTTTGCATCATAACTGTCAAATCCAGAAGGCTCATAAAATGGGACACCCGAGTTATTAAACCAAGTGTACACAAGCACAGGTCTCTATAGTTATTACACACTTTAATCCCAACCCACAATGGATCATTTATTTGGAAAGATGCTAGTCTTAAATAACTCACTATCCTGTCTAGACCAAGCCACACATTTCTATAATTAACACGCTCTCAAATGAAGACACACTGGCAAGACTTTTGCTTTATTAAGTATTCAATAGGAAGAAATCATGTAAAAATCTTCAGAATTCTTAGCACGTGCTGATCTGCATTTTATAAGTTAATCCCATAAAAAAATTCTGCTTCTAAAGGTTCTGACAAAGAAACTGTAACCTTAGGGGGAAAAAAAAAGCTTAAATATCTTTCAGCCACCTTTCCTTGGGAGGTGGCAGTCCCTAGTTCCAAGATGGTTCAGCCTTGGGGACAATTTGAAGCCATGTTTTCCAATTCCCACCATTACCACTGGACAGGGTGAATTCCTCAGATTACAGTGGAACGGTAATCTTCAGATTTCCAGCAGAGGGTAGCAAGGATGATTAGAGGACTGGAACATCTCTCTAAGGAGGAAAGGCTGAGGGAGCTGAGCCTGTTCAGCCTTGAGAAGAGACAACTGAGAAGGGACATCCTTAATGTGTATAAATATGGGAAGGTGTGAAGGGGGGTGCCAAGATTAAGCCAGGCTTGGTGGTGCCAAGTAACAGGGGAAGAGGCCACAGGCAGAAACTGATACACAGGAAGTTCCACCTGAACATGAAGAAGAACTTCTTCACCGTCCGGGTTTCCAAGCACTGGAGCAGACTGCCCAGAGAGGTTATGGAATCTCCTTACTGAAGATATTCCAGAACCATCGGGACGCAATCCTGTGCCATGTGCTCTAGGATGACCCTGCCTGAGCAGGGAGGTTGGACCACAAGACCTGCTGTGGTCCTTTCCAACCTCACCTATTCTGCGATTCTGTGGACACAGCTTTGAGATGAGATTTTCAGACAGCCCAGCCCAGCCCAGCCCAGCCCCAGCTACACTTTACAGCTACACCTGATACGTCCACTTCGGACATCCGTGGACAGAAAAACTACGAGATGAACATCGATGTACCCTCTCACACCCAGATTTAAAGCAACCCACAATCCTTCATCCCAGATGAAAGCGAACGTATTTTCATGAGGCCGTGACTTCCCAAAGAAACCGAGCGCCAGCCAGGTGCGACCGGCGCCCCCAGGGAGCGACCCCTGCAGGCCCCCAGCTCCGCTCCCCTCAGCCCGACCGGCCCCAGGTGCCGCCGATCCGGCTCCGGGGCGCTCAGCCGGCCCCACCGCCCCGCCGGCCCCGGCGCCGCGGAGCGGCGGCACAACGCGCACCCCTCCCCCAGGTGGGATGGTTCATCCCGCCCGCCTCGGTGCGCCGAGTGCCGCAGCGCATCCCCCGTGGGCCGAACCATCCCGCCTGGAGCGGAGAGGGGTGAGAGCTGGCCGGCCACTCTCGGCCCTCACGCCTCCTCCCCCGCGCCCCGCAGCCAGCCGCCATCCCGCCGCCCCTCGGCCGCCGCCGTCGCCGGGCCGCACGGCTCGGCTCGGCTCGCCTCACCCAGCTCGTCCCTGCCCGCGCCGGCCATCGCCCCGCCGGGCGCCGCTCGCCCTTCCGCCGATGTGGAGCCGGCCGGCGCGGCGCATGCGCCCCGTGGGAGCGAACCAAGGAGAGCTGCGGGCAGGCGGGGCCTGCCGGGCCGAGGGGGCGGTGCCGGGAGGGGCCGGGCGATGCGGGGAGGTGCCGGGAGGTGCCGGGAGGTGCCGGCTGCTGGCGGGGGTTGTGTCCGTTCTCGGTGCCCGGGCCCCTCAGTATCCCCGCGGCTCGGTGTCCGCTTCAGCACGTGCCCATGGAAATACACAGCATCTCAGTGTGGAAGGGACCCATAAGGCTCATCAAGCGCAAGTCCCTGCTCCATGCAGGATTATCTAAAAGTAACCCTTACGACTGAGAGCGCTGTCCCGACACTCCTTGAACTCTGATATCATTAGCATGCTTAGTGTTGCTCCTTGGCTCTGCTGCGGCCCCAGGTGTGATGGCCCCAGGTGTGATGGCCCCATAGAGCGCTGCCCACATCTGCCGCCCTCGGCAGGACTGGGGAGAGCGGCTTCGGATGGAGCAATGCAAGCACAGAGCCATAATTAATCAGCAGAGAGTAAAATCAGGGGTGGGAACAAAGAGCGCAGCGGAGCTTGACAGCTCAGCTTGCCTGTGATTTGCAGTTTGACCTCCTGAAAGTCAATCACCTTCAACAGTTCAAATTATTTTCCCTATGTGAAACAAGAAATGACTCATAGAATCATAGAATGCTAAGGGGTTGAACCAGACCTTAAAGATAACCGGTTCCAACCCCACTGCCATGTGCAGGGACACCTCCCGCTAGACCAGGTTGCTCAAAGCCTTATCCAACCTGGCCTTAAACAGGGCACACAAAACCTCCCTGAGCAATGTGTTCCAGTGCCTCATCACCTTCACAGCAAAGAATTTCTTCTGTATATCTAACTTAAATTTTCCTTCTTTCAATTTGTACTCATTACTCTTGGTGTGTCACCACAGTTTCTGATGAAGAGTACCTCTCCAGCCTCCCTGTAGGCCCCTTTCAGATACTGGAAGGTTGCTATGAGGTCTCCATGCAACCTTCTCTTCTCCAGGATGTACAGCCTCAGCTGTCTCAGCCTGTCTTTGTAGGGGCAGTGCTCCAGACACAAATGGGTATTTGTGAGAACCATAGTTAATGATGGATGATATGAAGTGTTATCTCTAACTAATTGTTTCACATCAAATTACTCACTCCCTGAAACTGGTGTTCCACCTTTTGTGGACTCCACAGGAATGCTGCACCTCCTCTGCACACTCTTGTAGACAAGAATATTTCTTAACAGCTTCACCAATAAGCAAAATAAACATCAAGGAAATGCAGATTGTGAAACAATTCAATGCACTGTGGATTTAGAAATCCTCTGCTCGTATGGAAATGTTTTTATCCATAATAAAAGAAAGCAGTATTTCTTGTAATTCCTTAGATTATTTTTTTTTAATCTTTGGAAATCAAATATATCAAGATACTAAAACAGATTTCAATAGATTTCAATCATAGTCTGTAATAAATGCTCCAAGTCACCGCAGCGATACTCAGAATTCTTACTCTCTAAACCTTTCCTCCGAAATTAAACATTTTAGACTTGTAAAACAAAAGCTTGTACAATTCCATAAGCTTTTATTTCACAGTTTGAAGACTGTAATGCAGGGCTGTTGGAAGGGGGGATGATGTCCTGTCTCAATGAAAGACACAGTGCTCTGAAGGATTTTCAACTGAAGATATATGTCTAGCCTAAAAGGATCACCTTTTGATAGCACCCTCTCCTAGCAGGCTTAGTCTATTATGCCTTCCAAATATTTGGAGGCTGAATTTCCAGCAACCTGACACCCACCCTTTAACCTGTCTTTCATGCTAGTTCCTCCCAGAATAACGTATCAGTATTTCTCCATCAAAGCTATCAATATTCTGCCCATATCTATGACTTAAGTAATAATGTTGGTTTCCTAAAACAGAACCTTTTTTTTTTTTCAGTGAGTATGTACGATAAAATAACTTGGATTTTTTTCTACACAAGAGAAATGCAAGAATCATCTGAAACTTTTCAGAAACTTCAGTCATCTTCAAACAAACATCATTAATTAGTTTATCTACAATGGAGACATTCCAGTGGGGGAAACATTCGTTTTCAATTGTCAAATTCATGTTTATTCGGGATACAATACTCCTCCAGACTTTTTTTTAAAAAATGAGCCATGTGAGTGAGCTATTATGTGGTTTCCTCAAATTTATTTTGGAAAAGGCTTCTCAGCAGGCAATCTGTTAGTGCAGGTTATTGATTTAAAGAACTGACTCACTAATTACAATGCTTGTGTCAAGTCTTTATGCAGTGTGTTATGTATTTTCTTTGTATTCATGCATATTCTGTATTCTACATTGTTTCTAACAATGCCAAACTTTGTTCAGGAGAATATGTAAAATTGCTTGTGTATACTCAAAATTTGTATTCAGTTAAGATTGTTCATTCCGTCTACCTTGTCATTGCATCTTAGGACTTGGCTTCCAGTAAATCCCACATAGACATTGAAGAGACATTAAGGACATGATACATATTTATTTCACATCCAACTCAATGGAAAGCTATTTGTTTCTACTACTTGCCATTATTAGCATTAAAATTCCTTCCTCCAGGAGAAGGAGTTTTATGTGTTTAGAGATATTTTCCTAATATGCTCCAAAAATTATATCTAGTATGTGAGTAACCAGTGGTGACCAAGTAATATTCAAAAAACATAGGAGATTCTATAATGTGATAGAGATTAATGATTTTGTAATATACATTTTGTTCTCCTTTGGTAAGAATAGAAGGATTTGCTGTACTGCAAACATCTGGTTAAATTCTATCCATCCATCCATCAATGCAAAATTACTTCATGATGTGAATATCGCAGACACCAAATGCCTATTTGCCGTAGGCTTTATATTCTGAATAGCATATACAGCTTGCCTTTTAGAAATCATGATTCAACTCCTGTTCTTTCTGTTGATTCAGACCAAGGCCAGATGAAGCACAATACATAGCTTCTTCCATTTTTAATCTTTTTTAATTAAAAGCTAACCCTGAAATCTTTAAGGGCCATTTTGGGGATTTTTTTTTTTTTGGTCTTCCTAAACCCCCCTTATTAGAACAGATGCTCTGCTAGATCTACTTCCACATTTTTTTGGGGAAAAAAACAAGAACAGAGTAAATTTACAGAATTACTCTTTCAATATGCAATCCCTCCACACAAATGCCATCTAGCTTTAGTTTGGAGTCTGCTCATTTCTCTTTTTTTCATTTCTTTTTTTTTTTTTTTTTTTTGCAATGCTTTATAATTGGCTTCCAGACCATCCAGTGACGGTGAGTCCCACACTTTACTTATCGTACAAAAAAAATTGTGCCATTTGAGCATTTTACCTGACATGCATCTGATAACCTCTAGTTTTGTAAAGTAAAAATAATTATTCCATTTGTCTTCTCTAAGTCATTCTTGACAGATCACTGTCACACTCTGTCTCCTAAGTCTTTTCCAGACTTAAGAGTCCTAGTTTATTTAATCTCCCCTCACAGGGATGCCATTTCATGCTTTTCATAATTCCTCCGCCCTTCCTCTGCAATTTGTAGATCTCCTGTGTTCAGTTGCATATAAGGGCACCAGACCTGCAGCCATACAAAGGCACTAAAAACCCCTCTGCCTCCATCTGAGTGTTTTTCACTCTTCCTTTTTATAACAGTTTGTATTTTAACTTTTACTCGGGTACTACTTTGCAATGTGATTACTTTGCATGGTGTTTTAATAAGCATTAGTAGGCCTCAATTATGTTGCCATCCATCTGCCTCTAGACTATAATTCTGTCTGATTGGCAAATTATTGGCATTCCTCTAAGATTTATACCACTGGTTTATTTCTAAGAGCACATTTTGAAATCACCTTGAATATGAATACGGCATCCACATTTCATTAGATCCTGGATAACATATTGCTCATTTAGGTATTAAAAAGGAATACCTCCTGTTAATTCATCACTCAACATCATGGGATCAACATAAAAGGCCCATTGTGTTCAACAAATACACCTTCAAACTCCAGAACTGCTTTTCATAAGTTTGATTCCTACAACTGTGACAAACACAGAAATGTTAGATGGTCCCCACTGGAATCTGTAAAAAAAAAAGCTGTTTAGTAACAAAATGTTAGGTCTAGTGTGTGTTGACTCTCTCTGTGCTTTGATGAAGAATGAGTACAGAAGATGCTGCAGTGTCAAAAATGCTGGTGGTAGTTCATACTTCAAATAGAAATTATCAGCACAGTTCAAATATCAGAAGCATTTGAGAAAGCCGCCAGGATTTTTCCCAACATGAATCATTATTGTTAGTAAAGCAGAATATTTTTTCTGTCCCTTAATGAAAATAAAAGATCTTTATTTGCATATAGATCGGTACGTGCTGGGACTTATCCATCAAGCATTGCGAACATCAAAGTTTGCTTTTGTTGTTTAATTTGGTGGGCTGCCAGTGTCAACTTTCTTATAGTACAGTTCAAAATCAAAGCACAGCATCCCTTCAATAAGTAGGTCACTTGGGAAAGTATCGCAAATGTTAAAACACTTGTGAATCTTTGTCAGCTCTTATCTCATTTATCATTAATATTTAAGTAAAAAACAGATGCACTGCATGATAAACTTAATGAGTTGCACTGATGGAGATCATAGGAATATTTTGGGCAGTGCTTCAGATTTACAGCACTTTTCCATATTATCCTGCTGGCTTCACGACTTCTACAATCTGAAAACCAGTGCTTGAATTCTGAGGGTGTTCTACAAATACAATACTCCTTTTACTCTAAGCACCTGCAAGGACCTATCTGGATACTTGTGAAATTAGGTAGATGTCTGTAGTTCTGCACATGACCAGAGACACTGTCAAGTCTTGACATCTGTCTCCAATGTATAGTGAGATGTGTCTTGTACTGGAGTATTCAGTAATGAAAGGATCAGGAAGGTCTTACTTGTGGCCCTGTTCTGGACCTCTAACCAGACTTCTCCAAGGCTATGTCCTGGGACTATTGGGGGACAGTCCTCTTCACGTCAGCTCCCAAAAAGCACTGTGGACAAGAATGCACAAAGTCTGTCTTCCTCTATTTCCACAGTCCCCCAGCACAATTCCAGCAGGCTTTGCATCTTCAAACAGCCCACATGTCCTCATGCAATGCTTCCAGGGCATTTAGTATACATAAAAGAAATGAAAATAGATGTCAGAACAAGGGAAAGGAATTGTGGTAGCGTAAGACAAACCACTCCTGTTTTAAAACGGAATTCCACCTCTCAGAGTTTTTCACTCTAGATATAATACATCAGCCCAGGTCACTTTTGATGCCCATGGCTGTAATATCACAAAAAACCATGGCCCACCAGCAGAGCCCTATGGCAGCTGTCAGCCATCCTCCCACTCCTATGATTCACATCACCTTTGGAAACTAGTACAGCCCATGGAACAAAGAATTACTTCCCAAGTCTGCTCTAATTTATGAAAAAGCTCCAGAGAACTGCAGCTCAGAACAACTGAAAATCCACATCGCAGCGTGCACTGTGGGGACTCCTTTCATGCGTCTTGCTAGGATTCTCCTTCCACCAAAGCTTTTACAGCCCTTGTATGCCTGTGAAGTAGTGTTCAAAGAGGAGTGTGAAGGGGAGGAGGATTATCTGCCTGATTGAGCTTCGTGAAGTAAAAGTAGTTGTAGGACACTATAAAACCACAGCCAGTTAGTGATTAAAAGATGGCACTCAAAACACTTTTTAAAGCTGCAGGAAATGTTAATTATAGGAATTTAAAAATAGCTGCATAGATAATTTCCATTTACTTCAGAGGTAGAATCAAATCCAATTAAAAAAAAATCCTGGAAAAAGACAGAAAGTACTGGATGTTAGAAAATATGTTAGGAGGTCTATGATCATTCAGACAATTGAGCACTGGAGTAAAGACATGTGTAGGATTTTCCCAGCATCAGTTTCTTACTCTGAAATTTGCAACTGCTATATATGTACAAGTACCTGAAGTGCTACTGATCTATTCAGTGAGCATGGTAATCCAGCTCTTTTTCATCTGCTCTTAGCTTTATTTAATGTTCTGTGAAAACTAAAAAGTGTACCATTTGGCATTTATCTTAGAAACTCAGGTCAGCCACTCATATTCAGGAAGCATTTAGAAGCTGTCCTTCCATCCACGGAAGCCATCCTATTAAACTGGGTAAAAATCAATCTCATGCATTGTCTTTATAGCCAGACCCAATGTGAGTAATTTGGAAAATAACTGATGGCCTGTTTCTGTCTGCATCACGTATTCAATCTGTGAGCGAGCAATAGTCAATCTGGACCGCTGCACTTCAGCTGTCGTAATTGAGAATAGCCACCCTTTGCCCTCCTTGCACACATCCTCCTGCCCACTGGATCTGCGTAACCATGGATTCAAGTTCTGCTCCTTTTTTGAGCTGCTTTGCTTCACATGTTGGAGGCAAACTGTGATGGGTTGACCTAAGCTGTCCATCAGGTGCCCAACAAAGCCGTTCTATCACTCCCCTCCTCAGATGGACAGGGGAGAGAAAATATGATGAAAGGTTTGTAGGAGCCATGAGGACAGGAAGAGATCACTCAGCTTTTACCATCATATGTAAAACATGTTCGCCTTGGGGAAATTAATTTTATTTATTGCCAATGAAACAGAACAGGATAATGAGAAGAATTTAAAAATACCTTTCCTCCACCCCTCCTTTCTTCCTGGACTCAACTTCTGGGATGAGGGTAAAGGAGAGCAGGAAAAGTCTCACTCACTTTCCATTATGAAAACAGCCCATTTGATTCATGAAATGTCACTGTCACAAATTATTACCTGTCAATGAAATGGTGTCTTCCATTCACAGAGAAGTGTTGCTACACTGTAATTAGAAGCCAATCTTACTACAACCTGACAAACCCCCCATTTTTCTCCTTAAAAATCTTATTCACTGTTGACTGCAGTGTTTGCTTTTGACTTGTCAGTTGCATAAAATGCTATCCCAAACCCCATAAATAAAGCATTTACTGGAACAAAAGAACACACTAACAACTGTTGTCTTCTTCTGGAGTATTTCCCTGGAAAGGTATTTACTTTATCAATATAGTGAACATCACCTCTTCTACATAGTTCATTCTGTTCTCTATTCCACAAAGACATTTTCAAAATAATGAGCATATCCACTTTTGCAAGTGCTGTACATTTAGACTAGGTAAATAATAATAATTCATATTAATTTAATGCTGAATATTATACTTAGCTGTGGACTTCTAACAATAGAATGGGTACTGGTACCCATTTACAGTTACAGTCCTGTATGTAACATAAAAAGAAATGTCACTTTTTTGTTTTTGCTAACCCTTTCCATTATTCCTTCCTCTTCTTTTCTCAGCTCAGTATCTGAGATAAGTTTGATGTCAGCAGCAAAAAAACAAAGCATTTAACAGCTATACAAAGGTGAGACTACAAAGAGTACTGAGCTGACAAAGAGCTGCTTCTTCATGTAAGCCACTGCTGTCCTAGTAAGGTGTATGCCTCTGTTGGTTTGCATTATAGGATTACATACAGTCTGGAAATAATATATATATGTATATATATACACATGCATATCTTTGGAAATCCACCAATTTACATCACAAATTATGTTCTAAATAGGAAAATTTTGGTGGAGATTGCTATTGATTAGCAAGGGGCAATCATGACTTTGAAATCTGAAAGGTGATAGCCTAGCATATGTGTACCAATCCTAGTTTGTGGGTAAGCTACGTGCCCCAATAAATAGCCATTTAGACTGGCTATGCCACTAAGCTTATGAGATGGTGGGTACAATCACTGTTCTGTGATAATCTATATTAAAGTCTAATCAAAAACCTGGCATGATTTGGAGCTGAGCTTGCACTTTCCCAGGCACAGCTTGCACATGTAGCATTCCCAGTGAGATTGGATGTGGCAATCTCATTTTGGAGGGTGATGAACTGGAAGTATATGGGATCTTACCTGATGCTCAGGAAAAAAAGGATCGTGCCCTCTGTTGGTTACAAGTACAGATTTTGTTCTCTGGTATTGATGCATTATAGAGGGGGTCAACAAGCAGGTAGTTCCTGAAGAAGCCAAGAAGTTGTAGAATCTCCTTTGCCTGTAGCTGGAATAAGAGCAGAGCATGGGCAAGGTGGAGAGAAGAAGACGCTTGCTGTGCAAGGTGTAACTTTCCAGTGTAAAGCAATATTGTGAATCATACCAGAGTTACAGGTTAACCTCTCTGGTGTAACCTAAGGACACGGAAATGAACGCCAGAATCTTCTGACTCCAGTTCTCCCTGCCACTCCCAGTAAAAATGTCTGTTATCTTTTTTTCTAGTTACAGCTTCCTCCAGAGCACCAGATCCAGTGATAACCACTAGTGAAAATAGGAGATAGTTATTTTTACCTTGGCTTGTTCACACAAATAAGGATGGTATGAAAAAAAGAAATATTAGCTGCTGACACCTAGCAGCTGCTGGTTCTGGCAGCACAGCAGTGGGACGCTTTAAAGAAAGTATGGATGTGATTTCTGCTCAGTTCTTTCAGTCTGGATCAACCTCCCCTATGTACACTACAGCACTGCACTTAGTAGCAGTTCAATACCATTGCACAAGTCAAAGTGTTGTGTAAATTGTTCCCCTATTCAGCACAACACTTCTGCTCTTAAGGGATAATCCAGACCAAGGAAACATCCTGAGATTCCATGAAGAAAGGCTATCACTTCTTGTGGAATGGAGGGGAGAAAAGCAAATGAGCAATGTCAATTTATATGTCTGTGTTCTAGGTATGTGGTAGTTTGTCACATTTTTAGCCAAAAGTAGGATTGGAACTAGATGATCTATAAGGTCTTTTTCAACCCAAACCCTTCTATGATTCCAGCATTTTGCTAATGATAAGCTGTTAATGTATGAGAGGAGAGGCACAAACAGAGAAGGAGATCAAACATTGCTGAGGTGAGAAATCATCCTGGACAAATCCTCCATTCATGTATAATAAGGCTAGAGGGAGAGAGGAAAGGCTATCTGAATGACTAGTCAAAGAGTACATGGGCTTTAAATGCTATTTAGTCCTCCATGAAGACTTTAGAACTCCGTACTGAGGACACGGAAGGCTTTTTAACATGAGTTAATGCTCCTGTGTTAATAGCATAGTGTGTCATATGACAGGAGCGGCTGCCTCATTCTTCCTAGGTATCACAGGTACAGCAGAGGGCAGCAGCTCCTTTGGGGCATCTCCATATACCATTAATCAAGCTCTAACCTCTAAAGAATTATTAGAGGTTGGAACTCCAAGGTCAGACCAGGAACTTACTCCTTTTGGTGATGCAGACACGCCTGTCTGAATTCAGGCAGTAGAAGATAATGAACAGCCCTGAACAGCGGGTTTGCCGTGGTGAGCTCAGGGATGCCAACCCCTACTGTTAACAAAGGACTGCACCTAGGAAACTGTTAGAATATCTGGCATGGAGACAGGACTAGACTGTACCTGTCAGGGGATTGAATTTTAGGAGCCTAAGTTTCTGTTTGGTCTGCCAGAATATGTTCCTGCTTCTCCAAAGTATAGTCCACCTTCTCCATGTATGATATTTAAAACACAATTTTAGCAACAGTTGTTCAAGATCTATTAGCAACTTTTTCAGTGTGACTAAATAAAGTACCTTGTCAGACAAGGAAAAGCGCTTAGTGCTTGGTTTTTTTTCTGATAAAAAGTCAGTTTTATGGTACTTTGGTGGACTAAATGGGTACAGAAGTTAAAAGCGTTGGTAAGACTCAGCCCGCGGCTAATATTAGAATATTAAATTATTGGAAGATCTGAGTCAAGATTTGAGATTTGGGCTTGCTCCATCTCATGGTAAACATTATTAAAACTTCTTACAGGAGAAATAGTGACAATATGGATTAAGTTTTAATTTTAACAACATGATTTAATGCCTTTCTTTTTTTTTGTAAAAGAGAGGGATTTTTTTAATGGAAACTTCCCACATTTGGCCATCATTTAGATAGCCCTTTGTAGGGAGAAGATGAAAGACAATTTCATTGAGAGATGGTCTGAAGTTGTTAATGGTGCTGTCCTGTTTTCTTGAGGATAAAGCAAAACAAATTTTTAAAAGCAGAAAGAAGTAGCAATGAAAGCAGCTACTAAGGATGGAAAATACAGTGTCAGGGAGCAGCAGCAGCAGGTGCTGGGCAAGGGCAGATGAGGAATAAGGCACGGGTGACACTAAGGGACAGGACAGTGTCCCTCACCACCCCCTGCCACAGCCCTGTCCCACAGCACCTGGCCAGAAGATCAGAGCTGGGCCAGCAAGTCAGAAGGTCAGGATCTGCAAAAACAAATGGCAAGGCCCTGAGCTCAAGCCAAGGGGCAGAGATCCCTGATGAGGCCACATCAAAGCAGTACAGGCAGCCAGACTCCAACAAGGACTTGGTGTATAGATTCTGTTTTTGGTGTTCTGATTTGTACTTTTCTTTTGAAGAACACATGCTAGTATGATTCAATTAGCTTCTCTGTGTACAGGCAAACTCTGCCACCATCAGTACTAAACACACTTGGCTAAAGGAGAAAAAAAAGAAAAGTAAGAGAAGAATAAAAGATAGAAAAAAGGTAAGAGTTGGGAAAAAAGGTAAAAGCAGCTCCAGATCTCATATTAAGACATTGCCAAAGCTGGCAAAGGTGTGGATGAGGGATCTCTTGGATCCCTGTCCGTTTCAGTGAAGTTACCATAACTCCCAAGATGGGATGCGAAAGCAGACTCATATTGGATTGCACTTCCAGGTCCTACCAAGATGTTACAGAAGTCATTTGTCAGAGGTCCAGATTACACCTTCTGTTTGTGTTGCTATATTAAAAGCTTTAGCAAAGGGTTTAAATTGCCTTTTTTTCATACTTTATTCATCTGATGCTCTTAATTTCTTGTGTGACTAGTTAACCCACATCCCTTTTGACTGAGTATGTCTTTTTGTTTCAAATTATTCCATTTCTTTCTCTTTTTACTTTGGTTAGTTTTTACAAATAGTTTTAGGCAACAGACTAGACCACATTTCTGTTATCCTGGCTAAAGTTAAATATAAGGAGCCACAGAAAACTTTGAAAAATGCAGAATTTTCTTATTTAAAAAAATGTGTCCACAAGTAGCTTCAAAGACATTTCTATATTATGCAGTATTATGATAGCACAGTCTATAGTATTAATATCCACTAGGCAAGAAAGGAAGTTCAATTACATGGCATTTCAACAGGAGAAAAAAAAAAAAAAGAAAGAAGCAGAGGAAGACCTGAAATACAGAGGAAAAAGACAGCTTGCCTAAAGCTACCCAGGAAGCCTGTGACATTCTGAGGACTTGAATTCCACCCTCCTAACACATAGGCTAATACCACTCCTGCCCAATAAAAGCCTTTGGCAGCTGTATTGTTAACAGACCACATGTGGATGAGATAATGTGAAAGATGTTCCTTTCCATCAGCACTGCAGATGAAAGAGGAGAATTTCCTAAGGCAATGCCATTTAGAGGCAGAGAATTAACACAGTTATTTTTAAAATATCCTGTTCCCTCAATAATTCATCACCACCACTACCGATTCATAAAAAACTGTTTCCAGTTCAGTGAATAACCTCCTTGTGTACCCTTGTAAAAGTGGTCCCAGATGTGTTAGTGTGCAGCTCCAGTGTGACATGTCACAGCTGGCAGTGGCAGCTGACAGGAGCTCCCCAAGTGGACCCCCAACTGATGCTCCCAATTCCTAACCAGCTCTTGTCTCCCATCTAGTGGCTATATCCATGCACCAAATGGTTTATTCTGAATTTTTTTTAATTAATGTGCTGAACAATTAAGAATATTGTCTGTAGTAGAAAAATGTAAGGCAATAACCCACATCCTCAGAATTTTCTAAAGAACTTCACATAATTTTGGTAAACTCAGCTACTCAGATATTTCTGGTTCCTTCTAAAGTCTCTACAGGATCTTCAGAGTTAGGAGATAAAAAAAAGTAAATCTGAATGTGGAATTCTTCTATTACTTCCATGAATCTGAGCCCTGTAAGGAAACTGTGTTCACAAGTCTTTTGCTGCCACTGTTAAAACAGCTTATTTCTCATCTCAAAGTGCAAAGTCAAACTCTTGAGTGGAAAACTTCCTCCAGAAAAGTGACCTGTAAGGAAAAAATGAAGAGACTGAAAGAGCAACAATAAAATCTCAAAAGTGAGCATAGACTCTTGACTTTACATCCTGAAACAACTACAGAACCTGGAAGGGACCTCCAAAGATCACCTGGTCCAGTCTTCCATGGGAATGGAAGCCTTCATGAGATTATCTAGCACCCTGTCCTCTCGTGCCTTGAAAACCTCTAAGGAACAAGGAATCCCCTTCCTCTGACTACAAGAGCTGCACTGCTCTTGTTTAGAAGTCACACCTGAGTGTGGCTCACACAGCCAGAGCTGCAGCAAGGAGGTAGCAAGGAGGATGCCCAACAGCAGAGCCCAGCTCCTCCTTGCTCCCAAAAAGTGACTGTATGTTCTCAGAGAGGGCTGAAATAGGGTCTGTGGCAGGGACCAGCTTTGGTGCAGCAGGGTTCTCTTCCATCTGGGGTAAGTACTTTTATAGGACATCTATAAATATTAATCATTCACCCTTTTGAGGAGTACAGCAGGCAAAATACAAAGCAGGGAGTTATCCTGTTGAAGGATATGCTGACGTGTATCTAGTCAACAGAAATTTGTAGTTCCTAAATAGGAAATATCTCCTTTAAAGTTTATTTCACTATAGGACCTACCTGTTTCTGAACTATATTCAGCATCTATGCACAGCTCTGAATTGATAAAGCCTGAGATACTTTGTATTACCAGCATGTAATTCTATTAGCAACAACAGTAAATTAAACAAAGCCTGGGCACAGTCTTTAGACACGAGCAAGTGATTGTTTATACTGTTTAATTGTTAGGATAAAGCCTGGGGTATTTTTATGCTCAAAGTTTCCTAAACAACTCCCAGGCATAATTTAGGACTTGGCATATGCCATGTGTCATTCTTAATTAAGTGGTTTCTCTAATTTGGAGGGAAAAAGGGCTTGAAAGTTGGCCCCTGTGCCAAAGAAGGTATTTAACGTGGTACTACAGGCATTGCCTTTGGCTATGTCTGGGCTGCTGGGAAATAAAACAAGCAGGCTAAAAGTTTAAATAATGTTCCCCTACATACATAACCTCTAGAGTTTCAGGAGCATCTGTGAACAGCTTCTCCTTATTGTGGGTAGCAGAAATCAGATTTTTTTTTTTTTTTTTTTTTGCTGCAGCTTGCAGAGTTCAAAAGGGCTACTGCCATTTGGAGCAGTTGTGTATAAAAATTCCCCTCTCTCCTAAGAATGCAATAAAATACTAAAATTTGAATGTAGATTTAATTTATTCATCTTGCTATTCTTTAAATAAAAGACAAGAAGTCCCCTGGTGGTGTTTATTCTTGAGTAAGGAGTTGTTCTGGATCTTTATGGAGTAGAGGTATAGGGTAGTATTTCCTTTATAAAGCCAACAGATTGTAGAATCAACGAATCATAGAATTATTTGGGTTGGAAGGGACTGTCTCCGTTTGAGTGGGACACAAGTGTTTTGTTGAGACCAAACCACAGGGGAGACCCAAAACTCCTCCCCCTA
>JAWWES010000001.1:36118694-36155189 GCA_035583135.1 Lophotriccus pileatus
TCTCCTCCCCCACTTGAGCAAGGGAAAGAAAGGGACAAATTTCCCAACTTAGTTTTAAAAGCACAAAACCATGACAGGGACCTAAGAGATCATCTTGTTCCAACCCCCCTGCCACGAGCAGGGATACCTTACATTAGACCAGGTTGCTCAAAGCCCCGTCTAACCTGAGCTTGAATTAGCTCAAAGAGTTAATCAGTTCATTAACTAATTAGCTCAATTAGCTAATTAATTAGTTAGCTCAAGTTAGTTAATTTCACTCCAAAGAGCTCTAACTAATAACTTTGAGAATGGGTCCAGCATTTTTAACCAGTCCTAATTAGATTGCATACCTCCTAAAGACCATGCATAAAGAAAAGCATGTGTTTTGATGAGAGAATTACAGGAAAGACTACTGTTCGATGGGTATGTAAAGAATTAGTACTGAATGATTATAAGTCAATGCACAAAAAGTTGGAAATTTGCGGAGTCCTCTTACCACTGGCCTTTAAATGCACCAAGTATCATGATTAAAAAAGTACTATCTGAAGTATAAATGGCCTGAATGAAACAAAAGTACTGACTGAAAATTATATGCTCAAATTTCTAAAACTCCCTAAGGATTTACCTAATTAAATTTAATTCCAAAATCAGCTATTATTTTTTTTCACTTTGCAAATCTTGCTTGATCTGCTTCTGCTTTGAAAGTTACATGGCAGCTTTGCAAATGGATTGAACTGATTCCCAGTCTCTTTTAGAACCCTTATTCTCTTCTACATCTAACATGATCTGAAGCAGCTTCATCATAAGCAGCCTGATCCAAAGTCTGACAAAAGATAATGGGAACTTTCACTCAACTTCAGTAATTTTAGTGTGAGGACCTAAATAATGACAGATCCAAAAATCTTAAGTACTAATTAGGATGGACATATCAATTAATAAAGAATCTAGCAATTTTTATAAATAGTTCTATAAATAAATATATGCATAAATAATACTTTGAGCCAGTTAATTTAGCAATAATTTCCTGTATTGAAAGTAATGAGATCCCATTGGAATAAATAGTATTATAGCTGATCCAAGGCAGAAGTGTAATCAAGCAAGTTTGGGAAAAAAACATACCATCCTCATAAATGCCAACCATAGTCGTTTAATGAATGATACTTCAGGCAGAGTCCCCAACTGAAATATCCTTAGAGCCCAAAGATCCTTGAATTCAGTTTCCACTAAGGAATGATGGATATGGAAATCTGCAGCAGTCAAAGGCCAGAGCTAGGTCTGGGCGATGATGTTGTTTAGGAAAAAAATTGAAAAGTATGCTAAAAATCACCATGATGTGCTTTCCTTTTTACAGTGAAATCACCTGTCCTAGAAACTCAGTTCCTCTAGACACCATGCTACAGTGGTGACAATGGTGTAACGGGTGCTGTGTCTGAGACAGAATTTGAAGCCCCACTGGCAGTGAAATCCCTGCTGTCTCTTCGCCTCTGGTAGTAGTTTTGTGTTGAGACTGACTGGAAAATAAGACAGATCCTTGCAGATTTCAGCAAATGAGGGTCTTTAGTGTAATGTGTAGATAGCACATAGTTATCAAGCTATTTTGCACATGTCAAGCCCACTGAGTTTATATCCAAGCCATATAACCTGTTAGGTGTTGAAGCTTGTCTAAATGGTACATGATTTTCTAGTTAATGATAATGGGTTTGTGCTGATGTGTGCTATAGTGTAAATATAGATAAACAATGCTACTTTTACAGAGGAGGAAATACATTGCTATATTATACTCTATTAACCTTTCTAATTGCCTACAAACAATTAGCTACAAAGCCTTCTTAACTCCTTTTATCTCTACAAAGGTGTTATGTCCTTAGTCTTTGTCTTTGTTACATGCTTGACTAATTCACATTACACCCTTGGGATTCACTGGTCATATTGACACAGGAGACTACTTTATTTTTGTGGCGTAAATAGTAAGATGCTCCTTGTTCCATTGAGGGTAGTCTGGGAAGCAGATGTTATTTGTCTGCATCAAAACACCGTTTTCATCTGTGCTGTTTGCAGTGATGTTGTGGCAAACACAGGGTTGATAAACCATGTCTGAAGAGCTATATGACATGCCCTTCTTCATGCCCTTCTTCTGCTTGAAAGAGCCTATGTCAGTTATACACATATTCTGCAAAGAACATCTGTGTATGGGAAGTGTACACCTCTATGTCTTGAGCTGCTCCGTCTCTACATCAGGACAGTCAGACCAGGAGATATGAGCAGGCAAGTAACAGCACTAGTTACTCTCCCTTCTAAATATGTTGTGCCATCATACAGAAAGATCCCTTTACAAACATCCATGCATAACCGCATAACCATCCAGGTAAATTTAAGCAATTCTGAAAAAACCCAAAAATTTTCAGGCCTTATCTAATCTTGGAATTAGTTTCAATTCAGCAGTGAGTTGTCAATAATAAATATTCCAATTGTTATATCCATTCTTATAACCGTTCATTAGTTTACCTTTCAATAATCAATAAAAATGTCTTTATTCCAGTGCATTGCTGGTCTCAAAATATGGGGCACTTCTGAGGAAGGAAAAAAAAGCCTGAATATTCCTAGACAGTGAGTACATGCCTAAATACTGTTTAGATACAACAGGATAGGATAGTACCAGCATATGTTTTAATATGAGCCAAGAGTACTTCCAAAGCATGTTGTTTGAACACTTTTCTGGAAGAAAATTAGTTGGAAGCTCCAAAGGCATTTGTGTGAGTGATGTTTGCATAAATAAACATGTCTGCATTTATTTAAAGGATAGTGGAGTATTTTTTGGTTTTAAATTGCTTGTATTAATGTTCACTCATGGCTTGGCCAGTTTCTTCAATAATATTCTAATGGGTTTAATCCCTAGAAGAGGAAGACATAACCAAACAATAAATGGGACTGTTCACTCCTAGCTGCAATGGCTCCTTAGTAATGTTGTGCTCCTTGAGGAGTTCCTGGTTAAGGAACAGTCCTAATGAAATACTGTCATGGCTCCCATTATAGGAGTTAAACTGTAAAAATTAGAACAGAATGGCAAATGTCTTGTGTGGAAGAGAACAGCTGCTGACAGTATTGCTCTGTGGTGTCATTTGGTGACAGCAAGAAGAGGATTGCTAAGGGCCCTATTCTGCCATCAGTCGACCGGTGTGATTGCAATGGGATCATAAGCATCAAGGGGCGTTTATCCCGAAGTACTAATGTGGTGCAGCTGGTGAACAAAACTGTTCCCAAGACAAAGACGTTCCTTTTTTTCCCTCTGATTCTTTTATTTTTTATCTTTTTTTTTATAAGGACAGGGGACTCAGTGGGCCATTTGGGCCACCCACAGTCATGGAACAGACTTGTCATTTAAAGCCATAAGTTTGCAAACTTATTGAGCTTAGTCATAAACTAGTGAAATTTCTTCTTCTGCAGCTTCCTCCTGGAGGATTATTCCACTCTGCTGAGTGGGAAGAGTCAAAGAGTTTGAAAATCTACATCTGAGACTTTACTTCTTTGATTAGCATTTTACTGAATACAGAATGCAGGTAAGTCAGCATTGCCACTCCTAAAACACAAAACTCATGAAGAACCAGGTAGGCAGTGTTCCCAGAAGAGAGCCTCTTCTGCCTTTCCAATCTCCTAGGAAGAAAAGAACTTCTTCAGGAATTGTCAGCATGGTATCTGAAGAAATATTTCCCTGATGCATCTACTACACACTTCCTAGAGATAGAAGATAAAATGCTCAGTTCTACTCTCAGCAGTGAGAACTGTCATTCCAAATAAGGCAGACCAATTAAATCCTGGGTTTATGACAGATAAATTATTTAATGCTCATTGAACAGAAGGTCTGCAGCAGATAGGTCTTCAGCTCTTGCTCCTGTAGTGTGACCTGGCCTGGAGTTGAAGGGGGCACAGGGGACAAGCTGGAGATGATTGATGACAGGGAAGTCATGCCATGGCTGTGGTCTTAAGTCCTCGGCATTAGTTTTAAAACTGCTTGTATGTTAAATATAGTCCAAATGTTCCTTGAAAGTTAGGTGAGAAGCTATTAGCACAGAAATTACTTTTAAAATGCAATCTTTCAGACTTACATGGAATGGAAAGAAAGTTCCTTTACAGCTTTTGCATTTTAGTTCTGTTTGGTTCTTTCTTCCTTTCTGGAAAGCAACACATTTCTTACAACACTGGCCACATAATCATTTGTTTCTCTGCACCCAGGGAGAATGCAGTTTTCACTGACTATATTTTAATTTCAGTTTATTTGCACAAAAGGTTTTCCCTCATGTGATAAGCCATGTTATTTTGCTGCACAGTCCTGAAACATTTTCAATTGAGTTCCCCCAGGGGCAGAGGAATGGAGCCTTAGGACCACTAATTGTGTTTCTAAATATGTCTCACAGCAGCCTAACAGACTGTAAAGAATTCCGATATGTATAAGGAGGAACTGGACAAAAATAAAATCTCACTGACGAAAGCCAACACACTGCTAATACAGATGAATGGTGGAAATCTGCCAGTAATGGCAATGTCATTTTCTTCTTAGCTATTCTTGGGGGCAATCCTCAAATAATCTCTCTCATTGACCCCCCTCAGAAAAAAATCTTTTCCTGGTCACTATTTATCAACCGTATCTAGAATGGGATAAAAAGAAATTATATTGACATAGGTTAGCCTGTAATGTTTAATTAACACCACTGAGAAGTCTGATGCCCAGAAGGCACAACTGCTTTCATATGGTGTGAGCTGGTAAAGTCAAAGCTGGGAGGAGTGTTCGAGTGCCAATGATGAATTCTATATATGTCAGAGCAGGGCTTCTGGAGACCTCCTGGAGTTAATCTGTAAGGTTGGCATGTGGTCCTTGCCAGAACATACCACACGGCCCACAGCCTTGTGGAGTAAAACCTTGTGTTAGGATCAAAGGGAAAATAACCAGGAAGGGAGTATTTTTGAGCAGGTCTTTAGTCTTCCACAGAGAATAAGGGAAGGGCTTCAGCCTGATTCATTGTACATCATATATGCACACACACACAAGACTCATCCGTCTTCATCCTTCCTAATGCTTTGTTATCCAAGCCCTGACTATGGTCAAAGTAACCCATCCAAGCCAATGGCTTGACTGCCAGCCAGGGACATGTGAACTGATAACCCTGTGAGACAGAGAAGTGTGTGGTAGGTCATATTGCTCCTTACTGAGGAAATGAAGAATCTCCATGGTCAGATCTTCATTTCAAGAGCTTTTCAGGAGATGTTCAATGAAGTCTGAGAAGGGGGTTTGAGTAGCAAAATGCAGAACTGCTCCCTGCATTGCAGAGACACTTTTTTCCCTTTACATATGCTTTTGTCACTTTCTTTGACGCCATTTTAGGAGAATACAAGACAAATGTAATAGGGTAACCTTCCCCCAGAGAGGAGTTACTGTAACTAAATGACCAGCAACAGCCAGGTGTAATTGCTTAAACCCTTCTCTTGGAGTCCACAGGTTCAGTCTCAAAAATGTAATTTAGAGCCCTGAGAAGTACCTAAGCCAGTTCTGAACAAGGCAGCTGAGGTACCAAAGGCTGCTTAACAAACCTGTTTGGGCCTGCAGCAGTCAAAGAAAGTGGAGCAGAGGGAGAAGGGACAGCAACATCCAAGGGAAAAGGGAAAAAGGCTGGAGAAGCCCGGCCAGCATCCCTTGGAACGTGCCGGCACAAGTTAAATTGTTTATTGAGGGTTTCATCTGTGCATGTGTACACTAGTCCACTACTGTGTGGGGAGCTTTGGGGGTATAAATCCCCTTTCTACTGCCACTAAAAGGAAATTACAAACTAATCAGACAAAAGAATTGTAAAAGTAGCCTTTAAGCAAACTGTAAAAGCTGCATAATGTTCACACAGCCAGCGGGCCTGTGCTGCTGCATGACCAGTGCAGCACATACGAGATTCATCACTCCTGACACATCCCTGTAAGAAACATCCCCTATCTATCATAACTGACAACAGAAGATGGTCTTATGTGACCAATTTTCCTTCTGTAGGAAGAGTTTACACTATTTGCAGGTGTTTTATCTATGCAGAGTTTGGTCAATTTTACAGTAGCAACTGCCTGAAGGAGTTTCTGGGGTGGCCAGATTCTCCACCCAGCATATTAGTCAACTCACTGAAGCATACAAATTGTGCCTATGGATTGATCTAGACAAAGCAAAAGGTAGTACCAAGAGACATCTTCATGGCTGTTTGAAATTCCCACCTGGAGAGCTCTGGTAGCAATAAGTGAAATGCTTGGTTGTGACATTTGGTCCAATCTCCACTGGGTCCATTATTCACAGTCAGTCCATTGTCTCATCAAAGCAGAGATCACCTGGAATGGTCCTGGAAGTAAAGAACTTCTTTGTACCCAGGCTTGATGCAATTTTTAACTATAGGACAAAGTCAACTTCCAACCTTGCATCTCCCTTATGACTTAAATTCTTAAGCCCTCTCCAAGCTAGTGAAACAAAATTTTCTGTATTGACAGTAAGACAGAGCATGGTTCCCCTTGGTGAGAAGCCCCCCAGGGGGCTCCTCTTGCAGGTGCTGCGTACTGGTCCCATCCCTGAGGTTGCCACAAGCCCCACCCTACCTGGCTGAGCTCTTCATTTCTTCATTTCTTGATAGCTGTGAATGGACTTCAGCTATATACTATATGCTATATTATATATAATATGTGCTATATAGCACATAATATATACTCTCTACTTTATATATCTTATCTTGCTATTTGAAACTATCATGGCAATAAAAAGGTATGAGGTATCTAAGACGACCTGAAGATCCAAATAGATATTTATGTTTTCAGTTCTATAAGATTTCTTTAAAATAGGTTGTTAGATTTAGGCTTCTTAACAAATGAAGCCTGTTTGAACCTGGCACTGGATACAATTGTAAAGCTCTGTTTAGCACAAAAAGTGCTAAAAAGGAAATTTTGATATACTTCATTTTTTTACTTGGACTAGGCTAGATTAATCTATTGCTGCTGCTTCAGCAGCATGTCATCCATGACTGAAGAGCCACAAGTAGGCAGCAGTAATTTGACAGTGCTTAACGAGGGGACATTTTTCACTCAAATACTGGATTTTGGCAGCTTACTTGAAGTCTTGCTGTGTTTAGGTGAGGCAGACAACAAAGAACATTCACAAGTTAAGCTGACACTGTCCATTGGAGTTTTAAAATGTGAACAGCTTCAATACAGATGAAAGATTTTTTTCTTTAGAGCTTTTTTCTTTAAAATTGCTAAGCCTGTTTATTCTCCTAATTACCCTGGCAAATAGCCTGGTGTTTATATTTCCATTTCTGTTAAAAATCTTCTGATACTAGTTCTGAAACTGGATTGTTTCACACATTTGTGGGGAAAGGCATTACTTATCTGATTAACTGTGGAATTGGTAATATGAAAGAAAACAGATGAAGTAATATTTTTCTGTGCAAATTTGCCTGGACCAGACAAAACTCACTGGACTAAGTAATTAGTAGAAGATAAATGCAACAAAAATAGCTGCAGTATTTCCAAGATGCAAATGTCTTGTCCAGTTAGTACTTGACTTGATGAGACTCATCTGATATACAGTGATTTTGTCTATTTAATTATCAACGTTCTCTTTCTCTCATTTATTGTCCTAAGAAAACTGTTGAAGAAAACTTCATTTTAAGTGTACAACCAATACAATTAGAAACATCAATTTCAATTTTAAGTTACCTAATTACTTAGTGTAATTAGTGGCAATTCTAAAATCACTTTCCATTAGAATACGGTGAGACCTGACTCTAATAGGATCAGTAACTATTTTCTGGTTTTCAGTAACCAGTGTCTGGAATAACAAAAGGTAAAGAAATTCAGCAGATGTGATTTGAGGACTGGAGGTTTGGAATTCCCATGGAACATGTATAAGATTGTCACAGTGGTCACACTGGGTACATACATGCAACTGGTGTTTTCAAAGATTTGTCCTTACCTGTCCTCTTACCCAAGACCAGACTATCAAAAGATCTTAGCATCCATTTAGGCCCAAAATACAGTCAGATTTTTTTGGTGCATTTCAGTTGAAGGGGTTTTGAAGCCTTATTTTCACAACTTTCCTGAAGCTTGAAGCATGCAATGGTGTGGTTCTGATTATGGTGCTAATTCTGGTCTGCCAAAGATATTTGGAACAAATCCAGCTACCTCTCCAGCTCCCTGAGTGGATCTGGGGAAGAGCCTGACCCCCAGTACAGCTTCCAAAACACAGTGTGGGTGAGACAGCACCCATTTTTGCTTGGTTCCTCCAGTGCTGCTGCAGAACGACTAACAGCTCCCAAGTGCCCTTAAGCCACGTGTCTGGCCTGGCAACAGGTAACTGCAGTTCTGTGCTATGAAGACACCACACCAGTAGGCTCTTACACCATTGCAGACATCCCAAATGTGAGTGTGCAGGAGAGTAACCTCATTGCAGGGCTACAGGGACACCAACCATCATCCAGAGAAGACCCATGTCCAAGTGTAAGACAGTGTGGAAGCAGATGGGCAGCTTGACTTCAGCTATGTGGACTTGGCCCGTGGGGTCAAGGACCACACTCATTTGATCATGTAAATGTGACCTCAGCAAGGTAATGAGCTACAGGTCTCTGAACTGCAGCCCCCTTCACAGCCTGAGGACACATTTCAGGTGTACTCTCAAGTTACTACCAAAACTTGTAGACCACCTGCAGGAACAAAATTTACAATAATTGGACCATGAAACATGATAAAAGTGCTATGTGAAGGCTGCATCTTCAGTTTTGGGATTTTGTACCCCAAACTAAAGCTTAACTACTTTTCAAATTTATTCCTTGTTTAGAGCATGAAGCTTTTTAGAGCAAAGAGAATTGCTTTAGTTGTTTGGAGAACAACAGCCTTACCAGTCTGTAAGCCCAGAAATAGAGTTACTTAATATAAATAAAACATCTCTAGTAGCACCTTGCCACCTTGTTTAAAGGGTAAGACTCTGTGCCAACACTACTGAAATAACTGGACTTGTACTGATCTACACCAGCTGCTGCTTTCATCCATTTGTAAAAGTACAGCAATTTTTTAGACGTATCGTTGGTTGATGGTACAGGTCTTTTATGAGCTAGCCCAGCTGGTATTAATTTTTCCTTGTGATTTTTTATTTTTAGATCTATACATTAAGTACCATTAAGTAGTCTTTAATTTTAAACTTTTATGTCCCATTATATTACTTTTAAAGTGTCAGCCAGATGATATAACAGGTAACGTGATGGACACATCCGGCACCAATTAAGACTTAAAAGGTAATAATGAGCTAAAAATATAGATGATTGGAATTACATGAGAACAATTTTATCAGACATCTTTAGACATGTGTAGGTCTATTATTCTAATGGTAAATGATCTTACCCTATGGCTCTCTTGCTCTCCACAAGTGCAGCTGAAGGTCAGGTGGATATTCCTGCCCTGAGAGCGGCAGAGACAAGAGAGGTTCTCTCTCTCTTGTCCTAAAAGTAGGACAAAGATTCCTTCTCAGCCACATTTGTTGCACATTGATTGGAGACAACTTACATCACTCCTGCATGAAAAAATACTGAACTTGGAGCAGGTAGAAAGGAGACTGAGAGATGCACACTGGGATTTCCAGCTTTTAGGTCTGGTGGACTTCTCCACGGGAAGCTGACAAAAGAGAAGATTTTTGGCTTTTTGGATGAAAGATTCAGTGGAATAAAACTTCACAGGAAGTTTTAATCATTTTTCTGAGTTTTTTCTTTTTGTTTCCTTTAACTTTATCTTCTCTGTACTCAGAAGAGTTTCATTTCCCTCTTGCCAAGCTGCTTTGTTATTTTTCAATTTAACAAGTGATAAAAATAAAACTGAAAACTGTTAGCATTGTTCATTCTGTACATTTAGTGCCAGAAGAGGAAAAGAGGAGAAAGAATGTATTATCAAAACTACAAAAACTTCTAATGTATTTTGTTTCTAAAAGTTGAAAGAACATGAGTTTGTTTGTTTAATTTTAAAGATCAACAGACGTATAATGAGGAGAGATAAGCCACCCTCAGTTGAAGGAATCCAGCTGAGAAATTAATTTCCATAAGAAATTAGGCTGATATAGAGATTCTTTATGGTTTGGGTTTTTTTCTATGACCAGAATAATTTCTATAATTTTTATTCCTCCTGCTACTCTACTTAGGACTTTGCATGAGCACATGAATGAGCACAATTTTTGTTTAATTGGAGCTTCGTTAATCTACCCAGAAATGATTCAAAGTGTTGGGCATAAAAGCCCTATAATAGCTCAATAAAGAAATTTAGTCTCCAAAACTTCCTACCTGTAACTTAGGTGTTTCTCATATCTCTGCCACTATAAAGCAACTTCAAAAACCTTTCACCCTATAAACTGGAATCAGTAGATAATTAATACCTCCCACATAAGGGGAGGTATCCCAAGTAAGGGATAAAGTAAGTTTTTAGGCTATTTAGGCTATTCCTAAAGAGAAAATAAAAGTAATTCTTTCTAAAAAACACATCTACAGCAGAAGATTTCTACGTCTGTGTGTGTGAGTGCATGTGTATGAAGAAGATTCTAGTCTGACAAGAAAATTACATATTTGTCAGATAAAAACCTACAAATATAGGGCTTGCCTTTCTGGGTGGATCTGAATGGCTAACTGTCACGTTTAATGTTTTGCAAGGTTTGAAATATGTCATTTTGTAAGACAGCAGGGCCTAGATCCTGCCCATCTCTGAGAAACAGCCCAAAAAAGCCCTAGCTTTTTTGAAGAACTAGCAGTTGCCATTATTTGGAATAACCCTCGAATTGTCTTGTTCTATTGCAGCAGTTGCCCCCTGAGATACAAGGGATCAGAGTCTGGATTTTGTTATGCATTAGCAGTGGTGTTTCTATTGCTGTCTTTACCACGTCACGCTGAGCAACCAAGGAAGTAGAAAGTCTATTGGCATTTTATTCATGAGCTGTTGTAGCAGCAGAGCTCAGACCCCACATCTGACCGATAGTTTAGGATTGCATCTTTTCATCCACTGTTCAGCACTTCTAACTCCCTGTGAGCAGTTTCTTTAAACTCTAATTAAGTGAATAATTCGCAACAAGCACTAGATTACAAATTTCTCTGCTATTTTATACAGATGTTAGGTAGTGTGTGTAGCAGTGAACATCAGGGTATATCATGACTTGTTGGAGTGGTACTGAGTTGTAAGAGCAGCTCTGCTTACTCACCAACAAGTACCTTGGAGAGTCTTCATTTCTGCTTGTGGCACAAGGAGACAAAGGAAGGTGCTGAGAACTTGTGCCAAAGTGCTGTTATTCCCCAGTCCCGTTCAGCTTTATGCTTCTCTGTGGGCAAGGCTGTGTCATTCACTGGGGAATACATCAGACATCTCCTGCCAAACCAGAGTTAGAGAGAAAGCAAAATTCTGGTGGCCGAGTCCCCCTCACAGGTCTCAAAATAAGCTTCCCCTCAGTATCTGAAACTCATTTCCCAGGTGAAATGTCCCAATTGTGGCACTTGGCATTATTTGCTTCTGAAAACAAGGTGGAAAAATCTATCTCCAAAAGATGACTTATCATTAGAAGGGGTCTCTGTGAGACTCGGTGAGACTCTTCTCTCTCCAGTGGAGGAACCCATATCCATCTCACGCGAATTCATTAAAAGGCTCCTGTCAAGAGTCCTTGCCTTTGGTTGTTGCGCATAAAATCAGCTTGGCAGGTTTTGCTCTCCCAGAGTCGCTCAGCAGGCAGCAAGGAAGTTTCACAGGAATTGTCACCAAGAAAGTTCAGACTTTAAAAAATAAATCTCAATCAAAGTTGCCTGCAAGGGAGGGCTGTATATATTACTGCATGTGTAATAAATGTTCTAATAAGTGGTTATTTCAACCAATATAGGGGTTTTTCTGTGACTCCAGTAGGTGAATGCTTATCCATGACCACAGGTTTTAAACACTTCTGATGTACTTGTGCTTGATTTACAACTGTAATATATTTGTAGTGATTATTAATGTATTAACTCTTTAATAAACCTTCCGTGAACAGAATATAAAGACCTAGGCAAGTTTAAAATTTTGACATTACTGGCTGTGATACTTGTATCAGAGGCTTGTAACATATTTCCCACATTCCCCAAAGACGAAAATAAATTGTGATTCATAGAATTTTAAAAATATGTCATGCACTGCAATCATAGAGTAATTTTAGGTCAAAAAACAGTGTGTGTCAATGTAGATGATGGACAGATTTTCTTGCACACACCCCACTATTCGTAACCCTGTTTTAAAGTAGAGAATAAGTAATCCAGAGTTAACACTGACCAGTGCAACAGACACCCGTAGCATGCAGAAGTTACTAAACCAGAACTATATGCCTTGGCAAATTGCAAAAACAAACAAACAAAAAAAACCCAAAACAAACAAAAAAAAACCAACTTGTGAAATACCTTTGGAAGCAGGAATTTTTAAAAGGTTCAGAAAGAAAGCAAGCATTATCCTCTGTGCCTCTGTCCAGTGCCTCTGGCAGTTCACCATCCCACCAACACATCCCATAAGCTCTCAAAGTCTCTGTAACATTAGTCCGGTAGGGAATAAGAAGCAGGTAAAAAAGAAAAAAGAAAAAAGAAAAGGCAAGGAAGCTGGAGTGAGATGTCCACTCTGTAGGGTCTTACCTTATTACCCTGAGCCTTTCTCATGAAAAACAGACGAAGATCTGGAAAATAAATAACTCACAGTCTTGAATATCACTGCTCTTCTTGCTGACTACTTCTATGGCTCTTGCAGTGAAACACCAGAATTCCATTTGGAAGACAGATAAGGGTACAAAAAGACAAGGGATTATATGTCCATCTGTTTACCTCTTTAATTTTTGTAAGAAAGTGCTTTTTATCATTTTTCTAGGGTTTATGTGATTGTTAAGGGATACAAGATGGTGGGTGGCATATTATTTCAAAAAGAGCAAACACTGTCAGAAACTCACTTGTCAGGGAAAGCTGTAGATGGGCTTTCTGGGAACTTCTGATTTCCTCCACTAAGTTTTTCTGTCCTGCTTTTCAAGCAGCAGAAATAACATGGCACCTGCAATTCCACCAGAATTAGTGAAACAGTAATGTCCAAAGCAGTTGATATTTTGGCTCTTTCCTTCAGTTTACAGAATATATAACTTTACAATGGGAAATTAATCTTTTTAAAAGATATTACTTATCCTGGCAGGAAAATGGAGAGTCATTGTATAGCACTGGCAAACATTTCCAAGATGATCACTATTATACTAGTGTCTGATGTGATTTCAAAAATATATGTACTATTTCTGTTAATGTAACCTTGGAGCAAAGACAAGAACAAGAAGAGCAGCCTCCATTTTAGACCTTGCAGTATGCCAAAAGAGTTCAAAAAAAACACCACAGTAAATTATGCAGCTGCCAGGTGAAATGTGGGAAATAGAGCTAAGAAAATTTAGGTTTCTCTAGTTTGCCCCAAATAATACCTTCCCCCAAAGCTGATTAGGCTCTTAGGAAACACCTGCAAATACAGACCTAATTAAAAGCCTGACTTGCCTACAAAGTAGCTCATTACCTTGCAGAAAAATATTTTTTCTGTAAATCTATGTCCTTGCTGCATTTCTCTGTTTATTCTCTGAAATTCTTGTCGTTTTGCTTCTTCTGTGGACACCTCCCTGAAAACAGTTGTAAAGTGGACGCTGAAAACTGGCTCAGCCTCAGAAATTATAAACTTCTGGCTGATTTCTATTTGCACAGCACACTGAAATTCAGAACAAACCATTTGTACTGAAAGCAGACAAAACTAACCTGAAATATGAAATATTTTCCCAAGCTACTGAATTTTTTATGAAAATCTGAGAAAACCTGGTCTCATACGTAATTACAGTGGTGGAGATTTCATCTCTTGCAAAAGACTCTTGATTTTGAAAATAAGCAGGAGCATTCCAGTTCTTGTCACCACCATTGCATTTGCAATCCATATTATTATCCATATATCCATATTATCCAAATCCATATTATCCAAATATACTTAATATTCTTTTCAAGAGCCACCTTTTCGCCGTGCGGACTCATCGCCTGCCCTTCCCCATCAGTAACAACCAGAGATCGGCTCACAGACCTGCCCGCACCCGTTGCTGTGGGCTCTGCTGCCATCAAGTGGAAACCGGCACAAACACTAAGGACCTCACCTCATAAACCCGGGGGTGCTTGTGTATTAATGCCTCGGGTGTTGCCCTGAACCCCCGGGCGTGGACAGCCCACGGCAGAGTGCGGCCAGCAGCTGCCTTGAACACTTCCAGGGATAGGGCATCCACAACTTCTCATGTCTCATAGAACAAAGCCAGAAAAGCACAGGAGGTAAAGGGACAGGGACCAGGGCCAGCCACAGCCCAAGGGTGGCCAGACCATCCTATGGCAATGGGAACATCTCAGAGGTCTGCCCAGCAACTGACCAAAGAGCACAAGTACAGGCTGGTCCCAGTGACGCCTTCCCATTATTTCTGCTGAAGCTGAGCTGCTTTGCAGCAAATGATGCACAAGCATTCAGATCAGCACAGTGATGTGCTCCTCCTCTTTTCTTCCTCTCCCTCTGGGCGCACATACATCTCACACATCATCTTTTTGGTGCACAGAGCAACTTCTCTGTTTGTATCATTTATAGCACATGGAGGCTTACTTGGCTTATTTCAGCATGCTACAACATTCAGAGTTACCTTCAAGCCACAGATGTAAGAAAATATGCTAAGAAAGAAAATAACACAGTAATTTCTGCCTTGTAGACTTTTTGGTCTAGTATGTATTGCATACAGCCACTACTGAGGATGGGATATATTTTTAAAAACATGAAATAGTGTAGAAATCTTTTCTAGACATCATTCAATGAGTGATAAGTGCAAGGAGAGCAGCAAACAGCAGGCATTTTACTCCTCACACGGGAGCAACACCATTTCCCTTTTGGTACCAGGCACAAGGGTGACCAACTCTCCAGCACAAATCACACCACCTGCCACAGTGACCATCCAAGCACCCTAAAATGTTAAATCGCTGTTCAGCTGTTATCTCTCACAGTGATAATTCCAGAGGACGGCCCATCTTTGACAGCAGGTTTCACCTGGGAGTCAAATACACCTTACTGAGCCAATTTGTAGAAACCACATTGCAGATCAAACTAAAATTCCAAAAGTTTAGGATTAATGTTGCCCACTGAGAGATAGTTTGTTTTCAGCTTAGTGTAGACAATTTATAAGGCAAACCTCAACCTTTTTAGGAATGAGTCTATGTCTCAGCTTTTCTGGTTCATGTTTATAAAGGATTCAATCATCAAGGACTCAGTTCATCATGCAGATATATTTTAGCAAAATATTCATCCATGCCAATATTGATGTGGTGGGTGGCAATAGTGCTGTGATCCTTTGACATATTTAATGCTGGATTTGTAGCAAATGAGATAACTTCTGTATACTTCCATAAAGTTTGAATAAGGCATTACATTCAAAAATTTCTGGGTTTTATCCTACACTACTGTATCATGTAAGTCTTTTATAAACTGATCATGTTCCATTCTAAATATACTCTTCTATTCCCTGTAGTCTCCATAAATTTGCTTCTCAGATGGTTAAAAGTTTTCTTAGCTAAATTTTATTACATGAGGTGGTTTGGGATTTTTTGCCAATTCGGTCTTTCAGTTTAAATCATCTTCACTCAGTGAATATTTTCTCCTTTCCCTGACATGTCTGTCCTGATGCATTTATATAGAGCAGCTATATTACTTGCTAACCATTTGTTTGGAAGGTTAAACAAGACCAAGTCTTGCCAGATCTTTCTGCATTGATAATATTAAATCAGTTTGTACTTGCCTTCCATTACATAAATGTGTGTGACCAAATAAAGGAATGGCAGTTGAAAATAAAGGCCAAAAATACTGGGGAAAAGGGGATGCCATTCAGATCCCTGTAAATAGGGATGGGAACATGGCAGATGTCTCTGTTCCACGGAGACAGCCAGACTGAAAAATCACAGCAGGAATTTGGTCTGAATGGAAATATAAAAAATGTTGTACAAAACAATCTGAGACAGTTTTGGTTTAAGTGGAAATCTCTTATCCAACCCTAAATGAAGGGTTTAGTTTGGTTGTCTTTTTGCTTATTTGGTCTTTTTGTAAGCCTTGCATTCCACTTTCTTGTTTAGACGAGAACTTTGTAGGTTTCAGATAGGTAATGTCAAATACAAAATATTTCATTCTGAAAATGTCAAAATGAAATGTTTTTTATCCTCCTCTTAAATATTTATCAGATTCAACATGACCTCCCAGTTTGCTTACATGAGATGTCCATTTTTGGCAAACATACCGATCCTCAGAACAGAAAATGGCCCATACCTGCTAGATCAGCTTCATCTTATTCTTGATCCTGGGAAAAACAGTTTATAATGGTATCAGCAAAAAAAACAAGTAAAAGGGAGAGGGTGAAGAGATTTCAGTCATTATCTGCTTCTCCCAATAGCAAAGCTAAGAAATATCAAATGTAGTAGCAGATGGCAGTTTAAAAAAAAATTATTTTCACCAAAGAATTCCTTTTTACAGAGTATTATGAAGAAGTTTACACGGACTAGAGGGATAAATTTATGGAAGAGAAACCTTAAAGAATGACTGAAAACAAAGACATCACCTCTGACTTCGGAAGCTGCCAAGCTGCAAACTGTTGAAGGCTAGAATAACATTTTGGCAAACGATTGCTGAGTGCTTTCTCTGCTCCCCGTGGATGTACCTCTGGACATTTTCTGAGGGAGGATACCGAGCCAGACAGACCCTTGATCTGACCCACTCACTGTCTGGAGCGTGTCAGTGCAAAGAATGCAAAGGAACAGAATTAATGAAAGAAGCAAACTCGGCCGCTCTGCCTGTTGAGCACAGCTGAGTTTCAATGGTACAAGCCCTATTAAAAATGTCCCATTTGATGTCTGCAATGCTCTTCAGAGTTCCTACTGAAAAATGAGCAGCTGCCCATCTGGGAGACTTTAACAACCCAGATATTATCTGTTTTATTTCCCTATTGGTAAGCTTATGATAGCCTGACCTATCAAACTGTTTCCTATGCCAGACTAGTCTACTTTATTTCTTTTTGTCCTGTGTAGTGATTCAGATCTGTTGAAAACAGCAGTGTCAATAAATAAACAGAAGGCAACCTGCTAAGGTCTTCTGCCAAGAAAAGGAGAGGGGAAAACCCAACATAATTTAATTCAGACACTTAATAGCTTTCAGTCCATCACACACCAATACTCTGTAGTTCCCTTCATTTTGCATAAACATTTAGCACAGCAAGGGCGGAAAGCTGCTCCTCAAACCCACCTTTTCCCACTCAATGCTGATTTCATTGCATCCTTTAAAGAATGGGCTGGCAGCATTACTCTGCCTTCTCTTCTAAAATGAGCAGAGAGAAAATTAAACTGATTAAACCCTTTTTGAAGCCTTAGTCCTTTGGTTGGGTTCTTCTGCATCATGGGGACAGCTGTTGGTCTCACTTGAATGCGAAGCCTTGAAAAAGTACTTGAAAGTCAGCTCTGTGATTCATAAGCAGCAAGTGGAAACCACTGTCAGTGGAGCTGAAGAGCCAGTGTGTGGAACACTGAAAGAAGAGTGCGGCTACAGAGAGGAAATCTCTGGTTTTGTAACACCTGTATCAGCTTTCTCATTAATTATTGCTCAAAAGAGTAATGTTTTTGCCACTTTTAGAAGCATAGGAACTGTCTTCTCAAAGAAAAAGATGTTACCCTAAGTTTACAAATGAAATTAGTTCTCAAAACCTTGACTCTTGGTTTACTTGCTAGAAGTTTGTACAGTTTAAAAAAAGTACAGTTGGTATATTCTGATTCCCAGCTGCATAAAAAATGCAAATATTCAATACTGTCAGAACAGTATTTTGTCTGCCAACAGCTCCTGATTTCATTACTGGAATGGTGTAATTCTGTAACTGGGAGTTTATTGTCCATGATGGTGAAGGGAGTGACAGAGTTCACACAAGATTACATGAATCACACACCAAAAATCAGGGTAAGGTTGCAAAAGAAACATTATGCGATGACTCACTGCTTAAGGACTACGTTAATTAAATATTAATCAGGGCCTGAAGTGTCACATTGAGAGCTCACTTCAATTTGTGGCCCCAATTACAGCTACAAACACTTGGAAATGTGCCCAATGAGACACAAAACACCTTGTTGAAGTACTTGGGCACAGCACTTCAAGTCGTGCATGCTACTGCATGAAGGGAGGGAAAATGCGGAAGAAAAATCAGGTGGAAAAAAACAGTAGGGAATGACATGGATCCATTAGCATTTGTGCCATAGAAAGATGCTACTGACAGAGGAATAGTCAGAGGCGTGTAGGTGTGGAGAAAGAGAGGAGGCCACTGGTAGTAGGGAAGGTGCCAGGGAAGGTGACAGCCAAGAGAAACGGTGGGCTCAAGATGAGGGACCACCACCACTGCCCTGCACTGCAGTAGCCTACCCTTACCTCCACCCTAGTGCTCCCATGCAGTGCCAGGCACGTAGACCTGATGGCCCGCAGTACAATCCCAGTAAGGCTGGGATCTGCTTTCAGCCTAAAGAGGAGCTCTAAAATACATCAGGTGTTGGAGCTGCAACTGGGAAGCTGATCTTGGTGGTTTATTCTGAAGGGGAGGGTTGTACTGATGCAGCAGTGGCTGCTACATGGGTGTTCAGAAAGTCTCACCTGGGTTCTTTATTTCCCAGGGGAAGGTCCCTTGTTTCACCTCTGTTTCTCTGTTCTCAGTCTGTAAAATGAGATTCCTTCCACCCTAAAGAACTGTTCAACGCTAAATACATGCCTGGATGTTCTGGTAATAAAAAAATGTGGAAAATCACAAAAGGAAATTATTATCTTTTTCTTTTCAGAGCAGGTTTTAGAGATTTAAAGCAATATAGAAGAGAGGTCATTCACTGAATGAGGGAAGAGCTGATGATAAAAGATGTGCTGTAGATAAAGTATTGGATAATGCATGTGATAATTAAAAACTACGTAATAATGCAGCTGGACAAGAAGTCTGACATAGGATTTTGCAGTGATTCATTTTTTAATGTTAGCCTTACAATTTTAATAACATTCATTTACTTCTGACTGTGTAGCACACATCAGAGACATTTCAGATCACCATGTGATACAACATTCAGTCCTTAATTAATCTAAAATATGCAGCAGGCCTTTGTATATAGTAAGATGCAGGTTTTTTTGAAAGAATCAATTTTTTAAGATACTGTCAAATACTTCCGAAATTAGAATCTCAGTAAGCACATCAGGAATTTAAATTACTAGTTGCTTCATTGTTGCTCTGTGCACTAGGTAGCTCACAAGTACAACAGGGTTGATGAATCCATCTAAGTTTTTCTCACACGATACATACATATACAAATAGACACACTCACACACGCGCATACACTTGTACACAGAGGCACACGCCTACCTACCTCTCTCATTACAACTTTCCCTTTGCCTGAGTTTCTCTCATTGAGGGTATTTTAGAGTTTCAAAAGAACATCAGTTGTGTTCACCTGCATTGTATTTCTCTTTAAAAATGTTTTTCGATGTTTGCCACTCCCCCCTGGTTTGGTGGCCTCTGCAAATTTGTCAAGAGGGTACACTCTGTCCCCTCCTCCAGAGTGTTGGTAAAGATGCTAAATGGGGCGGGTCCCAGGACAGACCCACAGAGCATCCCACTTGTTAATGGCCTCTAAGGTAGAGTGTGCCCCATTAAATGTGACGCTATAAGCCCAATCATGCCACCAGCTTTTACTCATTTTGTTTTACCCCCATGTGGCTCACAGTGCCCTAACTTGTTTTATCCACTTTTCTGTACACAGCCCTATGTAACTGATACCAAAATTCTTGTGGTAACAAAGGTCAGTGTGAGTGTATACAGGAATTTGTGTTCTCCTAGGAGACAAAGTAAGTCGCATCCTAGGAAATGTCCTTACAATAACACTAGGCAGTCTTATTAATGTGATGATTATGAAAATGCTGCAAGACAGACAAAAATCCGGGTTCACATCATGCAAGAACACAACGTGACAACAGTTATTAGCAGAGACGCTGAAAGAAAAGAAAATGACTTAGAAAGAAAGGCAATGAATGCTAATTGTCTGCTGCCCATAATTATGTCAGGGAAACTGGACTCTTTCCAAAGCCAGGCACTTTGAGCATTGCTGTGCAACAATGAAAGAGCTATTTGGGGTCAGCAGTAACTGTAAAATGAATGGACAGCAAAGGAGTGCTTCATTACTCAGCTTGACTGAAGACAGAAGACGATCACTTTTATATTCTGTCCCTGAAGCTGACCACAACTAAGGCAAGCCAAAATTATGACGGTTAATGGGATGCCACTGAGATTCAAATGTTGTGTAGAATCCCACAGCATGTGAAGTCAGAGCTAGTAACACATTTCTGTGGTCTAATTAAAAACAATAACGGAAATTTAATGAACCCTGTGTTAGTGCAATGGGATAAATTTGTATTAAAAGAGTGGTCCTAACGAGAGAAGATGGAACATTTGTGAGAGATGAAAAAAATCCCAGCTGGCCAAAGGATCAGAAGGTCAAACATATTTCATCACTGTTTTTAGTTTCCTGGGAGAATTACAAACAGAAGGATCTTTGAGAAACTTAAGCAAGAAAAATAGCTTTAGCAGCACCTGAAACCATAGTAGGCAAAGGTATTTCAATGGCATTCATTGTAGCCTGAAGAGAGAAATTACTCACTTTTCTGGGTGAAATGTATTAACCTCTAACAGGCAGTGAGTCAATAAAAATGATTTAAGACTTCTTTGTGGCCTGAAATTCCATGAATCTATGAATACTAGACGACACCTGTGCAAAGCCAATTGCTTATCATTCACACCATGATCTTCTTTGTTTCCTCAAGTATTAAAAGGACAATGTTCTTCTTCTCTATCTGCCTACTTGCACATCTTGAAAGAGTTTGTAATGACATACCAGAGACCTTGTGAGTTGTTGCTGCCCTCTGGATGACCTATTTGGAAGCTGTGAACTTTGAACTCATGTGCAGAATTGCAGCTATGCTGCTACCAGCCCATGATAATAAATGAGAATACGACTAGGCCCTGGTTCTTTCATTTTTACCAAATCCTTCATTCCAAACCATGGATTTCGCACAAATCCTATAGCTCTCACAGTTCTGTAAGGACAGTGACTGCAGAATGTGAGCCTTGGTTTACTCCCATCCCAAGACATAGAAGAAAGCAAGGGCATCTTTGAATGAAACAATTCCATAGCCATAAAGGTTTGAGCACATGGTAACACAAAAAGATTTTCCACAAGGTAGGGAGGAAAATATAAGTGCCTCTTAGGAGCATGTAGGAGAAGGAATGGTTTTCCTAAAGACAAGACAGGTGGGAAGGGTGACAGGCAGAGAGAGAGGGGGTTGTTTGGGAGTTCTCTCTTGGTGCTCAAGCTTTGGTATTGGGGAAGAAGCACCCTGTGCCTCTCCCTGACTGCAGCGATCAGCTGCCTGCCTGGAGGGTCAGGGAGGGTTTATTGCCCTGCACTGCGGCCGATGCCATGCCATGAGATTTTCATTTGCACCTCTGCTGCTCCTCCCTTGCAACACTGCAGTCTGACAGTTACTTTCCTGTGCAGCTGTGCACCCACATACCTCAAGGGTGCTGGGGCAGACTTTTGTACCTCTCCATCCCAAATGTTGTCATCTCGCTAGCTTTGCACTCCTGGGTTGGGACCACAGCCATGGCCATTGCATTGGATTTCTCATGAGAAGCATTTGCTACCACTGTGTGAACCACCCCTTTTGGCTTTCTCTCCCTCTTCGCCATTTGTTTTGTGGCTTTTTGTACATAACATTATGGTAGGGAATATGAGGTGTCTGGCAGCTGCCAATAGCAGGAAATAGCAGTGTTTTAGGTAGCCAACCAGCATTTCTCAGTGATACATTTGCAAAAAGCTGAGGAGACCATTAGCATTGGGCAACATGTACGCAATCAAACTATGCTCTGAGCAGTATGATTAGCACAAGGAAAAGGGTGAGTAATAAAGAGGTGGAGCACATGGGGTGGAACCATATAGTTACTCTAGGAAGAACATCTGTGAGAGAACACCAAAGAGAACACAGGAGAGGAAGGCTCTCTGAAAATGTCCACCACTACCACTACTTCACCTCTCAGCTAGCTGCCATGAAAAATTCCCTTTTCTATTTCCATTTCCATTTTCTTGTATTCCATTTCTCCTTTCTTTTTTTCCCTTTCCCATTTCCTTTCTCCTTTTTCCTTTTCCCTTTCTCAAATTCACGGATTTTGTTGATCTTTCCTTGAATATGGCCATTCCCACCAGAGCTGACGTCCCTCAGTTTTTTATATCTTCAGTCATATCCAGACACACTCTCTGTAAAATATCCATGTGGATGTTGTTGGATAAAACAGCTGGGTAATCTGACACTTCAGCAATTTATTGTTGCTGCCTAGGGTGCCTGGTGTTTCTAGTTTTAAGTTTGTAACAATTTCATATTAATTAATACCTAATGAGCAAAGATCTTGCTGCTTCTTGTCTGTTCTTTTTGCATATAAAGACTCTCATCCACAAAATTCTGTACATTTGTCTCTCAGCCAAACATTTCTTCTTTCAAAAAACTGTCCTCTCTGCCTCTCTTGTACCTTAGTTACTTTATCTGTGGCAAAGAGAGCATTGATACAAGGTTCTTACAGCTGTGTGCAAAGTACTTTGACTCTACAGATGGGAAGGGACTTAGATAAGTATGGGTGTTCTTTGTTAGGTAGAGCTTGTTGACAATTAAATCTTTTTCAACAAATAAGTCCTCAAATTAGACCATTCTGAGATCAGTTTACTTCATTTCACCAATCTAGGAACTTGGTGACAAAGGAGAAGGGAAGCTGCTGGAAAACACATGGAGAGATGCCTGGTCAGGTTTTTCTATTGTTCTTTTATTACAATCACAGCAAATGAAAAATCCCTGATTCCCAGCTAATTATTAATTAGAAGTGTGACCTATTTCACCTGTTTTACTGATACAGAAAGTAGGAATCTAGTTCAAACATCTGGTTTTCTCCTACAGTTGAGAGGGAGACAGATTCCTGAAGAGCAGTCCATCCAACTGTTAGGATACTACAATCTCATCTTTATCTAGTATCTGTTTATCTACTAAACCTACTGTAACTAAAATGCCCTGGCATTATTTGTACAGTGTTGTAGTTGGATGTCTTTGGTTGCTCATAATCTTTTTGTGAAAAAGCAGACTCCTGAAATCCCCCTTCTCAGTTTTTTCAAGATATGTCTTTTTGGGTGACTGGAGAAATTCTACTATTCCTTAATTTTTTTTTCCCACTATTTCCAGTACTTTGAATGTGAAGATCATCTATTTATGTATTGTGTGATAGCCGGAACTTCTTCTGTACTAACAATTTCCCATAACACAATGTTTTGTCAACATGTTTCCACATTCAATTCTAAAATGATGTGAAAACAGTTAAGGCATCAGTCACTGGACTACTCCTTAAGGAGCTCCACTCCTGACTTTCCTCTGCATAGCACATTCCCCTTTCAAAGGCACCTATTGCTGTCTCTCCTCTATCTAATTTCTTATTCACCTTAAATTTCTTCCACTAATTTGCATCTTCTCCAATTTCCCATATGGCTGGTAGGCCAGACAGATGACATCGATGGCATTTCTTTTGTCTAGAAAATGAGTTAGCAAAGAATGATGTCAGGCTATTCAAATGCAATTCACACTCAGTAAACCCAAGCTGCAATTTATCTCATTCTCAATTTTTTCATTGTTTTTGGTTTCTTTTTCCATCAAAATATGTGTCAGGGCCCTGAGGGCACTCATAGTACTTAATTGCCCCGATCAGCCTTGCCTGAGGCCTCCACCCACCCCTGCCAGCTCCTTCAAAACTGCCAGCCCTGGTTGTCCCCTGACGACCTGTTCTTGAACTTCTCATACCTTTGGGATCAGAATAACGGGTCTGTAGTTACATAAAGAACAGTTTCAACCATCTCTAAATAACATCACTGCATTTTTATGCTTTCCCTGACTTGAAATCTGTGTGGAATCACTGGTATTAGACCACTGTTATTAGAATACACCTTTGTGTATTCTCAGGTCTCTTTACAGAGAATTTGTAATGGAGATGACAGTCTGTCCCTGACCTGAACTCATAAATCTCACTGATGTTCTTGCATGCACCTCAGTTCTGTAACTTTTATTTCTATATTCTTAATTACAGAGCTATCCTGCCTTTGCCCATATGTTCAGCATGATCATTTTTACTAACAAGTGGAAAGTAAAACAATTAATGCTTCGTCAGAAAATATCTTCCCATAGATCCTTCTTCAACCAGGTTTTTAGGTACATGCCAAAATTACAGGCCATGGGGAAAATTTGCATGTTTAAACACTTCACTCTATTGGAAACCTATACCCAGTTGCCAAGCTTGCTGTCACAAGATTAGTGGCATTCTGCACTTCATCTCACATAATGTAGTCTTCAGGCATTTCAAGGAGCTGACACAGGTGTCAAGAGACACTTCCCAAGGCTAAATATTGGAGCTTGCATTTTAATACAGTACATTATTACCAGCAAATATTCTCATCTAGCAGCCATGCACCATATGGTTATCTAGTTTCAAGCAGATTGCTAACTTCAGACCACCTTAATTCAAACAAATCATGTCATTCTCTTAATATATTGGAGACTGCATCTGTTATCCTGCACCTGTCACTACTGCAGCAATAGAATGATTTATGGTTCCAAACTTCAGCATGTTATGAAGTGGCACATGGATAGATGCACATGCCACCATCAGTTTGGGAACAGATGGAAGTGTAGCAGTGTCATAAACTTCAGACATTATTTCCTGATAATATCAAAGCTCTCTGAAGGACAGTTCTTTTAAGAAACACACCTAGAAACTGGTTGCTCGCCAACATCTGCATGTTTCTTTGATAACGGGAACTGCACTAAACATCTGTGGGTTTAACTTGTCATAGATGACAAGGTTCATTTAAAAAATTTGTCCACGCTGGAGAAATGAGGATCAGTACACAGCTTTGGAGTACAAACAAGAGAAGAACCTCTCTAACTGCTCAATTTAAAGGTGATTTTGAAGGAATTGAGTGTGTGTGTGTGTGTGTACTATGTACACTTTAGAGAAAACAAGCACTCTCCTTATTCAAGAACTAGTAACGAAAAATATTCATAACCTGGTGAATAAAAAACAACTGCAATCTTGTTTTTAAGTTGTTCTTTCTTAAAGATAAGATTAATTTCACTTAACCTCACCAATCCAATATAAACATGTGTGTCTCTTGTGGCCCTATGGACAAGGAAGGACAGTTTCACTCATGTTAAAAATATATGTCAAAGATAAGTATCTCTTCAGTAAGTGCAGAAGATTTTTTTTGCATTATATGCCAAAATTTCACCACATAAAATAAGATCAACCCCAAGACTTTTCTAAACATTAGGTGTTGGAATATATTAAGATTGCAGATTATCATGGCTTGTTCAGATTAAGTTACTAATTCATCTCTTTGCCCCAATTTTTTTTCACTAGCTCCCTGCCTTAGCTTCCATTTACAATTGAACAATCATATATTACCAAGAAATTCCTGCTGATGTCTGGGTTTTTTCAAAGTGGTTAAACATACCTTTAAACATAATTTCAGTTACAGACTGTTTGAACACCATGAAAATAATTCAAGTAGCTTGAAATACTACCAAACACCTTGAAGACATTTACTTAGGAGAGCTTTGGTTTTTTTCTATTCTACGATTTCAGCTTTCATAATTATTTTATGCTTAGAGAGCAGCAGAACACAGCTTTCTTCATTATCACATAAGTATAATACCTTAGACAGCAAGGTGAGGTGGACTAGAAATGAATTTCTGTATAGTCTTTCTTCTCTTTTATGACCAAATTGGAGCAGCTGAATTTCTAGTGCCATATAATTTTGTACATCCCTACAGGCAGACTACTTTTTTTGTTTTTCATTCATACCAAGAATCTGTAAATGACACCTGAGCTGGTCAGAAATTTTCTGTAATAAATTGTTATACTAGAGTCTTTCACTCACATTACTTTTTTGATTGTTATGTGACTGATTCCATGCCAACTTGCTTGTTTCCTCAGTAGGGATCAAGAGATGCAGAAAAACTTCAGATTCCTCAGCTTTTGAGCTCTGTGACTCCGGAGATTAAACAAGGCAGCTAAATTCACTGTTTCTTTAGAAAATTACTGGCTGAATAATGAAGGAGCATGCATTTGATTAGTTATCTCTACATTTGTGTTCTTAAGAGCTTCATCCTGTCCCAAACAAGAAAGCTCGTTAGAGCTTCAACTTCAAAGCTCTCAGACTCTTTTATAGGCCACCAAGCAGGATATTGTTAAACAAGAGCCCTTGAGATCCGTGAAGTGTATCTGCGGCTAGATATTGAGGATTTTTTTCTGCATTAAAACTTCTGGAGTATTAATTTCTGGTCCCAGTTCTCAAAACTATTTTTTAAGATGCAGAATTTGCTTTTTCAGCAAGCTGTGAACTACACACCGTACACTAACAGATGTTATGATACATCTCAGTAGACATCTCACAGCTCACTAGAGTTTTCACATTTGTTTGATGCCATGCTGCAAGATTTTGAGGGTTTTTGGATGTGCAAATTTGCAGCTAGAGTACTTTAAAGGAGTTTCAAAATGGCCTATAGACATCTCATTCCACTGATTTCAAACATACTTTCGCATTCTGTACAGTAAAAACAAACATTTTGGAAGTTATCGTTATTGCTTCTGTGGCAAATACTCTGCAAGAGAAGACAATGCTCTGTAGATTAGAGATTTTTCTAGTCCCTATACATTATGAAAATTATTGATGCTATATGGTTGTGCTATAGAGCTTAAAAGGTATTCAAAATGCAAAATTATTGTCGAGCTGTTAGAAAATTAGCACTGTTTTCTAAAAAATGCATGTGTGCATTTCCATTCCTGAATGGAAACTGGTCTTTAAGAACACACGTAAGTAAACTTTAGGACATTGGACCAAACTCTGCTTTGACATAAACACAGTAAAATCTCAGTGTCTTACTGAGAATTAAGAGGTTGCAAATGAAGACAGATTTTCACCAGTACCAAGCAAAGGAAATGTACCCGTCTTGTATAAGTCACAAATTTAATTTTTCTATTAAAATTGAGCTGGCTTAGAAAAACCACAATTCTCAGTTAACGGCTTCACCCATACAAGAAACAGAAAATACTATGCCAACCTTATGCTTTCAAGTGAAAATACATTGTGAATGTTATTAATTATTTAAGGATGGATCCAAGACTTGTGGAAGTCTGCCATGTATTTTAATAGATTTTGGAACAAGTCTTTCAGAATCATAAACAGGTTAATAGTAAATTGAAAATGCTACAGAAAGCAATCTCAATGATCCGTCATTGTTTTAGATCCCCTAGAGTTGAAAAATCATCTATACAACATATTTCTGATATGTGAAACTACATATGCAGGGAAATGTGCATATAGAAATAAACATTATTTATGATTTTTCTTCTGTTTTTTACATTTTATATATAGGCTATTTCAACTTGAAACTCAGCAGCCTGAGGAAAGTGAGAAAGTTGGTAAAAATTCTGAATAAAAAAGACGAAGAAATCATAGCTCTCTGAAACTATGAAAGGTCAGTTGATTTTAAAATGTTTCTCTACCTTGCCAACAATTATACACAAATGGACTTATTTAGCAAATCAATGGCTGTCATGATTGATATTCTTTATGCAAATTACTAATGTCACCAATTTTCTAAATTTAATCATAATTTTGGTAATATTTAGTGCTTTTCTTATAGTTCTAGGTCCTTTCAATGCAATAACAATGTAGGCTTCATGAGAAGCTAAATTAAGTTTCCAGTCCCTAGAGCTAAAGAGAAAGCAGCATGCCAAGGGACAAAACCAAATAGCTAACAAAAGGGTCAATTAAATCTGCAGGGGTTTTTATCCCAAATCATACTTTTTGGAACTACTATGATTTAGCAGCACTGAAATACTGTTACGAATACAAAAAAATGCTAATCTTTCAGGACTTGGGAGCTTATTATATTCTCATCATATGATTATATGATTATATTCTCATTCAGGCCATGTTAATCAATGTAATTTTGGGCTTGGAAGTAGAATTTGGTTGGTGAGACAATTTTTCTTACGTTACTGGCAGTCTCTTTATTCCCTTCCTGAGATACATCCTTGTCTCAAAACCAGACTGGAACCCCAGGTACTACCCCCAAAAGAGTCAGTTGAGCTGAATCAGTCAAAGCAAGAGCAGCAGCAAATGTTAAGACTTGATTTCAGAAAATATGGTCGTAGGAAGGTGAAAGAATCAGGATTTTTTTAGACTAAATGAATGAAAATATAACATGTTTGTATGCTCTTACATAAAATAATGCCAAAATGTGGAAAAGGCTAACTCATTCTGCATTCCTGTGATGGACAGGACAAGTAATCAGAAAATTAACATGCAAGAAGGCTCACTTAGGTTAGATATTAATAAATGTAATTTCACATGGTTTCATAATAGCCCTTTGACCTGTCCCTCACGAACCCAATGTGTGTTAGAGAAAAAGCTGTCTTGTAGAGAGGATATTCCTTGTATTAGTGGTAACAGAAAAAACCCCCACAGCTTTCAACTGTAAATATGAATAACTTCCTAGATTCTTTGATTTGTGGAAAGCAAAAAGGCAAAGCAGAAAAGTAGAAATTAAGTGGTGACTTACAGGTGCTTTTTCCATACCCTTCAAGTTTACATTTTATCTTAACGAATCCACAGTTATAATAATGTAAGATTATTCCCCACATGCTAGAGGAATTGTCCCATCATTCCCATTCAACTATTAAAAATGATGAGTCTGTGCTTGAACCACACTAATCCAGTCACTTTTTAAGGCATTAAGATCTAATGTATACACTCAATCATAAGTTTCATATAACAAGACCTTGATGTAAAGGGCTCATTAAACCAGCCACTGAAATTATAAATAAACTCCTGCAAATTGCAACTTCTTTTTTCAATCCACCTAGAAAAATTATGTAGTTACATTTATTTACTCCTTTTACCTGGAAGTATCAAAGTGCTTGAGAAATTTTAATTATTCTCTCAATAATCCAACAAGGTAGCAAAGTGTTACTGTGACCTATTAAATCACAAGAAAATAGAATGACAAAGACTAAGTCACTTTCCTGAGATCATGCAGAAAATAACTGGCTATCATTAGAGCATATTAAATAATTTTTCTTTTGTATTTACTAGATAGTGTTTCCTCTGTAATCATGATAATGTCACAATTGCTTATTTATGTCAGAATTATGCTGAAGTAATTCCACTATGTTGCAATAACTGATGGAAATGAGAATCTGGTCCATCAGGTGTGACATTTCTACTTCTGTTGTCATTTGCTCTTTGTCTCAATATTAACAGAAAAGTTTGGTGTTTCATAATAGCGCCTGATCAGATCCAATTCCAAGCTGAAAGTAGAATACATCACCGGAGGGAACAGACTCAATGCAAGTGATTAAAGGTCAGCTGCAAGATATTCTGCTTCCCAAACTGCATGTGGAAATTATACTACCCATGCAGTACCATAATACAATAGATGTCTATTAGACAAAGTAAAAATGCAGAAACCTCACTGTGATAATACTGTCTTTCAATAATGTAATTACTTCATTTACATTACAACTTCACTCAGGTCAGAAAAGACTTCCAAGATCATTAAGTCCACCCATTACCCCAGCACGGTAAGTCTCAGGTTTTTCAGAGTCAGCCAATAATGTCCCATTCCTTGTCTTATCATAGACTCATTTTGGTTCAAAAAGACCTTTAAAGGGACATCTTCAACTAGACCAGATTTCTCAGACCCCATCCAACATCACCTTGAATGTTTCCAGGGCTGGGCATCAACTCCAATCTGGGCAACCTATTTCAATGGTTCACCACTCTCACTGTAAAAAATTACTTCTTTATATCTACTCCGAATCTACCCTCTTTTAGTTTAAAAACACTTGTCCTATCTCTCACTTAAGGTCCTATTAAAAACTCTCATCTTTCTTATAAGCCTCTTTTAAGTACTGAAAGTCCTCAGTGAGCTTTCCCAGGAGCCTTCTCTTCTCCAGACTGAACAACAACAGCTCTCTCAGCCTGTCTTCATATGAGACATATGAAGATCATCTTCATGTCCCTCCTATGCACCTGCCCCAATAGGTACATGTCTTCTGTCTGTTGAGGATCCCAGACCTGGATGTCTCACCAGAGTGGAGTAGAGGGGCACAATCATCTTCCTCAGCTTGCTGCAGCCCAGAATATGTCTGGCTTTCTGGGATCAGAGCACACATTTCCAGGTCATGTCCTGATTTTTATTCACCAGTATTCCCAAATCCTTCTCTACAGGGCTGTTCTCAATCTCTTTATCTTCCAGCCTGTGTTGTACCAGGGCTTGACCCAATCCAGATGAGGTACCTTGCACTTGGCTTCTCATGAGGTTCCCATGGGTCCACTTCTCAAGCTTGTCCAGGTCCCTCTGGATGGTATCCTCTTCCTCAGGTGTGCCAGCTGCACCACTCAGCTTGGGTTCATTTGCAAACTTCCTTCCGCTGTCTATGTCACCAATGAAAACAATAAATTGCAGTGGTCCCAATACACACCCCCGAGGGACACCACTCATTTCCAATCTCTACCCACACACTGAACCATTCACCACTACTCTCTGGATGCAATCATCCAACCAATTCTTTATGCCCTGAATAGTTCATCCATCAAATCCGTATCTCTTCAATTTTTGACAGAAAGATGTTGTGGGAGACCATGTCAAAGGCTTAACAAAAGTCCAGATAGACTACATGAGTAGCTCTTCCCTTGTCCACTGATACAGTCACCCCATGGTAGAAGGCCACCAGTTTGGTCAGGCATGATTTGTAAGGCAGGACACCTCCCTGTCCTCCATGTGTCTTGCTGACACTGAACCATTATGATTCATCCCATATATTAAGCCATTCGGATTATTGCAGGTGGGAACAGATCTACAGCAGATGGGAACAGATTATGGTTCCAAAATGAGTATTTTTTGTCCACCTAGCAGAATATATGCAGTAGGTTTTGTCCAGCTCTGCTTTGCCTCTCGTGACATTAATTAATGTGCAAAGTAGTTGTATAGAGTTATATTAATAGATCAGTGGCTTTCACTGAGTGCTCACTTGGGCATCTCTGCATTGCTTCTCAAAGGCCCACTTAATATGGTTAAGCAAATAGTTCACAAAAGTCTTAAACTTGCTTCAGTGAAAAGTTTTCAATGGAAAACCATTATTATTAAATTGGATACTTATATTCTTTTACCAAAAAAAGAAAAAAAAAAACCTAATCAAACAAGAGGAGCAAGTTAGTTCTGTGGTTTGTTTTTTTTTTAAAAAGGATGCCTGTAAGACCAGAAAGGTGTTATTTTAGAATTCTTCACAATGCCTTTTTGATGTTGAGATTCCCAGTTTATTGTTGTGACAGCCTCTAATAGCTGTTTAACATATCTGTGCACTCCAGTCTCCCACACCTTTTCACAGTAGCAGCTATATATTCTCCCTGCCCCAAGGGCACTAAGTAGTCTGTAGTTCTCTTTTTCCCTTATTTTGCTTATTTTTTCTAGGAAGACAGTGTGATTAACGTCTCCTTGGAAAATGTCAGGCAGCATTCACTCTGCTCTAAGTCAGCCAAACCAATTCCCTTCTAAATTTATTAAACAAAGCAGTCCTTCTATTACTACCAGAACTACTTTTACTCACTAGTACTGCAGGAACACTGCAGTGCCTCAGCTTCATTTTGTTAGGTGCTCCAGCAACACATTGCAAATAATTGAACCTGTTCTTAGGGGAAAAAGAAGGATAAACAATGGATATCACTAATAAATGGGAGGAAATGCAAACTAATCATAAGAAACATTTTATGCCAGATTTATTAGAGGGGAAAACTGAGACAATTAATTCTATTTTGATGATAAGTAGCAAGCTACTCAGTATATGCAACTACAAACAAATGCTCTCTTCTCCAAAATATGAACATGCCACTCTGGAAAAGGCAGTGCATCCTGGAGCAAAAGAGTGTGAATCCTCTTTCTCCTTGCCAGGCATGAAGGCCTATAGCATAAAGCAGGCACCAAACCTTCAACACATTTGTAGATTCCTTCTACCCGATATTGTGATTTTAATTATCAGATGCCTATGCACTCCTGTTCTTCACAACCAACTTGGTATTTGGACACTGTGATCTTTTCTGGGCACGGAGAGACCCTTAAATCCTTAAAAGTCCCTGACGAAACAGAACTTCACCGGCATTACTTCTTTTCTGGAGTTCACATTTCTTTTCATATCCAATATCATCTGCCCTCTGGTGCATTCACAATTCATCTCTGAACAGTCATAGTGTTTGAAGGACAGTAATATTCTGAAAACTAATATTCTGAAAAGAAACCTCAAATGGCACTGTATGGATGCTGCTTTTATTGTCTCCTTGGTGCCTCTAATGCAAGCTGTTTACTTTGGCATATTTGAAAGACCACGCTGTTATTTGTCCTAAAATTTGCTACAGATTGATTTGATAATCATGCCAAGTTCTTTCTGTTTCTGATGTCTTCAGTCCTAATAATTCAACTCATTTATCAATGGCAGTAAAGGAATGGAATGCCTCTCGCTGTGCAGAGCTCGCAGAAGTACAAGTGAAAGAACTTTATCAATTTACATGTCCAGAAAGTGCTATAAAACAGTCAGCATGGTTCCTATATGTTGCATTTCTGAATTCACATAACTGTAACCATTCTATTTTGCCCATTTTTATGACTTTCATTGTATTTCCAGAGTAGCCCTTGACACAGATGGAGTCAGCCTCCTGAGGACACAGTGCTCTAATGTCCACACAGAAAAGCAGATCACCAGAAAGAGGGTTTACTTTCAATCCTTTGTTAATGATAAATTCACATTCTGTTTTTAAGAAATTAAATTCGAGGAAGACTAGAAAATTATGGGATCTAGAAATCTACCTGCATGTATTTCCTGCAACATTTAAGTGAATTTTCAGGTGAAATCATCACAAATGTAAATGTGTTCCTCAGGCAAAACACAGCTCATGCTTACCACTTGCATCCACTTTCAAACTTCATGGTTCCTTGATAAATTACTCTTTGTATTTCCACAGACAAATTCTGAACCAGTGTGTCTCATTTGCCTGTATTGGAGATCCTGATATGTCACCAGCAGTAGGACAAGAGGGCATGGTCTTAAGCTGTGCCAGGGGAGGTTTAGGTTGAATATTAGAAAAAAATTCTTTAGAGAGTAATCAGATATTGGAATGGGCTGCCCAGGGAGGTGGTGGATTCACCATCCCTGGAGGTTTATAAGATGAGCATGGAAGTGGCACTCAGTGCCATGGTCCAATAACCATGGCAGTGTTGGATCAAGGGTTGGACTTGATGACCTTGGAGGTCTTTTCCAAGACAACTTCTGTTCTGCAGCTGTGGTAAAATCTACAGCAAATTCTTTGGGTTTTTTAATTTTTTCTTTTTTTTTTTTTTTTTTTTTTTTTTAGATTAAAAAACCTAAAAATTTTAATAAAAACTACAAGTAAAACATGAATGCATAATTGTCTTTATTTTGTATTCCTTAATTTATCTATCTTGCAGGTAATGATTTTTTTCTCTATACCCTCTAAATCTGTATGTTCATAAACCCGGAAACTGGATGCAAGTTTTACAATATTCTTAGTATGCATTTCATCATAAGCATTTGGTTTTTTATTCCTTCCAGTCCTACTTCAGTGTCGAACATAGAATCACATGTACCGATACACAGTCTGGTCCACTATAAACCACAGTGAATAGATATTTTGATGCTTTAAGGACTTAGTGAAATGAAAATCTAAATGCATACTAAAGTTCTGGGCTGCAGCATATATGTTTCAAATAAAAGGGAAGAAAAGAGGCAGCAAAAGACAGCTGTCATGTTAAAGTCCAATGCTCTCTAGGATAAGGATCCCCACAGCCTCTGCATCCTTTGAGGAAATTCTCTTTACACATTCAGATTGTGCCTATTAATGCTACAAATGTCCTGTTTTCATCCTTCCTGTTGCAGTCTGTTCGTACTCTGTCCTGCTGCAAATAAAGCATGCCCTGTAATCTGTTTCTTGAACAGAAGCAAAAGTAAAATATTCAGTCCCTGTAATATCCTAGTTTCTTTGATCACAGCTGGGTGGCAATATAGACTAATGACTTGTAATGAAGAAATATTCCCCACACATTCAAACATATTTTTACACTTTCTCCAAGTAACACGAAGAAATCCAGATAGCCTTTCTGGATAAAGCAGGACTTCAAACCAGCAGACACCAGGTAACCATGATACTAATTAGCTGTGATTTTCTTTCAATCCTTTGTCTAATCCAACTATTTAGATTGCTCTGTACGATTACACTATCCCCCTGTGTATACTTATGTTGTAGGCTTTATAATATAGTGATAAGAAGCTTTTTGAAAGACATTTAGTCTTTAAGTCGTAAAATACACAAAGACAGGCAACAAGGATCAGGATGCAAGACTCCTTTCCTCTCATCAGAGCATGTCCTCTTCTTCTGCAGAATCCATCTCTCCTTATTTTTTTCCCCTCTAGTTTCTTTAATTTTGAATTCTTCTGCACACAGTAGCTTGATGGAGCTCCAGTAAAAGTGATAGAAAGTACACCCTCCCAGAGATCCTCTAAACTTTGGAAGGGTAAAAACAGTTTAGCAAATCTGTTTTTTTCTAAAGCTTTCTAATCATACGGTTGTGATGCAAGAAATATTTCACACTATTACTGCCAAGTCCAACATTTGGCTTTCTGATTCCTGAAAGGCACAGGAACTGGACATAAAACAGACACACACTCTGCTAAAGCCAGGTTCCAGTTCAGATACAGCTCTGTATCTTGCATTTCCTATTGCTTTCTCTAGTTGGACCCTTCAGTGGGATAGGGAAAGCCAGAAGACTGCCAGTGTAATGTAAAGGGATAGTGTAAGAGAATTTTTATATTAATACTCCTGGCAGTGTAGACAGGAAAATAACAGCAACATTAAATAAACTATAATAATTTTAAAATACTTCTAAAACCCTTTAATCATGTTAAGTCAGTCATTTTGTACACAGAATTTCTTCATCAGAAATAGGAGGCAATTTATTATAATCAAAACCTTAAAAATGTAGCAAAAATGTATTAAAAATATGTCAGCCATTGAATAAAACAATGTGACAATGGGAGAGAAGAGGGGTCCAGCAGAGCTGGTTGATATTCAAGAATCACCCTCTTCAGGCTCAAGAAAGATCCGCCCCAGCAAGTTAGAAATCAATTAAAGGTGGCAGGGGACCTGCACAGGTGTGAAAGGAGCTCCTGGCTGAACTCAGACATAGAAAGAAGTGTAAAAGAGCTGGAAGCAGGGGTGGGTTAGGAGTGCCAAGGCCAACCTGGAGTTGAATTTGGCAAGGGATGTGCAGAGCCACGTGAAAGGTTGCTACAAGCACATTAACAGCAAAAAGGAAAAGTAGAGAAAACATGGGTGCACTGCTGAAGGGGGCAGGGGAATTGATGACAAATGACATGAGAAATGATGAGATTCTCAAGGCCTCTTTGCCTCAGTCTTTACTGGTAAGCTTAGTCTTCAGGAATTCCAGGTGTTCCAGACCAGAGCAAAAGTCTGAGACCGGAGGGAAGACATACCTTCAGAAGAGGAGGTTCAGGTGATGGAGTCCATCTGATGGGCTGCACCCACAAGTACTGAAGGAACCTGCTGATGTCACTGCAAGGCTACCCTTGATTATCTCCAAAAGGTTGTGGCAGCTGAAACAGGTTCCTGAAGCCTATGAGAGAGTAAATAACACATCTGTCTTCAAGAAGAGCACTGGTAAAGATTCAGGGAACTACGGGTCAGTCAGGTTCACCTCAGTACCCAATAAGATGATGGAGCAAATAATCCTGGAAAATATTTCCAAATTAATGAAGGACAAGAAAGTGACTGGGGCTAGTCAGCATGGATTTACAAAGGGAAAATAATGCTTAGGCAATCTGATAGTCAACCAGCTTGATGGATGAGGCGAGAGGAGTGAATGTTGCTTAGCTCAACATTTGTAAGGCTGTTGACACTGACTGGCTCCCGTAACATCCTCATCAACCACCTGACAAAGTTCAGGTTAAATAAATAGACTGATGGATGGATGGATGGATGGATGGATGGATGGATGGATGGATGTTGAAGTTGGGGTATCTGTTGAGGTTAGAGGGGTTTCTCCTGGAGAGGGTCCTGCAGGCAGCTCTGCGGAGGTTTCCAGGGCTGAGATTACCCCCCCGCCGCCCGCCCCTCGTGACAGGGACAGACGGCGGGGAGGCCTCTATGCCGAGAGAGAGAGACCACGCAG
>JAWWES010000001.1:36155289-36247640 GCA_035583135.1 Lophotriccus pileatus
GCAATGAGACAATATAATAACCATGGCAACACAGAAACCAATGATAGACGAGTTAACAAACTCCAAACCCCGACAGATGGATGGATGGATGGATGGATGGATGGATGGATGGATGGATGGATGGATGGATGGATGGATAGACAGATAGATTAACAACTGGTTGAACAGCCAGGTCCAGAGGGTTGTGATTAGCTGCAAGAAGTCCAATTGGAAGGAAGTCACTAGTGGCGTGCTTGAAGTCAGTGCAGGGGTAGATGCTGTTTATCCTTCTTCAGTGAACTGGATGATGGGGCAGAGTGAACCTTCAAAAGGTTCACAAATAATACAACACTAGGAGAAGTGGCTGGTAGTCTGGATTGGTATGCTGTCAGAACAGGTTGGAGACATCAGCTGAGAGTAACCTCATGAATTTCAAAAGACGGAAAAGCAAAGTCCTGCCCCTGGGAAGGAATAATGCCATGCACCAGTACATGCTAGGGTCTGACTGACTGAAAAACAGCTGACAAGGCAGACAAGGACCTGGGGGTCCTGGTGGACAACAATGCTGACCCTGAGACAGGAAATGTGTTGTTGTGGCAAAAAAAGTCAGCAGCTTCCTGGGCTGCACCAGAAAAAGTGCTGCCAGCAGGTTAAGGGTCTACTCAGGGCTGGTGAGGCCACATCTGGAGTGCTAAGGCCAATACTTTCCAGTACATGACAGACATGAACTTACTGCAGTTGAGTCCAGAACAGGCCACAAAGATGATTAAGGAACTGGAACTTGTTTCATACCAGGAGAGGCTGAGAAAGATGGGACTGTTTAGCATGGAGAGGAGATGCCTCAGGGAGATCTCATCAATGTGTATAAATTGATGGGAGAGAATGAAGAGACAGCCAGACTCTTCACACTAGTGCCCACTGAGGCAACAAGAGGTATTGGGCAGAAATTAAAAAACATTAAATCCCATCTGCTTTCTCTCACCTTGCTTGAACACTGGCACTGGACTTGATCTAAAGGGATCCTTTCCAACCTAAACATTTCTGTGATTCTATGACAAAACATCAATGAAAATCAACTCATTTCTTCAAAAGTGACTGTGTTCATAAATTAAGACACAGTAAAACATGATGAATGACTCATTCTCAGAAAATAAAATAGTAATTTGGTCTTACAGAAAACCTACTATTGCAAAGGACTGAAAGAAAAGCGCAGTGTTTCTACAGAAACACTATGTAGCTCTGGAAACCAAAATCCTCTGTAGAATTATGAGTATCAGTCATTTCGAATTACATTAGAATACATTACTGTGAGGAAAGATAACACACTTTTAAATCAAAGGAAATACAAATTCTACTCTCTTTTAAAAGCCCTGTTTCTCATTAAGAAGGCCTTAAGAAAATGCAAAGCTTACAGAACTTAATATTATTGAAGCAGAAGATATCTAAGAGTAACTGACAAATGACGATGTTGAACAGTCTGCTAAAAAGTATACATTTTAAATATATCATACCTCCTATGATCTTTGTCCTATATAAGCAAAGTGAAAAAAATCTGAATTTTTAACTAGGAATATAGTTCATGCCTTCTGATTCTGTTTTCTCTGTTTCTTGATTCAAGTTTTAGAGCAGGGATCTCTGTGTGATGTCTGATAAATGAGGCTTCAGATCCTGCATGTATTCTGTAGGAGTCACTATAATGCAAATCAATAAGGATAGCATGGAGGTGACAAGGTGAAGAAGAGATAGAAATAAAAGAAATAATAAAAATAAAAGTGCTGTAAATTAACCACAGACTTTCAAGGTGAAAATAAATTTCAGGAAAAAAATCTCTAAAAATACTACATATCTAAAACAATTCTTAACTTACTGTACACAAGATATACAGCTCTCTCTTCTCCTTGTAATACACTTGCCCAAAGGAGAGAGTATCATAAAACGCAGTCACTCTTTCTGAATGGAAAAGAAAAAGGGATGGAAGGATGGTGCATGAGTCATAGCACGCTGGAACACCAGGCTAAACCATGGATCTGTAGAGGGCATAAATCAGAAGTCCAAAATTATCTTTTTCTCTCATTTCCAGAAGAGAAAAAAAATCTGTTGGTTCTGTTTGCTGAGAACTAGCAGAAAAAGGCAGAGTTTGGCTGCCTAAACACTGATGTCTGGTACTATAGTAGGCACCATAAGGTAACTGAAATATCTGCTAGCATATATGAAACATAAAGGAAAATAATCAGGGGCAGAGGAACACATCCAGATGGCAAAGAAACCATTTAGGGGCATGTAATATTGCATTACTGGCAGTTACAGATCTTCAAAACATAACACAAAGCTCCTTAGACAATAAGCACAGCAGTCACAGAGGAATAATCATCTGAGAAAGCAGCACATACTCACATTAACTTTGTGCCAAAAGTAAAAGCTAATCCATAGTATTGCAGAAGATAATGATTATTCAAGATGTTAGAAGAATACTCACATGTAATATATGGATTCTTGAAAAAGAACCTATGGATTAGGACAGAATTATTTAAGCCCCTGATTATTGGTATGACTGCAACCTTGGCAAAAGATCTGCCAATAATACAACAGAAAGAGAGTCAGTGATCCTACTGGCAAAGTTATTATTGAAAATTCACAAGTAAAGACATACAAAGAACAATGAACTGTAGAACTCTCTGACAGGTTTGTTCAATATTTCCTTTCATCCAAAATTATAAAATAAGAATAAAACCTTCAACTTCCAAAGTGAAGCATAATGAATAAAAAAGCTGAAAGTTATTTTTACTTAAAGAGAAAGTATGCCTTTCCCACCTACAAATCACTGTTCTCTGAAGATAAATGGTATTCTAGAAATACTGATGTATGAATATGATCTCCACCAATCAAAGCAACCAGTACCAAGTTTGCCAAACGCTCCGCATCTAACTAGCAACAATTCCTGAAAGCATCAGGAAAAAGCATGAAAATGATACAATATAAGCATACCAAAAAAGTCACAGAGTAATAATTGCAGTAATAACTTCTTAATCAGAATTAGTTATGTGTAACTCATCTAAAAAATAACTTCCAAGTAAGGAAACTTTCTCCTCCATGACTTGCTATTTAGAAACACCCCATCTTAGATCTCCAAATGAAATGTGTAGAAATAAAATGTCTACAATCATCTGGCTTTGGGAGGTCTCTGAAATGTTAGAGTGCTCTACATTTAAACCAAATAAACAGCACTTGAATAACTACCCTTAGAAATATCACATGGTTATTTTTCAAACAGGAATTAAGTACTTATCACTTCCCGTTCCTCCCACATTCAAAACTGTATTCAAAAAGAAGTCTTTTACAAAAAGAAAACAGCAAGTCAAGGAATCAAAATTCTATTAAATAACATCTCTCACTTTCTGAGACATTGCTTTGACAAGCTTCTCTGTATCATTTCATTAGCAGCAACATTTTAAAGAAAGAAATGTCACATTAAGTAATAGAACTATATATTCAAACTGCCTGTGTATTTTCTGCTATTCTAATTTCTTTAGATGGTGAAAAGTATCACATTGATGTGAAAAGTGATTCTTGAGTTTAAAAGTTTGTTCACTTGCTTTAGACATATATTATACAGTTTTCTATGCAAACTATGGATGGTAGCTTTCTTTTTTTGTCATTGGACAGAAATAGGGACTCTAAGTCCCTATTTCCCTATTAAAACTCTAAGTTTCAACAACCTCATTTTAGTTCTATAAATTAGGAGAAGATGACGTGGGCCTAGAAATGCTAGTCTCTTCTCATGGACTATCAAGGGACAGAAAGTCAGAAATTTCAGCTGTAGACAAATACTATGTAGAGCTTTATAGGTGTTGAGACTATGATTAACTTCATTTGACCTAAAATCATAGAAAAGCAGCATGATTTCTAACTAGATTTTGAGAAATATGTTGCATACCTAAATGACATCTAGATACTTATGTTAATTGTAGATTTAAAGGTATAGGTTACTTAAACACACTTAGGAATCAAATATGATTTTATGGAATACAGATATTACAAAACTGATATGATACAACCAAAAAATTTCACAACTTGTCTGTATTTTTCTTCACTTCCTACATATCATTTATCTTGGGTTCAAAAAGACAGTTAAAAAAAATCACAGAATACACAGTATGCCTATCATCACTGAAATCTTTTTTTTTTCCTCCTTTGTCTGTTCTTCATCTTCATCTTGTTTAAGATATCACTGCTCCTTCAGGAAAGTTGGACTAGACGACCCTTAAAATTCCCATGATTCTATGATTCATCTCAACTTATAAAATTTCTATGTGAAGAGTCTCTTACCAGAAGCTTCATTAACTGAGGGCTACACCAGTTTTAATTACTTCCCATTTGTTGCATATCAACAACACAAACCAATAAAACAAAAATGTGAAATTACTGTGAAACTGCCGACAAGCTATGAACCAGCTGCTAGACAGTAACTTGTTAAAAAGTCTAAAATACAACTTGGCATCCAGAACCTACTGCTATAGAAAAGACGTTTAATGAAATGAAAATAACATAATTGAACCTTACTTGACAAAATTAAAAATATTCTCACAGTTGTCTCCAAAGAACTATAAAACAGTATTAAAATCTATGCTTGGCCTGTTGTAAACAGCTACAAAATTGTTTTGCCATGTATCTCATTGCAAGGAAATATTGAGGTACAAACGATTACAAGGCCTGGGAAAAATCCTTAATAGCAACAGACAAAAAAAAAAAAAAAAAGAAAATCCTTAGTAGCAAGAGACAATCTGTCTTTACTGAAGCTAATAGTGGTTATATATGCAAAATGAAAGATAACAAAAAAGGGAGTTGTAACAGGAAACTGCTTAATACAGAAATAGTGTCATCTCAATTGGCCAGTGACTCCTTTAGGCATTTTTCAAACACAGTTGAGTAAAATCCTCTTCTTGATTCAAAGATTTCATCTTAGTCTGCTTCACTCTGCTTTACCCCAAGTATTCACATTATATCTTACACAAACTATGGACATACCAAACATATACCAACAATAATTGGCTTTCCAGACAGTGAGAAAGATACAGAATTGTAAGCCTGAGTACACACTAAAAATAGTAGAAGATATTTCCAAATCCACCATTTGTACAGCAACACATGTCAAGTTTTGTAACTATGAAAAATAACCTACTAGACCCTGAAAATATGCAGGAGGCAGAAACAGAAATGTTCGCAGATTTGGCTCCATGTGGCAGTAACAGATGACTAGCCATGTGGCTTGGAAGTGCTCTTAAAAAAAAAAAAAAAAAGAGTAACATTCACTTCCCAAAACTTAAGGAAAAGGACAGCAATGTTGTGAGTCTATTTAGAAAGCACTCTGCAGTTTTGCAAATATGGTTATTCTCTATGCACTGATAAAGAATTCAACACCTCAAAGAACACAAGCTTTTTTTTCCCCCAGGTTTGGAAAAAATGCAAGGAGAACATAAAAAAAAAATTATCAGCATGTCAGTTGATGCTTTGATCTGAGGAATTTTTTTCAGCAGAAAACTCAGTGGGAAAAAATCCTTTACACTCTATAGCAAGAATCATCAAAGCAACTTAATCTTAAATGGTCAAAAAACTGGCTGATTTTTAGCACAAAGACACTAACCTGAAACAAAGACATTTTCAATGTTTCTACAGAAATAAATTATTATTTAAATAAATAGATCTAAAATTATATAAAAAGCCTAATTTTCAGATGTAGTAGTGCCTAAAAGCCATATATAAAGATTTCCAATACCCAACCAATTCTGAAAACCTGAATGCAACTGCTCCGATTTCAGTGCAACTCTAGCACTCATGTCGTAAAATGAGCAATGAAATGTGTTGAGCCACAGTGGAAAACAGGATGAGAATGCAGAATGCCTTTTCATTACAGTATATTAACAGAAATGTTAGTTTGGCTTAGTTTTATCTTTCTCTGTCAGGCAGGATGAAATTGCATTAAACCACTTTTGCTGAAGTGAGTAAGAAACACAATCTGTGAATGATGAATGTATATGAATAATTAATGTCATGGACACTGAGTTATCGAATCCCAGCCAAGAGATGGATGGCAGGACTTGCTAACCAAGCTAGGACCCTTTTTCCTAAATATTGGATACACAATAAACAGGAAGTGTTTAGGGTCACTTATGCAACATCCAAAGGTAAAGCAGAGGTCAACAAATGAGAATATAATTAATATTATCTCAATTTTCCATATATGGAAATTAATGTAAATAGTTTGCTGGAAAGTGTATGAAGCCTATGACAAATTTCAGACTTGAGTCCAGAACTCATGAGTTCAAAGAAGCATCCTTCTTCTCTATTTGCTGAAAGTTATATGTATCAATTTGGTTTAGATAGCTTCTGTATTTGCAGTAACCATATATAAGAAGGTCTAAAATCCACTGCCTTCAAGCATCCTCAGGTAATACAGCTGATCAGTTATCCTACTGAATAGCTGCACTGACATAAGTGCACAGTTTTGGCACAAAGCGTGAAGTGTTTCAGGAAAATTGCTACAGTGTAGATTTATCTGGCCCTATCTCACTGCTCTATATGCTGGGTAGGAAGAAGAACCTCTTGGTTCAGAGAAGTGAAACTAAGAAAATCTTAGACAAAGACCCAAAAATCACATCAATGAGTTCTATTTGCCTATTGAAAAAAACCTCCAGAAGAGTAACCCTGTTTCAGTTAATAAAATCTAGACTGGATATAAAGATCATTAGAATTGGCCTTTAAAGATCATTATGGCTTTGAGAGAAGGAGGTAATGTAGGAGGTTCTTTATAATATGGTGAATTGGGGGGGAAGCTATTTTTAGTCTGCAGTTTTATATTTGGTTTTTCAATTTAAACTACTGGGAATGTGGAGAGCTGAAAATATTGCTTTAATATCTCCCCAGCTGTGGACTTTCTCTGATAAGATGGAAAATACTAATATTACCTTATATGTATGCAGCTGCTTTTGTCCCAGAGGATCCTAGGACATCAACAAGCTATTCATAAAGAAAAGTATATTCACTCAATCATGGACTGCAGCAGTCAGGTATTGGTCAGGAATACAAAACCAGTTAGCAGACTAAACAAGGACATTTGGGGCACTGATCTCATACACAAATCCCTGTGCTTATGCAACATGATTAGGCAACTCTAAAAGTCAATCATTTAATTATTCAACAGTTGAATCTGACAAGTAAGCAGCACCAGAAAGGGAACAAAAATGGAGCCTTTCCTGAGATGGTAGAGTATGCAGAATATACCATTTCTAGTCAAAGGTAATTTTTTATCTGAATGGTCCTAAACAAGAATGAGTAAGATAGCTGTGAACGATATGGAAGATTTTAAAGAGATGGAACTGGAATTGTTTTAAGGCAGAGAAAGAATATTCAAGATCATGAGAGGATCACTGAAGAACAATTCCATGGTGTCTCTAACATTACACAGTAGTCTTGTTATTTAATGACATGGTAATAACTGTTATTTAGTAATTGGTAATAAGTAATTAGTAATAATTTAGTGATTAGTAACAACCATCTTATTTAGTTATTCAGAAATCAATTAAGTTCCTACGGAACCAAAATCTTCTCTGCAGACCTTTGTCCACAGTACTTCTGATTTTACTACCACGTTAGGAGAGTAGCTAATGAAGTTCTGAAACTCCATTCGAACTTTCTCTTTCATACCTGTGGTAAAAGCTTGAAAGGAAGATTGATTCTCCTTTTTTTTTTTTGTTCATTCCTCTGTTTCATATGACCTGCAATTCTTTCCTGCTCCAGAAGGAGGGGAGTCATAAATGGCAGTGTGCTTGTATGCAGGATGGACTCGACAATCAATTAAGGAACACTGCTAATTCATAAAATTGGACCAGAAAGCATAACTCTTGTATTAGGGATACAATTTCCCTATCAAATGCTCTTTTGCCCAGCACCAGCAAGCAACTGGCATCCCAAACAGCTCCAAATATACAAAGGTGATTTGGATCCTTACTGTCAGAATCTCATTCCTCTTACTTTACAACACCTACTGGTTCTCCCAACTCCCTTCCCCATGTGCTCTCTATCTACTTTGTCTTCTTTTTCTATCTAGTCCTTCCTCAGCCTCTCTCAGCTCTTCCCTTAATTCTGGTGATCCTCACACACCACAGTGATGTCTATAATGGACTACTAAAGGACCATCTTCATTCACAAGTCTTGTGTTTCAGGTAGGAGAAAGCAAACAGAAAATAAATCTCATTGTTCAAAGGCCAGAGACACAAATAAAACCAGGGCTGACTTTTCTACTTTCTTGTCACCACTTTACATCAATGGTATCACCTTCTAAAGTATGCACGCCACAAATAAACAAACAAAAAGAGCAAACAGATCTAACGGCTGTTTCCTAGGAAAAGAATACAAAGGATGATTTGTCAGAGGCTAAAGTTCATGAAATTCAACAGTGATGTTTCCCATTTTCTTTTTTCGAAAAACAGGCTCAAACTCTGGCCAGCTATTCATGGGAAAAACATAAAATGTGGCAATGTCCAGGAGCATCAGAAAACACTTCCCTGGATATATACTTTGCTGCTGGTATCTTCATTGCTTTGCCTTAAGACCTGATCAGGATCAGTTTGGAACCAGCAAGTAGCAGAAGGCAGCAGGTTTGAATATACCAGTGAGGAAAAACTAAGCTCTCAGTCCCAAATTGCCTCAGCCAAGTTCGGGCAGGGAGGTCAGCAAGAGACACTGCTTTGAGGAGAACTCTGACTCATGGCCCAGACATGTACAGCAGCAACTTGGCCAAGCTATCCCAAAGCCATAAAAGAGCAAAGGCCTGAGTCAGCTGTTGTATTTTTCTTGCTGCACCTACTGAGTTGGGAGATTGAATACTTCAAGAATACCTCTCCAAGAATCTTTTGTCCTGGTCAGTCAAACATTCAAAACAAATGAAATTCAGACCAAACATTTGTGTTTGTGTGTGTTTGCCTTACATTTGCCTGTGTCTTTCCTCGTGGGTCCTGCACATTTTTCCCCACTAATTTCTTCAGCTACCCTAAATAAAAAATAAACTGACCATGGCTTATATCTGTCTGACCAGTTAACCTTCTGGATAATAGAACAGTGTTTACACTATTAGTACTTAAAATAATTAGTGATGCCTGCAATAAAGTTGTGGTGGTCGTGTCCAGGTTGAGAGGGAAAGTCAAGGATTAAGGCTCCACCCTTAGAAGTAAGCCAATTACTCTGATGAAGAATGGGAGAGCACTCTAACCCTCATTTTCAGCTTGTAGGAAATATTTCTGTTAGCTCAAATTCCATAGGAAAGCTTTGCTTGCTTTTGCTTTTACAAGAAAGCTGAAGCAAAGTTTCCATGGCTGCTGTTGCTGTTATATATCTGGATGAAGTTGGCCCTGCAAGGAGTACTCACGCTTACTGAAATTTCATCAGCGTAAGATGCCAACTGTTAAGCAGAACTTGATGTTCAAGTAGGTGCAGTATTTGCTTAGCCCAAACTCTGCCTTGAGCATGCAAATGCTCAGAGCAAGTGTCTGCAGAAGGCAAAGACAGAAAGCAAATGTTGTGATGCTGTTATTTGCTCTCTGAATAGAATTATGACTCTCAAGGTCAGAAGGTTGCGTTTAAATGTTAGACTGATAAAAAACTGTTTTCTGTTTACAGAGAAAAGCCAGAATAGTGACATAGCCAGTATCCTATGTGCCTCTGAGTTTCCAACCTGACTGACCAAATACCTCTTTATAGTCAAGTTAAAATAGGGGCTTAACCTTGCCAGGCAAGCCAAATAGCTCAGGCTTCATAATCAATTTCTGTAGAAGGCAACAAAGCAACACTTTTTAATTGCTCTACCAGTGTACTCCAATACTAATTCTAAAAATGAGAGATGAGTAGAAAACTAAACAGTGAACCCAAAGGTAAAAGAAATAAAGTTACTTAGGGCAGAGTACCTGATCACCCAAGCATAACCTGAAAATACCATCTTAATATAACCAATACAGCGTTGCATTCTATATGAATACATTCTTATGCAAGTGAGCAATGTGGACTCCCATGACATCTCCTCAGTTGCTAACTCTGAAACCCCGGCTGACACCTTAAATGTCAGCACTGTTAATTATTTCTCTGCAAGTTATTTCAACAGAATATTCACTTAACGTGCTTGCTTCAAAAAAGAAAATCTTAAACCTGTGCAAGATTACAAAACTTCCAATTATCTACTCTTCAGTCATCAAATTTAAATGTGACCAAAAGTAGCTTCTGTGGCTGTGAGCACATTTTGTGCCATTGAAAATTAAATTTTAGACCCATCATAATTTAAATTCAGGATGAAAACACAACACAATTTGTATCCTGTAATCCCTTCAGATGGCACAAAGTTAAATTCGTGCTTTTAGGGAGCTTATATTTTTTCTGTAACTTGCCTATTTTAACCAGGATAATATTTAATAAATCCTTATGCTGGTGTGGCACAATATAGCAACTGAAGCAACTGTGGCAGGATATATAGCAACAGACGAAATGCACAATCTGAAGAGCCTTTTCTCTTTTTTTAATTGCGGACAAGATCACAGACAACAGACTATTTTATTTCATAAGTAAAAAGAAGTTAAGCCAGAAATATTCTTGTCTATAGAGCACTAGAAACCATTCACATGCCACAAAACCGTAGAATATTTTTACGCTTCAGTAGCAATAACTACAAAGGAAATAATATCCCATACTAAAAGATGTTGCAGTAATTCTATTATGAGTTTCCAAAAAAACATAAACAGCAAACTTTAAAAAACAGACTGTTATTTTGAGCATACAATATATAGCATAATATAGATAAGATTCAACAAAGATCTTGCATCACATCCACCCCATGCAACATCCCAGGCAGAGTGGCCGGAAAGCTGCTGAGTGGAAAAGCACCTGGGGATGCTGGTTGAAAGCAGCGAGTCCAAGTGGCATCCTGGCCTGCATCAGCAATAGTGTGGTCAGCGGGACCAGGGTAGTGATTGTCCCCCTGTACTCGGCACTGGTGAGGCAGCACCTCGAATCCTGTGTCCAGTTCTGAGCCCCTCACTCCAAGAAAGACACTGAGGTGCTGAAGTGTGCCCAGAGAAGGGCAACAGAGCTGGTGAAGGATCTGGAGCACAAGTTTGATGGGGAATGGCTGAGGGAACTCGGAGTGTTTAGTCTGAAGAAAAGGAGGATCAGGGGGGAGACCTTCTTGCTCTCTACAACCACCTGAAAGGAGGCTATAACTAGGTGGGAGTTGGACTCTTCTTCCAAGTGACAAGCAATAGGAGAGGAAATTGGCCTTATGTTGCATCAGGACTGGTTAAGACTGGGTATTAGGCGAAATGTCTTCATGGAAAGAGTTGTGAAGCACTGGAACAGGCTGCACAGGGAAATGGTGGATATGGTGCTTAGGGACTTGGCAGTGCTAGGTTGGAAGGTGGACTCTATGAACTTTAAGGGTCTTTTCCAACCTAAGTGATTCTGTGATTATATTTTGTCATCCTTACAGACTGACACAGGAACACTAACTTGTAACTGCCACAAAAACAGGCCTAATGGCACTTTTGTCTCCTTTCTGCATTCTCTCAGAGCACTACCCTTAATTTTCAGGTTTTCTCTTACAGGATTCTTACAATTCTCCACTTTTAGACTAGGTTCCAGCCTACAATGTGACATTTCAATTGGTTTACCTGACAAATCCTACTAAATCCAAACTCTTTCTCTTCTTCCCTTCAGTGATTTCATAGGCTGCTTAAGAAAAGAGTAGTTTCCAGTTTAAACTAGAAACAAAATATTTAGAACTACTACTCTTCCTCTATGTCTGTATTATGCCAGGATTTATCAACTCCTGCCAGTAAATTAGTTATGTCCTTTCAGAATCTTCAGGCACATTTTACACCCATCTAATTTTCACAAGCAGAAATCCCTCTTGCATGAGTCCTTTTAAAAATGTCATTCTTCTCTTACTGCTTATGTCTTAAGGACTTTTTTACACAGATTTAATTGTCTCTCAGTGACTTCTGCACTTTGTTGATGGATGGCTTATACTGAACTATTCCTTTGCCTTTATTTAAATTCTGTAAATTAAGTTGGTAGATTCATAAACATTCAAACTAACATAGAGAATGCAATCAATAAACTATCATAGAGTTGTTATGAGTCTATCACATAAATATAACTATACCCATGTGGTTTCTATGCTAAAGAAATTAGTGTTTCTTATGAGAGCAACACTGAGCTTAATGCAACAAAATGTTCAATCAAATCTGTCATCTGAGATTGCAAAGTGAGGTATGAATATATCCTGTATATATAAACTGTATTTAAAGTTAAATACACAGATGCATTTAGTTTTTACCTGCCATTATGTATCAAACTACAAAACCAACGCACATCTTGAAGAATTAAAGTGACAAATATCTAGGAAGGATAACCAGTAGGCATATAATCATTTATTACTTAGATTACATCTACATTATGCTACCCTTTTAATGCCACCACTTTCATTCTTCTCTAAAAATATGCCATGTTAAATTGTGTATTGTTGCTTTAGTATTAGAAATGTACCAAACTCTCATCACCCTAAGTACAGAATCTGGCATTTTGACTTGTTAAATTTCATCCTACTAATCATTGTCCAATGCTCCAACCTATCTAGATACGTCTGCAAGTCTTCTTCCTAGCTAATGCCTAATCCCCCTTATTTTATAAATGTATCGGTGTTGTACCTTGTCTTTTTTGACATTTGTTTACATTCTGTTAAGTTCCTTACCTGCCTTCATCTACTTTCTTCTTTTTTTCTGCAGAATTGCACTTATAGCTTTTCATTTATTTTAATCTATAGGATGTTTTGAAAATAATCTGGCTTGGTTTGGTTGGCTGGTTTTTGTGGGCTGTTGTTACTTGTAAAGCATGTGTAAATAATTTTCTTTAAAGTCACAAATAAAAGTTTTGAGTCTCATAAGGCAAGGTCTAGTCAAGAGATGATGTGGGTAAGCTAAAGAAAATAGGAAAAGCCATCAATTTGATATCAGATTTTTCTAATATAGTGAATGAGGTATTTGAATGTAATCAGAGAGTCAGAAGCACAACCCTGGCCAATGGCAGTAGAATTGTCCTTCTAAAAGGCTTTGAAATGTAGATAGGTAATTTTAAAATTACTTTTCTGTACTTTTGGGTTGCCCTCCTCCCACTTCTATTTGTCCCTGACAGATGGAAGTTAAACTTCTAAATAACTGATTACCACTGAGAGAGGATGAGACATGAAGAAAATGAAAGTATATACACAGGAAATGTGGATGAGAAGTTCACTCACAGCAGATGAACAAATGGAAATTTGCTAAAAATGGCACTAAAAATTATTCTTAATATGTAATACTTTAAATCATCCTAAAGTTAAGTATTTAAAACAAATTATCCCAAATTTCACTATTTAAAAAAATTCTCAAACCTATTTAAATTAGAAGAAATTTTATTTGAAACACTAATTCTATTACAGTAAGTAAATAATGAAGAAAAGTATAATGAAGTATTACAGAGTGTAATGAAGAAAATGATTTCAGGGCTCTGAGTTCAACAACAGGTCCCACAACTTTCTCCCCTCTTCCCTAGGTGCCCTGGCTGCCTGTCCTCAGGCCTCCTCTGACATGGTGCAGCCATAACTGGGGGTAAAGGCTGCTACAGCGCTGTGAGATGCTGTTTTGGCAGCCTATGGCCTTAGCTCAGGAGCAGCATTTTGGCTCAGGGCCATGCCTCTGACCCCTGTCTGAGCAATGCTGTAGCCATGCCTGCGCTCAGCACCACACCTCACTGATCCCAATTTTGATGACTTGTCTTTAATCCCCTCAGATCTGCCCATCACCATGGACTGGGCTGGGCATCCCTTGGCCATGGTGGGGCTCAGTCACCATCCTTGTCCCCGCTCTGCCCTTCTGGCTGTGTGCTGTGGGGCTGGGTTGTGTTGGTGGCAGCACTGCCCTTCACCTCACCACCACTCTCAGCTCTGCGCTTGCCTGCCTTCACTCAGCAGCTTCTAAGAATCACAGAATATCCTGAGCTGGAAAGGACACAAAGGTCACTGAGTCCATCTCCTGGCCTTGCACAGGAGACCATCCCCAAGAGTCACACCATGTGCCTGAAGGTATTGTCCAAACACTTCTTGAACTCTGCCAGGCTTGGTGCTGACCACTTTCCTGGGCAACCTGTTCCAGCACCCAAGCACCCCTCTGGGTGAAGAATCTTTTTCTAATATCCAACCTAAACCCACCCTGACACAACTTCAGACCATTCCCTCGGGTTCTGTCACTGGGCAGAGAAGAGATCAGTATTCCTAGGATAGTCCTGAAATGACGCAAAGCCATGAAAGAAGGGTAAATCAAAAATAAAAATATTTTAATAATCTTTCAGAAAGGCTGCAAGGGAAAATTGTCTGTTATTTTCCAGAGTGAGTAAGCAAGCTTTATCGGGAGCTCCTGTGTCACCTGCTCTACATGACCTTGCTTTGGCAGGGTGGTTGGACTAGATCGTCTCCAGAGGTCCCTTCCAACCAATTCTTGTGATCCTGTGACTTTCTTGAAACTCCGCATATAATTTTATTTTAGTATCTCATTTAAAAAAGGTATTTTTAATATTTCATAGCTGGAAACAGCATTTTTGCTGACATGAAAACCATCTGCCTCAGAATAGTATGTAGAAACCAGATAAAATAAATTATTCCTCAAAACTTATATTAAAAATGTTGCTCACATGTCTAATTTCAGTAAACATACTAAGTAAACCAGAGCCAAAGTCCAAAATTTAGTGTACAGAAGTACACTAGCAGCTTCCAAAAATGCTCCATGCAATTTCAGAACAATAAGCACAAAGTGAATAGTACAATTCTGGTAGAAAAACTCACTGGTGTTTGAAGAGATCTAAAAACCTGAAATTATTCCTGTAAAAAGCTGAAGTAGCTATGATCCCTGAAAGCATTTTGTTGTTGAATAAGAGAGACTGAAGGCCACAAGAATGTAAAGAGAAATGTCATCAGGTCGAGGTCTTTTGCAAAATAATCTAAAAAACATGTGAAGCCCTTTTACAAAAGCGTAGTTAGCCATTCAGGAAGGAAAGGATAATGTTCACCCTTTTCAATATCTGGTAATAACAGTGTTTTAAGAGAAAGGAGAGAAAAAACCCGAACCACCTTGCCTACCACTTTCTTAAATTATGTTGAAGTACATGTCCTTTACCCCGGGTGGTACTTCCAGAAGTGAAATTCACTCCAGCTTCCTTCCCATCGATGGGCGGCTACTGGAAGGACGGCGAGCCCTGCAAAAAGACACCGGGAGTGGCACCGGGCGTGACACCGGGATACCCTGGGCACCCCCTGCTCCCGGCCGGAGCCGGTGCCCGCCCTGTCCCTGCCCTGTCCCGGCCGCCTTCCCGCCTCGCCCGCCGCGCTCCGCGTTACCGCGGCGACGGCAGCGGGAGCGGCGGGACGGGACGGGCTGCGGCGGGACGGGACGGGACGGGACGGGACGGGACGGGGCAGGTGGCCGGGCTGCGGGGCTTGTACCGAGGCCATAGCGATAGCGGTGCGGAAGGCGCGGAGGGGGAAGGCGGCAGGTAACGGGAGGGGAGGGGAGGGGAGGGGAGCACGGGGGGTGCTGTCGATGCCCCGGTGTCCTCAGGTGCCCGGCACAGCCGTGGCTGCCCCTGTGCCTGTGTCACCTCAGGTGTCGGTCTCCTGTGGTGTCACGGGTGCTGGTCCTGCGGCAGTGTCAGCTCAGGTGCTGGTTCTTGTGGAGCCAGTGCCCCTGTGGCAGTGTCACCTCAGGTGCGTGATCCTTCTGGAGCCAAGGCTGCAGTGCCCTGTGGCGGTGTCCGCACACCCGTGTGTACTGGTACCCGTACTCTTGACAGCCCGCACTGCTCACTCCCACGAGGAATTAGGGCTGTTTCATGCTGCTCCATCGCCCAGAGCGTGGCAGGCTCCTGTTCTTGCATGCAGGCAGGCTTGCCCCCAGATCCTCGTGTCCTGCTGGACCCGCAGAACCAGACAGGTCCGAGTAACAGCCTTGTTCCGATCTGTCTGCTGAGATACTTGAGGGCTGTTTGTTTCAGATCTCATCTGCCAAGCAAGGGAGTGAATAATCAATAGGAGTCCAAAAGTGAGTTTGAGAGCAATCATAGGCTGGGCATAGTTTAATTATGGTGCTCAAAGGAACGGAAATGTTCGATGCAAGCAGCCATGGATCTATGACAAATTTAGGTTTATGTGTTTCAGAGTGTCCCTCATGGAAATCCAGGGCTATGCTCAGGCTAGCACCACCTCTGGTATGTCAAGGCTGCACCAAATGAGACATCTGCTGTCACAGAGCTGAGCTTATTCCAGAAGTTTCGTCTTGCCCATTCCAGCGTGTAACTAGAGCTGCATTCCCCTGTCCTTGTTTGCAAAGGGAAAATTACAGAGATTTAAAGGAAAGCATAATACTATCCAGTACGCACTACTTGGCTGTGTAAATGCCTGCATTTATGAATCTGAATTACTTGATTTTTGGTGTTTCAACAGGTTAAACCGACAATCAATTATGGAAGAGGCCTTAGAATTGTTCCAGGAACAAACTGTCACTAAGTAAGTAATGACTTAGTGTCTTGGGAGTTGAGAGTATGATGGAATTGAATTATGTAGGTTTATGAAAAATGCAAAACAAAATATTATTATTTTAGAAGCAAACTTGATTCCCAATTTCTTTCTATTTCCGTGCAAACTGGAGAAGTTACTGATAATTAAGACAACACATCTTACTGCTTTAGCTAATACTCTACTCACTGTTTCTGATAGTTACTTTAATTTTTTAAATATTCATACCTGAATAAAAGGGAGGGAAATGAAAGCTATGCAGGGTTTTATTAAGATGTTAAGAAATGTTATTTCAAGCTGTTTTAAAAAACAGTTGAAGTTGCTAGGCTACAGCAGTATAAACTTATATATCACAGCTCTTAAAACATTAAAGATCTTAAAAAGAAGACTATTAATTGCTAAAGCCCTAGTCTTATTTTGCACAGATAATAACCACAATTGTTCTCCCCTAGTATGAAGTGCACTTTTCATCACATCTTTTTTTTTACATAATCCAAGTTCTTTTAATGTTAGTCTAAAAAAAATATGTTAGTATAGCATAAAGTCTTTCTAAAGAAGTGAAAACATGAATGAGATTTGATGTAGGAGCTCATCCCATCCAGCCTCTTCAAGGAAAATAGAAATATAGGAAGTACTTTCCCATATAATAAATTAAACAGAATGCTTATCTATCATAATTTCAAAATAAACTTGTTACCTCTTTTTCAAATTAACCAGTTTATTCTGTCATTAATACAAAGGAACAGTCCAAGGTAATATGATACATATTAAGTATAAAAGTGTTTCTTAAAATTATAGAAACAGGCATAATTTATCACACCTTATTCTGGCCCAAAATAGGATTTGAAAGTGGCATTGCTGTACTAAAGAATAATGGATGCAATGTCCATGATAGGTAAAAATTGCTGTAGTAAAATATTATATTCTGAGCAGTGTGGCCCTTTTCTTTTGCTTTGAGTGGCATTCTTTTTTTAGGCATATGATTGGTAAATGTAGTCATATAAAAACCTGCATAAAGAAATTCAAGAGGTTACTACTCTTTGGATACTGTTTTACAAATCAGCAGCCTATTTCAAGAGGTCAGATTTTCCCTTGCCTGTGTTTTAATAGACATGTGAAATTTTAGGCTGTTGCAGATGAATCTAGAGTGATATGTCCCATCATAAACCAGAATTCTTACTAGTTATTAGTTTCCATTAACTTTACAAAGAATCTGGAAGAGTAGTTTAGGATATATATTCAGTGAAAGGAGACATTAATTTCAGTCTATGCTGACAGTATTCCAGAGATAACACAGAAACTTTAAAATTTGGGAAGATGGCTGAGTAATGGTGGTGGAAATCCTGACAATTACATTCCAGCTGCAAGGACTCATAAATAACAAATAATCCACCCACATCCAGATTTTTATGCTGATGTATGATTGAAAATTGTTAATTAAGTTAGTTGTAGTTCTTGTAATGAAACTTTGAGGTAGAAGATTCTAATGGAGCATTTACAACCGATTTACATATTTCCTATTTTTAAAGCAAGTTTTGTGATAATAAAATGAATTAATATTAGCTCTACAATATGGGTTAAATGCCAAAAACTAATGAATGTTCTGTGTAAGATGGAAATATTTGTTAACTGCATAGATTTTGCTTATGTTTGCATAAATATGGCCATACTTATTTTCCTATTTGTGAGCAAACCTGAATAATAAGGGAAGAAGGTATGAAGTAGAGATAGACAGTCAAGACATTTCTTAAAATGTCAGTTTCTAAATTACAACTTTATTCTAAAATGTATGGACAATAATATTCTTTCTATGTCTACTAGGAAACTGTGAGAAAAATAGAGACCTGTGCAGAACTGCAAAGCAAAAGACAGATAAATAGGGCTAGAAAGGTCTAATCAGTGCAAAAATCATTTGTGATAAAGGCCCGCAGTGGGTAAAACTTTTTATCTAGATTTTGGTTTGCCTGAAGTTGGAAACATTTAGTTTTATGTGGGGATAAATAGTGATTAATGACTGCAGAATATGAATCATATCTATTTTCACCTATAAGGAAATGATAAAAGAAGATTAAGAGCTTGCCTACATCATTTTAAAACAAGTTACCTTTAAGTGTTTTGAGCTGTTTCAAAATAAATGAACCCCAAAAAAACAAATTTAAAAAAATCTGCCATTTGCTTAAGTACAAGTCATTACTTCCCTGTATGATGAATCCGTTTGGTGTATGCATTCTACGAAGTGGGAATGCCGTATCCATATGGGTAAAAAAAGCCCATGCATACTTCTTTGCTTAATGAGAAAATTCATTCTCTGTGTGTTTGTTTACCTGATGGCATATTAAACAAAAGAAACCACTGCATTCCACACCCAGTGATAAAAAAAATTCTCATGACTGTGATACCACATGACTGACCATGTTTTGAAGGGGGTAGTTAGCATTCCTTTCAAACCACTCAGTGGACTAAAATATTAGTTACAGCAGCAGGTAGTACCTCTATTCTAGTAGGTGGGGATAACTGCAGGGCTGTTTGCAATACCAGTGCCATGGTACAGAGTAGTTTTGATAGTGGAACAGAAGCAGTAATCTGCAGCTTCTTCACATACAGCTTTCCTTTTGCAGCTGCAAGTGTACTTAGAGGATCCGTGTAAGGAGCTAGAGAAAGTGAAGATATACTGAAAAGCTGGTTCACAAGGGATTTTTCTTTTAACATCTAGCTTTTGTGTATTGGTGGGTTTAGGTTCAAGAAGCATGCAAGCACCGTTGAGAGAAGATTTTCTAGCAAGGGCTGCAGAATTTGCCTTTTGTGGGATGAGCTGAAAGAGAGAGGTGAAATTTAAAAGGGAGAGGTGTTAGCCAGGATCTGAAAGGGTAATCTGATCATCTAGGCTAGAAGTTGCTTTTGCACTTGCATAATAATATTTAGGTGATCCATGGGATGCACAATAAAGAAAGTACCTATTTCTGAGGGCTGAAATTTGATGTCTGAGTCATTGCTGGTGGTTCACCAAGGTGTTGTCACATGACATTACATGAGTCTGGAAGGGCACAGGTCCTTATAGCAGTATCAAAGAAGAGGTAGTCCTGATGCAGTATGGCTTTGTTTTCTGTTTTCTAAATCTTTTTTTATATTCCACCCAGAGGGGATCAAAGTTTATTGCATCATTAATGCTACTTTTGAGATGAGTTTCAGGCACTTGGAAGGGGGGTAGTTTTATTTTGAAGCATGAACACCACAGTGTACTACTTGCTTGCACTTTGTTTATTATCATCCTATGTTTATTATTAAATTTCAAAATGACATTGTGGCATTGCTAACAGTTTTAACATTTAACATTAATGCCTTTTGGCATTAAGATTTATGTCTGTATTTCAAAAGCCTTTCCAAACTTAGCATTGATGGTATAGTTTCAAGGATTTGTTGATGTAAAAGATGTTTTAGAGAATCTGACTTTAAAAAATCACATAAAGTTTTAATTATGACATTACAAATCTAACAAATTTGCTCCATATTCCTATAATAATTATCAAAGCAAGGGATATGCACAATTTAGGCACCAGATAACAGACCTTTGATAAACACATATCCGTACCAAGGAGCTGTTTATTCACTTTAGTGCAGTTAAAACTTGAGCATGCAAGCAAACTTCAAATGGATGAATTGACGTTCCACCTACATTTGAAGGCATCATTTACCTTTCCCTTTTCTTTCTGATGTTGAGAAGTGATTAATCCCATCAGAATTAAAATAAAGTCTTAGCAATGTAAAGAAAAATTTGTTTTCTCTCTTGAAAAAATAAATCTTTTTATGTTTTTAGACTTTCTCCATGTGAAGCTGAACTTCAGGAATTAGTGCATCAAATTGACATCATGGTAAACAGAAAACAAGTGGAATGGGAAAGAAAGATGAGAGCTTTAGAAGCAAAGATGGATATCCAGGATCAAGAATTAGCAAGTGCCCAAAGCAAACTGGATCAAAAAGGTCAAGAGGTATTTAAGAATATCACATTCTATAAAGGAAGTATTTATTCTGGTACTTACTTATTAGTATGCTTTAAATTCTCTATAAGGAGACCCGTTCTTCTGTTATGTAAAAATGCCAAACAACCTTTAAAGGTCACTAATTATCCTTAGTGTTTTGTTTTAAAGTGTGCTTCTGTTCTGAAAAGTGATTGTAAAAATGTCATTGAAAATCTCATATTTCTTCTGTTTCCCTAAAGTCTAAATCAAATATCCTCAGTCTGTAAAAAAGGTAATTTTATGGTTTTTTTCTAAATGCCAACACTTTTTGTTTCATCAGAAATTTTAAATGGAAGTGTACAGTTCGAAAAGGTTCACAAAATTATGTCTTTGTAGCTCTTGTTTATACCTGATTTTCATCATTTTACATGATATACTGTCTTTGTATGATAATTTTATTCATCGTGAAGATTCTAATTGTATTATGACTTCTAATTGTATTATGACTGTCTTATGAAACTGAAAGCCCCCGTGTACCTGGTGTTGTCTGTACTTCCCAGTCTTGTCTGCTGAGTATTCACTCAGAAGCATCAAGAAATCCTTGCACATCATTCAGTTCTAATTCAAGACAGCTGAATTTAGGTGTCTACATGAGGGCATTGCTGTGTGAGCTAGGTGTCTAAACTGCCAGTGGCAGTTCTGAAAATGGAGTAACTCTCCCTAATGAGCAATTAGGAACTTGCCCTTAGTCATCGCGGTCAGAGGAGCCAAGAGAATAATTCAGGTAGCCAGTCCTCAAAGCCTCAATTTATTTGGCTGTACAGAGATGTTATCTGACATACTTTAGCATATTCTGCCTAGCTTCCAGCTGTCTCTCCAGAAAAGCGTAAGTGTCATGTACACACTTGGTCGTGTTTCTCAGATGTCTGTGAAACTTGGTAATAATTCAAGTTTATCTCAAACGGCACTGTACTTAGGGGGCTGAAATGAGTCTACAGTGTCTTCCAATAATTTGTACATAAGTAGTGGAAAGTCTTTTATATGATTTATTAGGCATTCAAGGAAATTTTTCACAATAGGGCACAGCAGTTCATTCAAAGCTTTCAGAAATTATCTTTTATGACAACCTTGTACAATATTATCATTAAATTGTGACATAAGCATACACTGAGATTTTTTACTATAAAATCCCCAATTTGATGTTGATACCGCAATCTGGGTTTCTGGTATCCAGTTTTATTATTAAGTTACTGCATTAAAATATATTTTTAATATCTGTCCCTTAAGCAATGGTCTTATTTCAAAGTTTAAAATTACTTTTCCAAAAATGACCTACTTTGAAACACTTTAGAAAAGGTACATTTGAGTGCTTATTCTAACTGTAGGTGGGACTACTTCAACAAAAATTGGAAGACTTACAGAAAACTAAAAATGAAATGGCTCAGAGCTATGAAACTCAGCTTCAAGCACTGAAATCTCAAGTAAGAAAAATGTCAATTTCATTATTTTGTGATTGCATTATAAAAAGCTTATACGTGCCAAATAGTAGAGATGTAGTGTTATGGATTTGGGAAAGATGAATCGTGTCATACAAATGATGATGACTACAGCTTCCTCCCAGGCTCCATTATAATTTCTGTACTGTCATGTCCAAACTCCTTGGATGGATTTGATGTGATTTGTGACATCTGTTATGAGGACAGATACATGATTTCCTGACTTCAGAATAAAAAAAACTGAAAATGAATAAAATAGATAGTTAGGTTCATGCTATTAAGACTCTGATGCACATTAGGAATTTTAAGAATTGAACTGTTCTTATGTCTTCGCTATACATTTTTCAGCTTTTAAGGGACTATTAAAGTGATCTGATAGCTTTCCTTAAGGTATAGGTTTCCATAGGATCAAAATGGGAGGAAGCTAGATTAATGATACTGGGAATTTGTTTGAGCTTCATTTATTTCAGAGTGTGCTCACAGCCCAGAAAGCCAGTTATATCCTGTTCGTGGCAGGGGGGTTGGTCTAGATGATTTTTAAAGGTCCTTTTCAACCCAAACCATTCTATGATTTTATTATTCCGTTTGGCTCTGTTTGCTCTGCCACCTGCATTTTTGTTTATTCACTATTTTCTGCTCCAGTCATAAATCAAAATTTTTTATGAAACTTCACTTGATTCTGTTTCTCACATTTGAAGAAGTTAACATACACAATTCTGCATTGTTTTTCCTGCCATTTTTCTTTTCCCTTCACTGGATTCTCCTACCAGAGACTTAGTGTTATAATTTCCAGTCATCACACTTACTATATAATCATCTTAGATTGCATAAATTGGCTATCATTATTTTCATTTAGAAGTGATAACACCACCTGAATACATGAAACAAATAAATGCATTACTTATTTTTAACGTTATGTTGTCTTTAATTTATATTTTCTTTTATATATGAAAATTGATTTGGCAAACAGTTCTGTAAGTAAGCAGTGAATGCTTTGGTTGTTTTGTAATTAATACTTCTAATCATTTGGGAAGTAGGTAAAAATAAAAGCTGTTTTATGATTTACACAAATTACATAAAAAGAAACATTTTAGCATGATTATTGAGAAGAAAACATCACACAGTGAAAAACAGTGTGACTTTTTACGTGTGAGATGTAAGCTACCTTTAGCAATGCAGAATTATTCCCCAAAATATGGTATATCTCTCTCCTGTCCTGTCCTTTTTCACATTTGCTGCATTATTTTTTTTTAATCACATGCTAAAAATGATTTGGCTTATGTTACGTGTTATTGCTAAGATCTTCAATGAAACTGAACCTTCTGAAATTGAAACTCCAGGCCATTTTTTATACAGGTTTTTATTTTGAAGCTGTTAATTGCCCTACAGATCCTTTCCATGGGCAAATACAACATGTTTCTCTCTCTCTTTTTTTTTTTTTAAAGAATCTGATATTTCCTACCTACAAGCTTTTTTCTTTAAACCTGGTTATATTTTTTGCCCAGCTCCTCCTCTTTAGTTACCACTTAGACCACCTAACCTTTCTCTGAGTTTCTTGATTGCTTCTTCTTTTATCTTTATTCAAGAAGCTAGATTTCTAGCTCTTAAGAACATACATCATTTTCCCAGTCCATGTCTCCAAACATTTCCTTCTCTCTCAGTCATCCTACTTATTTTGACAAAGGCTTCAGCACTGATACTCTTTCCATTTTATTTTCTGATCCCCATTCTTGTCCTTTCACCAAACCATATTTCCTCATGAAATGCCCATCTGGTACACACTGACTGAAGAAGCAAATTGTTGAATGCCTGTGTTAGGGGGTCTGCCTGGATTCTCTGTGATTAACAGAAGACTGCCTGTCAGAACAATTCCAAGCACCTGTGCTAGACAGGACTATCCCACTCTGTCTCTCTAGCTTTTACCAGTCTCTTTATTAAGTTTCTTTCTTGAATTACAGTGCTGCAGTGTCTACAATGAAGTTACTTCAATGTCCCAAATTTTCAGCTACACAAACTCATATCTAAAATATAGAGCTTCCTTGACAATATTAATCTTTGCCTTATCTCCTTTGACTCCCTTCTCTTTTGGTTCTTATCATCACTTGGAAGTTATACCGCCTTCTAAACTGTATAATCTTAAGAGCTACACCTTAGTTTTGCACAAATGGTATGTCACTATTTACCAATAGCATTGTAGCTTTCCCTGCAGATGTATTCTTAAAATCGCTCCCAAGATTTGTTCCTCCCTAATCTCACCAGAAATAGAAAGGATCACCTTTTCTAGCTATCAGAATGCTAGGCTATTCCAAACAACTTTCTCTTCTGTGATTCTCTGTGCTTTTTTTCCTTGGTACTGCTAAAAGCAGCTGTTTAATGAGCAGTAGTCCCACTGAATTGATTGTGTGCCTGTTGAATGCAGTATAAAACCTGTATTTTTCTTGTACTAGGGAAATAATTCCTGGTATGTAACCTAAAACTCCTAGGCCACACTGCTGCATTCACTCAAATGTACAACATTTTGTCATAATTAAATAGCAAAACTTCAGAGGTTCATCTTCATTACTTGCTCTTTTTTTTTTTTTTAATTAATGTCTCATAGTTATTCTCATTTTGAAAATGACAGAAATGTCTCAGCAAAAGAACAAGAATCTATTCTTGCTCTAAGCACTTGGCAACTAATTGCTTTGCTTAGACATTTAAAAGCTAGATGTCTACGTCTGAACTACCTCAGGCTCCCTTTAGAATCAACGGAGAGAAATGGACACCCCTAGAATACAACTCATGTCAGAGTATGACAAGAATTTAAGATAGCTGAAATGACTAAGCATTTGCAGGCAGCTTTTTCTAATGCAGAGTAGCTCAGGCTTGTATGTCTAACTTTCAGAAATCTGAACTTAGATTAATTTTACCCCAGAACTCACTAAAGTACCTCATTTTTTTGTCTTTTGTATGGGTGTTTTTTTCCTCTAACATGTATAACATTCAAAGAGAACAACTTGGATGTTTTAAAGTGAATATCTACCATTAAATGGAAGGATTCTTGGCTTTTAGTCTAGTTTCCAGTTATGTTAACATCCAGACTCTAATCTGTCTGTAATATCCTACTGTCATTAAATAGACTGAATTTTCAGATTTTGGCCATTCTGTTCCATTTTAGACTGAATGCCTTGAATTTGGATCTTGTATTTCCTAGTCTTTTTAGCATGAACATTCTAATAGCTGTCTTATCTGAGTTTGCTCTTCCTAGGCAATTCACATATGCCATAATGTATTCAAGAGCAAAAGTGTTATTTGAAAAAGGATATCTTTCTTCCAAGGGCAATGAGTTCCATGTTGTTTGAGCCTGTATACTCTTGACTCATTTTAAATATTTCATCTTAACTGTGTTCTCTGGCAAGGTCAATTTCAAATATATGCAGATACTCTGCAAGACTTTTGATTCGGTTTTGAAGGTGGTATCTCAGCTCTGTAAATCTGTGTTACAGAATTGCTGTTCAGACATTCCAAGTTGGTCAAATCTGTCCCCAGGCCTCCTCATTTCATGAAACTTTCTTGTCCAGGATAATCTATCTTCTTGTCATCTTTTCAATTAGTTTTTGCTGTCCCACATTATGATTCCCAAGTTCATCTCAAATGTCTCTAGGACGTTTCCAGACAATTTTTTAACTTCAGTTTCTATATCTCTTCAGACTTCTTTGGCCATCTTTGTTATCTGCACAAACCTCAATTGTTCAATCCATGTTGATTCAACAGGATTCCATTCCATTTCCAATTACTTCCTTTGAAGTAATTTCTTTTCCAAACAGTAGTTCACTTTGAGCACTTAACGAAAATACGAGATTTTATGGATTTTGTTTGGTTATACAAAGAACTTTGTGTTAGTGAGAATTTTTAAAGTCGTATATACCTGAATTTAAAGAAACTTAACAAGAGACACAATCAGTAGTTATAAGGTTCTTTTCTACTCAACATTCTTCACCAAGTTCTTTTGCTCAGCTTTCCTTAAGACCATATTTTTAGTGTTTCTTTTGTCAATATCCTTGGGTTTGCCTTTTTTTTTTTCAAAATCAAATATACATATCCCTACCAGACAATGTCAGTTTTCTATATCAAACCTGCTAACAGCCACTAGAGAGACACCTTCCTTGTGCAGTAGAGTGAACTGTTGATCAGACCAGCCGTTTTTCTGAAGAGACTGGTGGTACTTCCCTTGGTGCCTTCCCTTCTCTGCCTCTACCTCCTTTTCTCTGAGCCCTAAGCCAGGTGAGATCAATAGTCAGTGCCTTTTGTCTATTTAGTGTCTAATTCCGTGAGACACTCTGTGGTAATTAACAATTACAGCAGAATGCAATCATTACACATTTCCACAATTTTCATTATAACAAAGAAACATGGAAGTTTAGAGTACATTTGTGATAATCTGTCATTCTTACTAGTTGAGCATCCTTTAAAAATGTCAACACAAGATGGCAGTAAACAAGTATAGAACATTCCATATAAACATTGTAAAGGAAGTGACTCTATGGAGAACTGCTGTGAAGAACTTCAGCAGGGTTAAGTAGCTGTCAAATGAACCCATTCGAACAGTCAGTTAATATTTATGTGAGAGCTTAGTCTTGTTCATCTATAATAGATTAACTTTATTAATTGATTTTTTGTTACACTGATTAAACATTTAGAATGCTGAAACTGCAGTTGGTGTTTCTGGTTCAAAGAAAACTTCAGCCATGTGGTCATCTTTGATAGATTTTGCATGTTCAACTCTGCTTTTGTTTTTAGTTTTCAAAGTTGACACATAGTTATGAAAAGCTACAATCACATCAGTTAAAACAAAAAAAGGACAACAGTAGCAAAAAATGTGAGGAAAGCCTAGTGACATCATCTGACCCCAGAAATTCATGTAAGAAACTGGAGGTAAGAATACTTTGTTATTATATTTTAATTTTAATATGCCTTTAGAACTATTCTGTGATTTATAGTTGTAAGCTTTAATTTTCTCATAATTCTACAAAAAATTATATGATTTTCTTGCTCTGGAAAGAAAGAGGCATAGTTTAATATTAATATTAATTTTTTCTAAGTGTAACTATAAATAAATGTTACTGTTTTCCTGATTAGTATATGTGTACTGGATTATATAATCTCTTGAGGCATCAGACCTTTCACATATGCAGGGTACTGTCACATAATACCTACCATTAATACAAGTTTTATAAACCTCAGGACAACCTTGGCCATGTTGGGTTACATGGAAAAAAAAAGATTTAGGATTGAAAAACTGCTTGTTGCACATATATCTTCACAGCACCCATGTGGCTGAGAGAATCCACAACCTTTATCTCAGTGCCTGGTTTCCCTAGGTAAAGCCTGAGGAAAGATTAGGCACTTAAGAATACATTCCACAGAATCTAGCAGACTGATTGGGGACTAGATAATAGGTGCTGAGGACAGGATCCAGTCGCATTTCCTATCCTGTTGGACACAGAATGGATTGCAGTGGACCCGTTCTTGGATACAGGACAATACTGATTTCTGATCATAATTCCAAGCCTTAACTTCTCAGAGTTAGAGTTTACTTTATGATCTGTGGAATAATCAAACGTTTATCGGACCAACAGGAAAGTTAGGCAACACAGAGAACTGGCATGTAGAGAGTGTGCCTGGAAGTGGTGGTTTCTCCCCAAATACTTCTCTGGCTCCATTCACTGGCGCAGAAACTGGTATCCTGTCTCAGTTCTTAAAACTGAGCGATATAATCTCTAGCTGTGCTAATTTTTGCTGCTTCTTTTTCGCTTATCCAGTGCCGCTGGTATTCTGTGCAAAGCGAAGCAATTTCAAAAGCAAGAATTCCAGAGCCTGTTAAAAAATCACGTCTTTGTTGGGTAGGAAACGAATATGGGAAGATTCTACTTCAGACTCTGTCTGGAAGGATTAGGAAACAGTCTTCCAAATATGGGAAGAACAGTCTAACCTGTAATCTGATGAAGCATAGGAAGATCACAAAAAATATTTGTATTTTCTCTGGCCATCCTTTGTAAATAGCACAATCAAGTAGTATGTGCTTAGAGTGCTTACTAAACTGAGTCCTGTAGGCAAAGCAAGCAGAGGAATATCAATTGAAAGTGAGAGCTAGTTGCCTAACTGCTAAGCATTGGGAAGACTCACGTGTTTATGATGTAGATTTATGATGCAGATGATGTGGACACTGAGAATTTACAATCAAAAAATTAAGCTGTAGTATATTTTAAGTAATTTCATACTTGAAATGTAATTAAGCAAGGTTTTAGGGTCTTTATTTTGGACCTGTCTGTCTTTCATGTTCTTCGATAAGACACAGGATTAACTTCTACAACCTAGACACATTGTAATTGCTGTCTCTTCCACATGGAAGTTCTTACCATCAGAAAAGCTACTACACTTTGGACTGCAGCACAGCTGCCAACAGCTGCTACTACAAGAATAATAAGTGGGCTATACATCTATCATTGACTAAATATATCACTGCTGTGAAACTGTCTGATCCAGCTAATGTGAGAATAACCTTATTCAAGATTAAAATTTGAAAATAATGTAAGACAATGCTGTCATTTTATTAATTATGAAAAATGAGTGCTTGGAATATATTTAGCAAATTCTAGTATTCAGGAAATAATTACTGTGTTGAAAATCTACTAAGCTCAGCAGCAAGGCCTTGAACCTGCAGTCCTCATTAAGTAGTAGTCTGAAATTCCATTTGTACCATGTTTTGTAAAATAGGAAGATATTTACTGTTTTAAATGCCAAAGCAGATATTAGGAAAGCTATGAAAGAAGATTTGTATTAATCTATGTTGAAAAGCATTCAGTTGTGTTTCCATAGGAAAAAAAAATCTTTATTTTTTTAAATTTAGGGAATATGCCAGTTTAAGTTAATTATGAAACATCATCTGTCTTTTTAGAACAACATTTCCATTGCGAAAAAGGACATTCTCATAACAGTTTATTAGTTTCCACTGTATAAAGGATTATACTGTTAGTTTGCTAACTTTTCAAACTAAAAGAGCAACAGCTCTACTAATGGGAGTTCTGCTGCTTATTTTGTAGGATACTGCCTTTGAAGTCTATTTGTGAACATATAAGATCTAAAAGCAAATTCAAATAGACTATAAATATGAATGTAAGCGCAAATACAAAACCAGTATTAGGTAAATCTGATGTAATAGAATTAAACAGGTTTTTGTTTAAATTAGGTGAACTCAGAACCCAAAGAAGCCATTGTAAAGACAACAAGAAATAAAATTTATTCAAGGTAACTGCTGACCCATCTGTTATAGAAAAAAAAAGAAGGCAAAAAGCAAGCACTCAAAACATGTGTCTGAATATTAAGGCTTTGATTCCCTGTTGATTACTCTGCTTGACATTGATAGGGTTTTAAAGTCACAAGGACTACCATCCAATAAAATGAATATATAATGGTAATAGTCTAATACCTACAGCAATTATTTAAAACATTTTATATATTTTATAATTTTTATAGTTTTATAATATATTTTATAATTTTTATTCAGGGATTATGTTCACCATTCATTTTTGTCAGATTAATGTCTCTTAAGACTGGATTTTTTCCTGGTGGGCAGGACTGGATGACTGGTTTATAGAATTGATCTTTTTTTCTTCTTTCCAAAATTATGGAAAGATTATGTATTAATTAAAAAACTAATTTTTTTATAGAACTATAAAAATTGCAAAAATATTTAGATTAAGGAAAAGAGATATTTTCCCTATGTTTTCTAGTCTTGTTTTTCTGTCTTTCAGGAATTTAAATCAAGAGAAGGGGATAAGAATGGGACAATCTGCCAAAATTATCCTGTTTATTTGGATGCTCAACAAAAATTATTGCCCAAGAAATATGATTTATTTCAGGTAAAAGTCCCGCCTTCCTTCTTTAGGAAGAAAATTAACTGTTTGCTCAGCTAGAGCTTATTTTAATTTAATTTAAAAAAAATAAGCTTACAGTGAATCTGATAATGCATGTCTGTATTGGTAGTGAATATACTGCATTAGGTAAGGCAGGCCCATAACTGGAAGATCTAATGATACATGCAGTTATTTTACTTTAATTTTTCTCATAAAAATGAGAAAATGAAAAAAACAAACAAAAAAAAACCCTGCAAAAACTAGTGAATATTCCTTTTTGCTTTGTAAGTATATTGTGGAGATACTTTTACCTTCTGTGCAATTTACTGATATGCAATTAATTAAGACAAGTTATTTAAAAAGTTTAAAAAGTTTCTTACCAAGTAGTATTTCCCATTACTATGACTCAAATACAAAATTCCTTCAAATCTGTTAGTGTTCATTTTTTTGAAGGTCCTAAATATATACTAATACCATTTATGCAGAAAAATGAATTTTCATATGCTACTCCAGAATTGCTCTTGGAGTTGTTTGTTTGATCACTTAACCCTTTTTTAGCATATTTTTCAGCTTTCTAGTTATGATTCAGTCCTTGGTTGACTTTGTGATTCTTTTTTACTTGCCAATTTGCTCATTACTTTTTTTATATATAGCCTATTGATCAGCATATTTTAATTTTTTTAATTCCTTCCAATCCAGAAAAAATGTTGATTTAATGATGTCTTGATGACCTATCCTGCACTAAAAAAAAAAAAAAAAAAAAAAAAAGAAAAAAGAAAAGAACTCATAAATTGCCAGGGCCACCTTGAAAATTAAGTGAGGGGAAGCCAGTTATGTTGCTGACTGGTAATTCCCTTTTCCACTGTTACTAAGCTATTGGATCTTAATCTAGTGAAGATTTCTCTTAGCAATTCCTATTAGACTCTTCACTCATATCCAGAGTTTCCAAGAAGGACAGTTAAGTTTTGGGTTTAGCTGCTGAGAGAATTATATTCCAACTATTGAACTTCCTTACAAATGTGTTAAAAAACCAAGTCTTTAATTAGACAAAACTAATGACTGATACATATTGATTATATATCAGACAAGTCAAAATAGAAGACTCTGGGTGATCATTCGCTTTTTTCTGTTAAGGTTTTCATTGCCAAGAGTGACCTTTCTTTGAAGACAATTTTCTTCACAACTCTAACAGAGCACCAACTATTTTTTTAAATAGAAGTCTGATGGATTGTTACCCCTTAACTGTTTCAAAAGTGTTAATTGTTCCTGTGTCATTGGCTCAAGTTGCTCTTTTGTGAGGTCTTTGATTGCCAGCTGGAGTCTTGTACTATATTTTTCACATGAGGTATTGACACTTTGGTATGTCAGACTCCATAACTTAGATGTCAAAGGGACCTTAATTTGTTATCTATGGGAATGAAACTTACCTGCAAATTTCTTTTGGCTTTTTACTTGATATGCAGCCAATGGTCCATTCTGCTTAGGTTCTCAGCCAACACAAATTACAGGAACATAGTCAATAACATCAAAAGCTGTCTAAAACATGACTTCTTGTGGTCCTTGTCAGTGAAATATGGTATTTGTAACCCTGTTTATTTTTACTATAAATTTTCTTGCCAGCTTGATATCTGCACATGATATATGATTTTCAGCTTATATTTTGTTGTCATTTTTCAACTAATTCTCAGTCTTCTGAAAGATTAGTACTGCTTGTTAATCTCCCAGTAGAAGGGTCCATGTGGATAGTTTTTTAAACAGCAAAAACAGTTTCCATAGTAATTATGCTTCTTCTCAGTGCCTGTGAATTCAGAAATACTGGCAAAACCAATTTTCTGAAGGTTTGGTTTTAGGAGTTTAATTAGTACAAGAAACTGAATGAAGTGTGAGACTCTACAGAATGTGCAAATGATTCTTCCGCAGGTTTAAGGATAATGATCTCAAAGAAGTACAGTTCCTGTAATAACTGAGCTGTTTATACATGAACTATGTAATGCTAGCCCCCTAGTCAAAGGTTAATACCTATCCCGAGGTGCACACACACACAACTCCTACTGAGTTCAATGAATCAAAGAGGAACATTTCTCTCAAATTATTTTTTATAGGTAACTGCTTTGAGTAGGTCATCATAATCACCTTTTTCACATTTGGGGATCATTAACATAAGTACTAGGAAAATACGCAGCACAGGAGAAAAAAATCCTTGAAAAAATTCTATGCCCTTGAAGGTTTCTGAAACATTTTTTTACTGAGGGCAAGGAACATGAGACCAAAAAAAGGAAGTATCAGTTAGAGAGGTAATTAAAACTGTTCCAATTGTGCCATCTTTTCTAAGCAAATACCGGCAAAGATGTAAATAGCTTTATGATTTCAGTACTAATGGTTTGTCCCAGCAATTTACATATAATTATTGAATTAATTTAAAATACTTTCTTGTTTTATAGAAGCAGACCCAGAATTATCAATTCCAAATACACAATAAGAAACAAACCCAAGAAGAGGTAATTACCTGTGCCCAGCCTGAAAGTGAAAAGGATGATTTGATTATTGAAAAACTAAAGGCAACTGTGAAAGAAATTGCAAGAAACAAGAATAAACTCGAAGAGGAAAATCTGAAGCTCCGTGAAGATCTAAAAATGTACCAAAACCAATGCCAGGTAGTAATAGTTTTTCATGGTGACTGTGGAATTAATGCTGGAAAATTAATTACTTAGGAATATACTTTAAAAAGTTATATTGAGATGCCTGCATAAAAGATCTGTACATTATGTATATTCTTTGCAGGAACACAGAACGATCTGTGAACAGTATGGGGGTTTTTTTAGTAAATCAGAAATAGGTTTGATTTGTAGTAGTATATTTTTTTCTTGTCTGTTTATCTAGGGTTTTATAAATTTCCTATATCCATGGCATCTCCAGGAACGTAGCCTAGTTCACTTGGTTCCTTGTATTCCAATGACTTCTATGAAATTTCTTTATCTGATTTATACCCTGTTGCACACTGTGCCATCTGGCTAGTAAATGAGTATATAGAAAACTGTACCGTATACTTTGTTATTTTTGAGGGGAGATTTTGCAGTCAATGAATTTTTAAGTTTCTCTCCACGTAAGGAACCATTCGTTTTTCTCTTACCTCTGGTTCACTGTTTTTCAGCATAGCACTGATCTATGAAGACAGCCATTTGCGCCTCTTCTTTCGGTCTTGGTATATGAGTTCTGACACGATGGAGATAATACAAGATCTTTACAGCCTTTTTTATTAGCTGTGTTTGAAACAGATCGGGAATGAAATTCTTGTTGCTGTTTTTTTCTGGTAGCATATATCATTTATGCTTTTGCTTATTTATTTAAGCACTTCTAGCTGCAGTAATATATTGAATGGCCTCTAGTAACTTCATCTCTTTCTGGAGAAAGGTCCATTTCTGCTTACAGACATCCTTGCAGAGTTATAACAGCATATGCAATAAACTTCATAGGAATTAGCGTATATGTGGCAGAGGTTAATTTCAGGTGTCAGAACAGCCAAGTCATGTCATTTGCACAGTAATTCACTGAGTCTTTTGCCTGTATACAAGTTATTGGTATACAAAGCAAACCTTCTGTTTTGATGCCTGTTAAAACGCCTGCCTCCAAAAACAGCAGTACTACAATACAGAGTGAAACAAACTATGGCAATTGGAGCAAGTGGATTGATGCTCTAAGATGGAGAGAGTAGATGTCATGTGCTGTAGCCTTTAAGAAAATCTTCAAGCAGGAGAAATTTTGGAATCCTGAAGAAAATACAGGAGGTGTAGGAAGCACTGAAGACATTCTAAGTAGAAGTGGAGCTAGATGTACATAACATTATCACCTAAAGGGCAGAAAGTTGCAGAATAACTGTGTTGGTGGAGTGGAACACTGCTGTATTAGAAAAACCGTGTTTGGAAATAGCTGCAGAAGGTAAACACTGATGTCACGTCAATTTATGGTAAAAAGGGGTAGCTCAGAGGAAATACTTTTTTTTGGAATGTCTGCATGAGAAAGAAGGAAGTGTAAGGGCTGCTGTCAGCCAGAAACAGTAAGCAGGTTTGAAGCAGTAGATGGGAGTCTTGATGTGAAGAAGTCTGATGGCAACAAAAGCAAGACTTTTATTTTGCCTCATATACCCTCTATGCCTATGACTGTCTCATGTGTGCTTCTAAATACTTCTTTCATGCTGTAAATTAGCAAGTGATAAAGTGAAATGTATGGAAGACCAGTTCATTGGCTGTACAGAAAATACAAAGTTTAGAAGATCCAAATGGACACTGCAGTCTGTTTCTCTACCATATGAATTATCTGACAAACTTACCTGAAGCCATACATGGGAGGCAGCCTGGAAACATCACACAGGGGGCTTGGTTCTTGAAAAGTCTGCATTAAACTGCTAAACACTAATTTACATAGAAATACATCATATAATTGTATTTAAAATGTCGAACAGTGGGTTGGTGTTGGGAAGGGTGTGGTAGTTGGGGTCCTCCACGGGTGGCCTCTGCAAGAAGCTGGTAGAAGCTTTCCCTGTGTCTGACAGAGCCAGTGCCAGCTGGCTCCAAGATGGACCCACCACTGGGCAAGACCAAGCCCGTCAGTGACAAACACTTTGGGGATAACATACTTAAGGAGGGAAGAAAAGGGCCCTGTGCAACTGCAGTCAGGAGCAAGGAGGGAGAATATGTGAGAGAAAAAGCCCTGCAGACCTATGGTCAGTGCAAAAGGAGGGGGAGGAGGTGCTCCAGGTGCCAGAGCAGAGACTCCCCTGCAGCCCATGGTGCAGAGCATGGTGAGACAGCTGTGCCCCTGCAGCCCAGAGAGGCTCATGTTGGAGCAGAGATCCACCTGCAGCCCTTGGAGGACCCCTTGCCAGAGCAGGTGGATGTCCAAAGGAGGCTGTGGCACCATAAGAAGCCTGTGCTGAAGCAAGCTCCTGGCAGGATGTGTGACCCCACAGAGAGTGCAATCCACACTGGAGTGGGTTTTCTGGCAGCACTTGTAACCCCACAGTGGGGAATTCACTCTGGAGCAGCCTGTTCCTAAAGAACCCCTCATGGAAGAGACCTACATCAGAGCTGTTCGTCAAGAACTGCAGCCCGTGGGAAGGACTCACATTGGAAAAGTTTGTGGAGGACTGTCTCCTGTAGGACGGATCCCACACTGGAGCAGGGGAGGAATGTAAAAAGTCTTCCTCCTGAGGAGATTTAGTTTTTATTTCTTATTATCCTGCTCTGATTCGATTGTCAATAAATTAATTTCCCCAAGTTGAGTCTGTTCTGCCCACAGCAGTAACTGGTGAGTGACCTCTCCCTGCCCTTACCTTGCTTGACCCACAGGCCTTTCTCTCATGTCTCTCCCCTGTCCACCTGGGCAGGGCAGTGGTAGAGTGGCTGTGGTGGGCACCTGCCATTCAGTCAGGGTCAACCCACCACGAAACAGCACTGAGTAGAACTAGAGCTGATCAGGAAATCTTTGAGGCTTTGTTTTGCTATCAAGCACGCCAAGCTAGTCAAAGCCAAACTTTTCACAGGAGAAAAGAGAAGGTTTGGTAAATTTTTCAACTTGAAACAGACCTTTTTTAAGTTGTATTTTATTTGATATTCTCTAAGCAAAACCTAAAGTTTTCTGGTTCAAAATTAATTTTCATTTTGGTGTTTTAACCAGATGTAATAAATATTTCCTAAAATAATAAGTGGTGCATATATAAATTTTTTTAACTGATATGTGAAAGGGTGAAACTCTTGACCCGAAGGACTGTTTCAATTATTATTGCAGCTGCTGCTGTGGCTGCTGTTCTTCCTGCTAATATCATAATTCACAGAAGAAAATACAATTTATGTAAATATGTATGATGACTACAGTCCGCCACAGACAGTATGACTTCTGCCACACAATTGTGCAAAATTCATTTTCCTTATCCACCCCAGAATGAAATCAGAGGGGTAACCATCTCCCAGGTTCATATATTATAAAATAATTGTGGCTATTTCTTGAATGTTGAAGTCATGAAGATGATAATAAGCAAGTCTTGCAGACAATTTTAACAGTTCATTAAGCTTTATTTCACCTGAATATGCCCAAACTTGCATTTCAGTGTTTAAAAAAGCTCTCTTGGCCTTAGTGTAACAAAGGATAAGATGAATTAATCCATATATGCAGCCCCTAAAAAAAAAAAAAACAATGTAAAAGCACTTCATATCTGTCTTCAGCAGCCCTTTCAGCCAGAAGAAAACCACAGGCTTCTTGGAAGGAAGGTCATTCTCATATGAGGCTCTAAGGGAAATAAACCTTTGAAGTTCCTGCTTGCAGTGTCATTTCTGGATTCCAGTTGTCTTTTGAAACTTTAAAGGCTTTATTTTTGCTTGTAAAGATAGAAACTATGTACAAATAAAGTTAAGAAATTATGAGAAATACTAATGTTTTTAGTGCAATGGTTTTAGAAGTAAAGGATCAACATCCTTGGAAAAATTCTTTTTTTTTTTTTTTTTTTTTTTAACCTGGAACATGCTTTTCGATCTTAGGTGACAAGAAATAAATATTCTCTGGACATTATTATTGCAAGAACTGATTATTATTGCTACTTTGGTTATTCATAATTTGGTTATATTTCCAAGTCCTTATCTTTAGTATGGTTTCAGTATATTTCTGTGGAAGTCTGATTTTTTTAAAAAAATTGGGTTTTATTATGCCAAATGTAACATGTCTTCAGGTTATCTATCACATTATCTATCAGAAATTAAAGGTAAAGCAGAGATATGATTTTTGGAGTCTCTAAGAAGAATCTTTTTGTGATTTTTTTTTTAATTTTGTGATGTTCATTTAAATAAGCAATTAACACCATGCAGATGGAACTAGTTTTGGAGATGATTTCTATAGCATTGTACTTTCAGAGATTATAAATTTGGAAATGCTGTTAAGAAAAAAAAAATGGAAATTACTTATGGCACTAATTCCTACATGTGAAACATGTTCTGTGATGCAGAACATGATAAAACAAGCAAACTATGTATTTTAGATGAATTTAGTACCATAAGGAATGTCTGAATTATGTTTCCTATGATAGTTTCAGAAACAGATACATTGGAACATTGCAAGAGCTAAAGAATAGTCAGTATCTGATTTTCAGATGAGATTACTGAAGTAGGGAACTGACATGAAAGCAATACCTTTTTCAGAAATGAAAATCATATATGTCCTTTCATTCAAATTATACAGGTCTCAAATATGTTCCAATATAGCATTTTAAGCTGTCTAATTTTATTTAACTGTTTATGCATTTGCTTGTTTCTTTAGAACATGGAGGCAGACTTTTCAGGAATGAGATATGAGCTGCAGTCACGGGATGGTCTCTGGAGAAGGATGCAGTTGGAGTGCCAGCAGCTGCATACAGAATTACTGAAAATCAAAGAGTACAAAGATATGCAGGAAATTGAAATAAAGTATGTATGTTGGAAGACAATATTTAAATTAACAAGTACTTCTGAGCTAATAACTTTTTTCTTACATTTTATTTACATTAACTCTGTTTAAAAAGATACTCTAGATTCAAATATCGGATCCTAAACAATTTTAGACTGAGCATTTTCACTGACAATTATGTATGACAAAATTTCAGGCAGTGGATGCAGACTGTGTTAAAAGGGTGTAATGATGCCTAGATCTTTACAAATCAATGCATTTCATACATTTCTACCAATGTGTTTACAGTCTTTCATTTTCTCAGCATTAAAACACCTTGGAAATAGTGCAATTAAGAGTCTCCTTAACCTCCTTTGAATAAAATGTTTGTGGTCTTATGGTTTATGTAATCTGCTATAGCCATTTGAGATTATATGGAATAGCAGTCTACAAGAGCTTTCAGGATTATTCCTATATATACTTGCAGTGTCCTGAACCTCTAGACATCTCCCACCTGGTTTAGGCCAAATGTTGGTTGTGGTTTATTTTTTTTTCATCAGTAAGCAGGTGTTCCACAGTATTACACTGTGGAGAGGATACTGTACTGAGTATTGAACGTTCTGCTTGTTTCATGTCTCGTTTATTTCTTATTTAAAGGCATCGATCATCTCGTGTTCAACTCAATGAGCCACTAGAAAAGAAAAACACTGAGTTATTACTATTTTCAGAAAGTCAAGAACGCCAAGAAGAAGAGCCGAACAAGGTATTTCCAGATCTTAACTGCAGTGTAGGATTTTTGGAAGAGAGGAGAGTACTGACCCAGGGTATGTGCATCTGCAGAAGAGAGCAGGAGAATACGTTGTAGGTTTGGGAGAGCATGGAGGCTTCATATGTGAAAAAGGCTTCATGTATGGCTGCATTTCTGGGGGTAGTTGTGTAGCTGTAAAATTGACATTTTGATTCCTGTGCAGTAACTACCTACATCATTGAAATAATGGAAGAGAGCATGCCCAAGCATTACTGTGATTCAGATAATGCCATGCAACTAATAAAGCCTGCAAGGCTGTGAGTAATTAATAGGAGGCAAGTTGTCGCTTGTAGGTGGTCTCAGAGGTAGGATATGCAAACACATCAACTGATACAAGTTAGTACAGCAGATACCCACACAAGGCTAAGCTTAATCAGGAACCTGCTATGCAGTCTAGGGTAGAGCTCTAGTTTGAACCCATGAATCAGGTTGCATTGCATGCTTCAGAAGCGCTGTGAGCAGGCAGCTGTAGCATGGCACTGTGGCCAAAATACTTTGGATGTAGAGGATGCTCAGAGCTCGTCTAACAGGCATATCGTGGTTTTGCTGGGTAGCAGTGTGAGCAGGAATCACTGAATCACAGAATTATTTGGGTTGAAAGGAACCTCTGGAGATCATCTAATCCAACACCCCCGCCAAGGCAGGGTCACCTAGAGTGAGTTACACAGGAATGCATCCGGGTAGGTTTTGAATGTCTCTGTTTGGATGCAGCTGACTTGGATGCAGGAATTTTGGCATAACAGGTGTGATCAAGCTCTTAGTGTTTTTGCATTTACATCTTTTTGTTTACAATTCTAATATTTCTCTGCAATTTCCATAAATAATAATGAAATGCCATCTGTTACTCATTGTGTACAGTACTGCACGGAATCGTTAAAATGGGTTCAAAGGACGTTAGACTGGGGTTTATAGTTTTGTTTCTTAGACAATAAAATAATCTGTCAGCACTAAACTGTTGGTTACAGTAGACAGATTATGAAAACAATCTTTTTGTTGATACTTTGAAGAACTCTACACAGGAGATAGTGCAGAAAGCTTGACCTTAAATTTTATATGTAATACCAGGAAAAATTCTCATAAAGTGATTTACCATATATACTCTTTATTTCTGACGTAGTTTCTTATTAAAGAGTCTCTAGATAAATTTATTTACATCGCTCCTTAGTTAATTTAGGCTTCATTAAACTTATTTTAAATGAACTTAGGAGCACTATAAGTAAATCATACTTAAGCTTACTGAATGGATATTTTCTTGTATATTTACTATAAAATCCAATACTTTACTTTTTTTTATTACTTCCTTCTAAAATATTAATTGAAATGTGTTGTATTTTGTTCATTGCTAATAGTAAATATGCAAATGAAAGTGCAAGAGAAGTGTTGAAAAAAGATGTAAAAATAAAGCTCTATGCACTGACTCATAAAGACATTTTATTTTACAATCTCAAAATCTCTGATTCAGTTAGAAGAGTTGGTGTCTTGGAAGCAACAGCAAAAAAAGTCACTGATAAGTAGCAAGTGATGCAATGATATTTACTGCACAACATTTTTTCTTTTTGAAATGTATTTGGTACAGATAAGAAACCATATTTATCGAGAAGAGCAGTCCCATTGCTCTGAGCAGGAAAGAATGAAGACAGAAATCTCTGACCTGACAGAGGAGCTTCATCAGAAGGAGATCACTATAGCAACTATCATGAAGAAAGCTACTCTTCTGGAAAGACAGTTAAAAATGGAGTTAGAGACAAAAGACAAATTGTTAGCAAAACAGCAGGTATGCAGACAGACAAAAACAGCTTACATCATTTTACTCCACACTATTGATAATGACATTCATTATCGGTGAAAAAAAGGCATTACATTTCTAATGTAGTTTTCATCAGCAGTGCTGGAATACCTGTGTAGTATTACTAAAGCAGCCAAATTGATACTGGAACACAAAAGCAGCAGTAAATGTCAACTGTACATCCAAATTGTAGTGGTTTTTTAATAGATTTCAATAGATTGCAAAAGATCTTGAAAACTTCCAGCTTGTGATTATTGTGTATTCTTTATCACTAGAACTGTTTATTTGAGTATCTAGAAAGTTTCTAATTTTTAGTGTTTTATAAAGCTTTCTGAAGAATGTTACAAATCTGCATAAAAAATTCTTGTAATTTTAGAGCTGGAAACTCTTAAGAAAACTGTTTTAATGTCAAATTACAGTTTTAAAAACAAATATGTTATCTTCATTATTTAGTTTGTAAACCAAAAGAACCTTTATATTTAGAGGTTTGTGGTTGACTGGGTTTTCTGAGAGGGTCACTACATACTGAAAATTGTGATTAATGTAATAGTTTACTTTTGACAATAGGAATGTTGGTGTATGGGGAAGATCAGAGATGTTTCCTGCTGTGTGGCAGTCTTTACCAGGTCACGTTCCTGATCATATCTCTAAGAGAGTAGATGACATTTCTAGCCATCATGACTAGGATTTCATCCATTTTCTGTGGCCTGTAAAATCTGTCCCTCTTTGTATCTCATAACTGCATGTGAACTTCCTTTCTTTAATAAGTCATTACTTCTTTCAAGAAGGTAAATAAAATCAGAGGCACTGCATTTGTGAATCTTCTAGAGATGGCTTAATGCTTCTTTCTGCTTCATTGTTGCTCTATTTAAAAAAATTATAGTAAGTATTGTTACTACTTAATTAAATAAATTAAACTGAAATATCTATACTCAGTGTTATTCAAGTTAACAGTAATATTCTTGTATTTAACTAAGAATTTAATCTTTTCCTAGTTATTGGAATTCCAATACCAAGTTATCAAATCTGAAAACACACATCTAAAAGAGATGGTGGAAAACCAGGAGCATGAAAGTTGCACGGTAATTTTTTTTAATCTGTGAAGTATGGAGAACAGTTATGTACACTTACTGTAAACATAGATTGAGACAATGGCAGATTTAGAGATCTCTGGCTTGCATAAAGTAAATAAATAAAAATAAGGTGTGCAACGTAATCAGAACCAAGTGGTGTTCACACACAGCCTGAAGATGGTTATAGCCGGGAGCAATTTCTACCTTAATTGTATTAAGTCAGAAATAAGCTAAATTTTTCAGTAACTGTCTAGACACTAAACAGTTTCTGGGAGCCTATTTTTTTGTAAGTGATGTCACTTGTTTAAGTTTAGACAGTCATCCTCACAGACAAAAAATATGTCCCTTTTTAATATTTAACACTTTTTTCATATGTTATATACTTAACAGTGTAGCAAACTGACACATTTTGCTCCACCCAGCTTATTTTCAGAGTTTAGTATTTGTTTCTCTCCGAACAGGGGATGTTTAAAATTTAATTCATAAAAAGTGTGCCATAAGGTTATGTAGAACTTTAGTTTATAAAGATACTTGCTGCCTACCACAAAAACTTCAAAACACTCCCTGCTTATAGAACATCTGCAGTTACTGTATCTACCATTAAAAAAACACAAAAAAACCCCAAACAAACAAAAACAAAACAAAACAAAAAAAAAAAAAAAAAGAAAAACAAACAACCAAAAACAAAAACCCAAAACAAACAAAACAAAAAAACAACCAACCAACCAACCAAAAAACACTGGAATGTTGTTTGTAAGTACTGAGATAAATACATTTTTGGGGAATTTGTAGTCTGTTAATTGTTTTCCTGCGTCTGACAAATGCATGAAAGAATGTCATGTATATTCGCACCCTTAAAATAGTATATATATCTGTCAATGATTTCTTACCCATACATACATATACTCTACTATGGATATATGTATATTATATATGATATGTTATTGTGGAAACAAAGATGGATGTATATATGCATGTCTAACTCTTCTCTACAGTGATACTCTCCTTGCAGATTGGGAAGAGCTGTCTGCCAAGAATCCTTGGACACCTCACCTGTTTTTTAAATTTTAGCACAGTTACTACATACACCAATGTCAGTGGATTTGTGGACTTAATAATCCTTTCCTGCTTTACTAAGTTTTGTGAGGATCTAAACATTAAAGATCATGAAATCTTTGATATTCAGATTGTGAACTATTTGATATTCAGATGCCAGGAATTGGGGAGATTTTTATGGATGTGCTGTATGGTGGAGCACTCTACAGACCTGTCAGACTTGTGTCAGCCTAAGTCAGTATGGTGTAATGCATCATCAGGCAGGGTTATTTTCAGGGTTTAGATTTCAAAAGCAATGTAGCTGTGCCAGCAGTTTTGGGGTTACATGCCATTGTAACTTAACTGCTGATTCTAGATCTGTTAGTGTTAGGATGAGTTATCACTCTCCTTCTTCCTCTCTTCTGCCACTCCTTCCACTTGCAAGACATAGCTGAGCCCCTGCTCCCCCCATCGTTGCACAAAATATTAAAGTTTCTTATACTTTTTAGCATTTCCATTCCAGCTTGGCTCAGAAGTTTCCCTTAAAAGTAGCTAAGCATGGTAAGGTTCACAGGAAGAGGTGGCATCAAACCAGTTAGTGCAAGGAATAGACAAGGTTTCAGGTGCAGGAGCACAGTTGTGCAAGAAGTTTACTAAGAACCAAACCTGTAATACTCACGAGTTACCGGGTTCCAAAAGAATAAGGTAAATCTAGAAATATATGAAAGAACAGCTTAACAAAATGCAAGGGGTTTTTTGTGTGCAATCTGATAAACCTATTGACAATTTCCCATTGATGACAGTATGCTGTTTTGGCAAATAGATTTGGCAGTGCAGTTCTCTGGAGAGTAGTAGTTCCAAAATAGCTAGCTCAGGTGTGCAGTATAGGCTTCATGAAATAGGTGATGGGAGAAAAAAAAAGAGCAGAGTCCCAGCTAGACAACTTCCAGAGCTAATCATCTCCATTGTCCCTTCTTGGTATCCGAGTGGATGGGCTCTAGCCCCTGGCCATAGTGCACATGGGGCTTGCACTTTGAGTATTTTGACTTGTATGCCACATGGGCTGACGCAGTGAGAAGCAGGGTTTAGTAGCAGACAGAGTGCTTTGTGCTAATGTGGCTTTACTTTACTGCCTCTGAAACTGAAGGTGACTGTCTCAACACAGGTATTAAATTGTGCCTGTGCACATACCCTCTATCTAGTATAGTAATGAACTTCTGTAATTTTTCTTATTATTTTTGGAGTAATTGTTACTGGAGGGAGCAATACAGTCTGCAGCTAAAGCTGTTATGGTTGCTTTTATGTCATCAGTTTTGCAAAGGAAGCGATGAATTTACAACAATGATATTCTGAATGCATGTTTATTGAGGAATTTTAATTTGTTTTATTGTGTTATAGAGGCTGTTTTTCTTTCTTTTTCATTTATCTACAGTAATTTTTTTTTTTTCTGGAGGCAATTATCTTGGTTTGCTCTAAATGTTGCATGATTATATATGGTAGCTAGGTCTTTCTTTAGTGTGGAACATTGTTTTGTGTTTGCTTGTTAAAAATACACCCATTTATTGTGGAAAAAATAACTACGTAATGATGGTTTTATCTCTTTTCACAGAATATAGATTTATGTAACAAAGAACATGGAAATTTCACAGCTTCTGTTCACAAAATGAAACACGAGAATTTAAGACTAGAAAATAGTGTTGCTAAACTACAAAATGACACAGAAATATCAATACTGGGGTGCACTGATACATATGGAGAAACAGAGCACAGCCACCAAACCCATTCAAAGATGCAAGGAAAGGAAGAGAGGTAATATTTAGATTGTATACTTATATCAAACTTCCTTTAAGCATTTTGGAAGCATCTATCTGGGTAAAACTGTTAAGTTTTTTCTGTTCCTGTTCATTCAGAACTCCCACCAACATAAATATCGGACCTAGTTAGTGTATTTGTAAGCAGTTCCTACATTTTTCTGGGCGGCTGATGGAATTTGGCAATAAATGAAGTTCCAGAAATGTTTTATCCCTTTTTAGTATTTAGCACATGAAACAACTTTTAAAACTTTTTATGTGCTGCTGAAGTTATTCTAAGTTCCAAGTTCTGCAAAACAGGACAGACTGTATTTTTACTGCCAAAAGAAAAAAAAGGACAAGGAAAGGATATAAAAACCAACACAAGAGGTAGACTGCTCCATGGGAGGTTATCTTAATAAGCAGTTTGAACTACAACCCCTGCTGAAAAGGTTTTTGTCCTTCCAGTTTAATTTGTTGAAAGTTTCATTAAATGTATTTTAATGCTTTGTCTGGTTTTGGTGTTCTGGGATGACCTGATTTTTAAAAGAAACATAATTTCAGATGCACTGAGTAAGTCATTACTACAATAAACTCCCTGTTAGGGAAAAATAATGAGACTTAAGAATACTCAGACTCATAGAAAACACTGTAGTGATGACTTTCTTCTTATTTCCCTATATTCAGTGAGGCACTGAATTACCTTCATGGCATTGCAGGAAAAAAAAAGAAAACAAAGTCCCTGCTAGGCAATATTTCACAGTACAGGAAAGTAAAAAATAATAGGAAGCTAAATGTTTTGATCAGTTGTAATAAAGAACTTGCATGATAGCACTAATGGAAAATAGTTCTGTGAAGCAAAGTTGAAATAGTTGGAGCCAAAATTCTATATTTTAAGATTTCAAACTCATACATATAGTTTTTGGCAAAATGCAAAACGATTTTCTTTCTGCAAAATAGAATGTCATCACAGTGTATTTTTGCTTAGAAGTTCCTTTTAAAGAATGTTGTTTAGTGTTGGACATAATATTAATGTTTAGATAAATAAATAGATATATGTATGTATATGTATGCATATACATGTATATATACATATATAAAAACAGAAGTGGAAGTTATGGCTGTCTTCCTATGAAGTTTCAAATGATGTTGAAGGTTTTGCAGAAACAAATAACTACAAACCAAGATACAGATTATTCTGCATCTGTAGGTCTCAGAACTTCACCAAAATCGGACAGTGCCATTTTTGCTCATGCTTCCACTCTTCTCAGTGAGAGAGAAAAAGTGAGAAAAAATAGGATTTTTCCCATTTTCTCAGAATTTACACTTGTTGTGCACAAGGGAGTGTGAAATTCCATTTATGAGAATGTACATGTATGAAGCAATAGAACTATGCACTTAATTTGCAGGATTTTGATTTCATAGCCATTGAAGACCAATGTTGAACTAAAACTGGGAGAGTTATCCTTTCCCACAGCAGATATCTTAGCCCCACTACAGAACACAATATACATTATAATTAATGCGATAAAACAGATATATTGAGCCTGGTTTTCAGGATCTAAACCACACATTAACACATTTGAATTCCTAAATGAAAAGCTATCTAGCTAAATAGATACATACACAGATTTCAAAAAATGTGCAAATTCCACATGTACTGTATATGCACATCAGCCAGCCAGTCTTTTTAAGATTGAGTCCCCTCTATACTATCAGTTCTCTGTTCCCAGGCAGGGGACTACCTCAAGATTTTCCCAGAAAACTAAAATTTTCAATCATCAAACGTATGCAGATAAACCAGGGAATTGATGTTGGTTGAGTTAAAATCTGGGGTATGTTTATTTTATTGTGAGCATAAACCCTGTTATTTCTGGTTTAATTTGCAGTTCTGTTTCCATGGTAATTATGGCACTGGAGAAAGGGCACAAAAACTTTTTTTACACAGTAAAAAAATAGAAAACATGGTGTTTGTGCAAGGGAGGGGTATGTATATATAGATATATGTATGTATTCTACAGTATTTTTCAGTCATGTCTCTCAGTCAGTACTGGAATCCTGCGTATGGGCACCATGATGACTTAAAAAGGAAACCCCTAAAGAAAACACAGGAAATTCCAGGAAGTTATGTTGGCAATTTTAAAAACATTATGATTTCTTCTTTCTTTCAGCATACAGTGAATTTCTAAATTTTTACAAAGTAAGATATGCAGGAATAGCATCTTTTTGCTATAAAAGGACTGTACCCACATTCTACCTATAACCACCTCAATTAAATACTGTTCTCTTATATGATAATTGCCTTACTTCTAATTGCCATTTACATAAGCTTTCCCCACTGTCAAGATTTCAAACCTTTATTTAGACCTTAGGCACATACAGTTGATTTAAATTTTGGAATGGTTGAAGAGGACTTTCTCTGATGAAGGTGATGTGTTTAGATTGTTTCTTCCAAAATTAAAACATGCATGCCAGTTCCCAAATGAAAAGCTACCTATTTACCATAAAAATATGCACAAAATACATAATGGGTCGACCCAGAGTGCACTTTGATCATATGGCAAAAGTGAAGGGTAAAGGTGAGAACTTAATGGCTGCTAAGGTAGCTGGGGATCGCTTAAAGGATGTGTGTTGATGGAGAAGTATCTGTGCTGATGAGGTTTTCACCACCCTTTGGAGGTCACACAGTTAGTCACACTCACCACTGCATCGGTTATTGCAATGGATGAAGTGGAAGCAGTGAAAACAACCTCTTAATAAAAATACTTTTTATACATTTTTAAAATGTAGCTAGCAGTTATGCTTGCAAGGTAGAAGCATCAACACAAATTCTTGAAGACATTCTGGTCACTAAAGATCTGTTGTTTTCTTTCTCAAGACTAGTTATGTCAACCAGCACAAGCCGTGTAAGGAATTTGTTTTGCATCACTTTAGTCATTGACCGCATAAGGACCAGGCTGATTTTACATATTAGTCCGGAAAAGATGATGCCTGTCTATATAAATTTCCTTTGTTAGGACATAATTCTTTCACTTCTTGTCCCGTATGTCACCATGTCAACAGTGATATTATTTTTGTGAAGTATGTGTACATATAAAATACCCTATGAAGTAATCCCACTGAAAACATAAATTACTCAACTGCAGTTATAGTGTATTTGCATTGATAGTGTTAACAAGTGGACAGTTTTTTACAAATTTGCAGGTATCTGCCTACTTTTACATTGTATTCATAGTAGATCTCTGGTAGACCACTGAACTGGTAGAAATTTAAACCCCAGCTGTAAACACTGCCCAAAGTAAAGGCATAGTATCCGTATCGAAGCACCTCAGTGTCGGTGCCATATTTTTCAAAAATAGCAAGCAGGCCCAGCATGGATTACAGTAGGAAGTGGAGTACCTTTAAAAAAATCAGTCCTTTTTTGGGGGAAGGTTTGGGGGGGGGGCAAGGGAGCAGTATCTGTTTTCACTATCTACAAGCTACCATAACTGTAGGCACTCCAGTCTGAAAATTCTGCTCTTAATGAAGCAAGCTATATGATAGCGGTAATAATTGTTACTAAATACATAGAGAAGCAGTTCTGAAGGGAAAAAAAGAACACAGATCATATAGACTTTACAGTAGGTTTAGAGAGAAAATTACTTCCAAAAAGGTCAGAACGTAAGACAAAAAAAACAATCTGTGATTTTATTATTCATGCCATTTATCTTCAATTGTGGCAGATTTTTTTTTTCACTGTGCCCTTCATCCAAACAATATCTGGAACGGACTTTAAAATGGGGAGGGGCGGGGGGGAGGCAAAAAGGTATTCTCCTGTGCTCAAAGAGCAGAGAGTGTTTACGTAAAGAGAACGTGAAAGAAAGGAGAAAACTCTGCCTCCATAAAGGTAAACATTTTAGGTGATTTAGAAAACTGGAACATTTGGTGAACGGTCTCAGAGAGCTTTATGTTATAATGTATAATAATATTATTATTATAGTAATATTAATAATATAGCCTTGTACTTATAATTTCCTTTCCCATAGCATTCAGAGTATCTTAATCACTGCCTCTTTTATAATCAGTGAAAAAAATATGTTCCTCATTCATTCTCTGAGTTGTTCTACACAGTCCATTTATCGAATACTCAGTTTCATGCTTCAGGGCTGTCATGGGTTTAACCTGGCAGGCAGGTAAACACCTCACAGTCACTCGCTCACTCCCCCACCCCCAGGGAAAGAACTAGGATAAAATAAAGTAAAATTTGTGTGTTGAAGTACAGTTTAATAGAACAGAAAAGGAGGGGGAAATAATAATAATAATAATAATAATAATAATAGTAATTAGAATTAGAATATACAAAACAAGTGATGCATGGTGTAACTGCTCACCACCCACCAAGTGATGCCTAGCCAGCCTTCTCCCAGCTTTTTATTGCTGATCATGACACCATATGGTCTGGAATACCCCTGTGGTCAGCTGGGATCAGCTGTCCCGGCTGAGTCCCTTCCCAACACCTTGTGCACACCCGGACTGCTCGCTGGTGGGTGGAGTGAGGAGCAGAAAAGGCCTTGACTCTGTCTGAGCACTGCTCAGCAGTAATGAAAACACCCCTGTGTTATCAACACTATTTCCAGCACAAATCCAAATCACAGCCCTGTACCAGCTACTGTGAAGAAAATTAACTCTACCGCAGCCAAAACCAGCAAAAGGGCTTATATATGAGCAGGTCTGTTAAGGCTGCACAGCCACCCTCTCCCAACAGCAAAATTAAGATTAGAAAATGATGTTGTGATCTTTCTGCAGAAAACGGGCTTTGCCCTGCACTTGGCAAGTTCTTGTTTTTATTTAAAACCAAAAAAAAGTATGCAGCACTGCATACTTTTGAATATTTATAATAATTACATTTTAGTGGCAGAGAACATGCTCTTTAAAAGTTTTTATAGCTGTGTTTCAAATTAGTGAAGTGTTTTAGGATCTTTGCAAGGATAGAATCTGTTCAGACAGCTATCATCTTTTAGTGGTTACCTCCAAAGATTAAAATTTCATCATAAGCACAGGCCTCAGTACAACGGAAATTTTTAACTCAGTCAGAAATATTGTAACAGAAATTTAATAATATCTGAAATAAATTTTTTGCATGTTTTGATATATAGTACAAGCAATTATGCCATTGATAATTAGTGCAATTCAGCAGATATTTGGCCAAGCTAGTCTCAAAATTCTGCTTTGATCAATACAGTATCGGAATTGTTCAGTTAACTGTCAGGAAAAGAAGATATTTTGAATGAGAAAAAAATAGTTTTCTTTTTTTTCTAAGCAGTTGTTAACCATAATAGTTTTTGCTTTACAGAACTGCAAATGAATACAAATATATACATTATATGTACATATATATATATATAAAAAAATACATATATATATACATATATAATACATCAATTCTGATCATTATGATCACTCTAAATGGGATACAAGAGTAATGGAACATCATAATAAAATACTTTAAAATTCTTTCTTAAGCTTGAAGATTTCACTTATAGCTGCAAAAGCATGTTCTTGCACAATTTTAGAAAGTGTATTTTAAAAATCTATTTAATTTTTTTATATTAATCTCAAAAGTGTTGTCATTAAATTAGTGGCAAAATTAGCATTACAATAAAAATGCAGGATCAAATATTCTCTACTATTTTTTATTTATTTATTCTAAATTCTAGGTATTTGAACATAGTTGTTTAAAGGTGACATTAGATCAAAATTTACTAATTATCCAACCACTAATAACAGGATGTGTAACACACACTTAAAGAGTATTGGCATCTTCAATACCTGAAGTGAGTTTGTGTTTTAGTTCTTGTCCTGCCACAGTTTATACCAACCAAGGCAAGGTTCCTCAACTTATGCTCCACTGGAAGGGTTTAAATTAGGGTGATTTATGTCACAGCTGAAGCAGAAAGAGAATGCACACCCTGGCATTTATGGTAGCTTAGGTGGAAAGTTGCTAAATTGCTGCAACTTGGTAATGCCCACAACTTCATGCATGAAGCCGTTTGAACAGCTAAATAGCCAAAACTGTGTAAACTAAGAAAACAAAAGCCTTTGGCTTTGATGCAATAGCTTAACAGTTTTAACTGGTTTTCATACTTTGATTTTTTTTTCTTTTAGATCATTGCAAAATAAAGATGCATGGGAAACAGAATGTCAACAGACTGCTGTGCTTACTGCCAGTGGACACCACAGAAATTGTAGTCCTGCTTTATATGGCCAAGGCAATATCACTGGGTCAAAAAGTGATAGCATTTTATCTTCTCATCCACTTCACAGAGGTCACGAAAATAAAATAGTTTATAAATCTCCATCACCGCCAGTGGGGTGTCCTTTGGGCTTTGGTGGGCCGTGTCCTACAATGGGCAGAACAGGCACTTCGCTGAGCCCTGCTTACAGTGGAGAAGAAATAAAATTATCAGAAGAAATCAATTTATCAGTAAGTAACTATTTTCCTCTAACACATACATTCTCAAAAATCTATCTGTGGACCAAGTACAGCCTTGGAGTAGCCAAAAATTAGATCACCCTTGTTGTCATTATTATTTATACAGTGTCAGCCCAGCAAAAATGGAAATACCTTAGCCTAACAGAAATGTATTTTTTCTGGAGATTAAACATCCCCTACTGAGCCCCTACATCCCCCTCTGTTCTAAGGATGGTGATAATTACCTGCCATTATGTGACTGTGAGAAAGATTTCTAAATTTTAGCTTATTGGCTTCTATATTGGGGCACTTTGCATCATATTGCCTCTGTAAAAGCACTCCGCTCTAAGTGTGTATTTCCATGATACCTGCAAAAGTTACTGCTACAAGTGCTGTTAGACAAGTGAAGTTTCTACAGCATCTGATCCATGGATGAAATCAGAGGAATCACAGCAACTATTTTCTAGATGTTAGCTATTTTATCTGAAAAGGAACAGAAATTATAACTGCTGTAATCCTTATTTTTCTCAAAATGAAAGAGAAATAGCACAGCATTCTTTCTTCTAGAAATTCACAGCATTTCTAGTCTTCATAGGCTGGAGATTATCAGCCTCCATGACAAGTGGGATAAATCCCACTTTGCCTAGGACAACCTAAGAAAAACTTTCCATAATTCTTTGGCATAAGGTCTCTCTTTAAATTTGAGGTTTATCCTCTTCCTCAGTATCTGCTATTCTTCCTTAGGCCTCCACTACAGGCCACTATTTTTTTGCACTTGAAAACTTAGCATTTATTTTCCTGACCTCAAACCATGGAACTCTGCCATCATTAAGTATTGGAACTAACAAGGTAACGAATGAACTGTCAACATCCTTCTGTCCAGCTGTGACACATGAATCTTTGTAACCAGGAGATCCTCAGTCGCAGGGCTGTGGCTGAACGTGTAGACTTCAGCATTACTAGGGGGAACTTACGGGCAATTTTCTTGCCACTTGTCACTTAGGAGCGAAGACGATTCTTGACACCAACGATTATCTTCAAGCACTCTGTGGTGGTTCTATCTCAGTTCTACCGTCCACTTTGGAAGCAAACAGACATCCTTTTCTATCAGAGCCATGACCGCTGGGAAGACTCTTCCCACATTCCAGAATCTCTCTGTTGATAGGAAGCACCATAGTAATGGCCTGCCTAGGAAGCAGAGATTGCAGTGCAGCCCTTTGCTGACTGTGGTCCCATCATCTGTGTCCCAGTAGCCTGAGACAGAGAAACCCACATAATCCTGGGTGTTTGACTTCACTTCCATTTTTTATACTCTTAAGTTTCACAGGAATTTTAAGTAAATGGCTTTTGGTTTCTCATGGCTTGAGAGTTTTCCTCTTTAAAGTGCTAATCACAAAAAGAGTTGTCTGGATTTCTTCAGAAGAAGGAGTCTGCTAAACACCAGTCTGTCAGAAGTTTCAGAGACATGAGACTGCTAAGCTTCTGTTTTCAGCCAGCCTGGGAAAAATGTCCATTCTGAGACACTTTTGCAGTGAAACTATTTCCCAGCTGGCACTCAGGACAGGGTCAATGCTAAGGCAATTGACTGGATTATAGGGAAAACACTTTCCAAGTGGTGTGTGGGCAAAGTACATAACAAAACTATTAAACAAGGGACATTTCCCGTAGAGAGACTAAGTCCAAATCAGTGGAATGGAAGCAAGTGTAAGTTCAGACCACTGAAATAAAATCATCACTCAGGCTGATGTTGGATACCACAGTTTTGGTGCTGAAATCATTCAGCAGTCTGTTACTCTAGAGTTCTGTGTTCAAATGGAAAGCCATTGCATCAAGGAGAAAGAGGGAAAAAGATACACTATGTTGCAAACCAGAGTTCTTTGACAGTTTTCTGGACTTGTGGGGAAGAGGACACAGGGACAGGGCCCAAGTGAAATCTCCCATATGTTCAAAACCTCTGAAAATGTTATAAGGCACTATTTTTCTGAACATGTAGTACAAATTGAAAACATTGGATTTCCAGGTGATGTCCTGATAAATACTGAAATTAGTCTTGCGGTATTGAGGGAAGAGAGAAAACAGTCTCTTGGGCTTTAGACAAAGACTTACATCTCTCCTCCTGGTAGAGAGTCTTCAGACATAGATTAGTAAATGTTCCACTGGAACCTCTGCCCTTTCACATACTTGGAGGTTACATGTGTAGAGTAATTCTCGCCTTAGAATAAACTAGGAAGTTCAGCTGGGATTCACTGGAAACAACGCCAAAAATTCTTGTTTCTGGGCTTTCCAAATCTAGGGAAATACTTTTTCTTTGAGCAGTACTTTGGGCTGTGCTCTCTTTCTGAAATGAACAATTTCAGAAAATGATCGCCTCATCTTTCTGTCACAAATACCTTTCTTTTCAGATACTGGACAGATATTTTTTCTTGCTTTCAAGACTTGGAAATAAAAGCAAGAGTTGAGCTGGAGCAATGAAAATTTAAATTAGGCATTAGAAAACTTTCTAGTAGTATTATTATTATGGGAACTTGCTTAATAAATAGATTGCAATGGAAAGTTGTGTAAATTCTACCACTGGACATTATTAGGAGTTATTTTGACAGTTGTGATCCTACCCTGAGGCATGCTGCAGTCCATGCCTCTCCGTCTTAGGTATTACTTTTACCTAGCTGATTAGTTACTTAGGCGCTCTAAAAGTCTTCCTGTGTCACTCAGCAATTTCCTAACCATCTCAAATTTGATTTTCATATATGAGCAGCAGCATGTTTAACACAGGCATCTGTACCTGCTGCTTAAGATGTATTCCAGTGTAGAGTTAGAGGAAACGACTCCCAAAAGCCCCAATATTTGGTCACAGTGAGACTAAAATTAGCCAGACCAATTTCTACTTCCAGTATTACAAAATCTCTCCTGGAAGGGAGAAGCATCTAAGCATAAGAAGGCTATAACACTGGGGTTTGACCACTCATGATTTGAACCCTAAATGTAAAAATATCCCCAGTGTTGAAACATTCTTGCTGCCCTGATGAAGGTGCATCCAAGAATGCTGGGACAACTCATGGGGCAAATAAGGGATTAACTCTAGTCAAATTAATTAGGCAGTCTTTGAGAGAGAACAGCCCTTCCTGAAGGGCTTCTCCCTAGCAATTCAGAGTTAATTCATAACCACTTTGGGTAGTTCTTTTTTAAGAAGAAGATATATTTCATATGTAGAAATATGCACCCCTATCAGGTGCACTTCTTCATTTACAGAAAATAATGAGGCAAAAAGGTGGTTCTCATTACTAGTATACACCAAAGAAATATGAGATCAGCTGCAGTATGGAAATGAAAAAGTAGAGTCCTTGTTGCCTAATTACCCAAACAAGTTAGATGGAAAGCTTACAATGAACCCATTTCTATCCAGATCCTGTTAGAAAAACAAAAACCATAAGCTATATCTGAGGAAAAGAAATTCAAAACCAGGGACCATGAATCTCATCTGAGGCATGGATTAAAGAGCTTCTTTATGATTTTTCTTCCTCAGATGCCAAAAGTAAAGACAATAAAGAACATAATGAAAGAACAGACCAGAGGCTTGGAAAGCCAAGCGTAGTTGCTAACAAGGAGTGTTGCCTTTTAGAACTGTTTAGATAAAACGTTCTCTCAAAGTGCATGAAAAACAGTGCATTAGGGACATCTATGTAAAATCATATTCTGTGATGTCTGACCCTCAGTGGGGAGCCATGACCTGCTTATTCTAAGTGATAAACATTCTTCTCTCAGCTGTGAGGGAATTCAGAAATGTCTCATTTGGAGTTTACAGTGTATTTCAAGAAGAAACACATCAAAGGGTTGAAGCAAAGGACATTAGCAGTTTAGGAAGGTAGCTTGATCATGAGGCCAATCTGTTTCCAGTGACAAGTCAGTAACTGTAAGCATTGTTATAATGAATCCCTAAGGATCTCTTGTAACTTGATGCAGTGTTTCCGAAGACTGGCACCTGTGTAAACCTACTGTCCATATGGAAAAGTCCGACTTTTTTCTCTAGGTGATGAAACCTATTAAATTCATATTTCAGATTTGGGATTTTCCCAGTTTCTCATGCTTCTCACTCAGCATTTGCTCAGTATTGAATGAGTGATTTCATAGCTGGTACTCAGTAAGCGAAACATATGGTCATTCTTTAAGTAAAGCCTCCAAATCCAGTGTCTTCTTCATAATACAAAAACTTCTTCAAATAATTTAAAATAGTACTGCCCACTCTATCAGTGAATCCTAACATCACAAGGAGATGTATTTGTGATCTAGCTCATGAAGGAATACATGTGCATATGGCCATGGCATTCAGAATGTCAGAAAAAACTCTTCATGTGAAAACACTGATAATTTATGGATGGGAAATCATGCATGTGTTTATGAAGAAAACCAGAAGACAGGTGACGTCCCTCCAGTTTCTTAAACTTCAGAAAGCTGGCATTCTTTCTCATTCCTGCTAGTGCATGGATTGATAGAGGACTGTTGTGGCACAAAGTGACCCAGTACTTTTGAGTTTCTTATTTGTACATGGCAAATTTTTCTTTCCCATCCTTTTAAAACACTAATTTGGAGGGACTGAGAACAGGAAGATTCTGCTTTATCTGTGAATTTCCTTTTAGGACCCCTATACATCAGGAAGCCTGTCTCACTCTAGAAGGATGGTATTAAATTCAAAATTCGGTTCCAGCTATATCACTTACTTGCTGTGCTTTGAAAAGAAAAGGAGCTTCCTATAGGAAATCTCTAAATGTCATCTCAAAGTCTCCTGCAAGGAGTTTAAATAGAATGGTGCTTTAAAGTATTTCTCTACCTAGCATCTTTTGGACTTACAAGCTGCTAAAGGATAGTTTTCAACAAAATTGAAAACAAAACCCAAATCTGTCTCTAGACAGGATACTTCATTTTGATACAATGGAGCCTAGAGTAAAAGCTTACAGGTGTAATAAAACTGGCCTTTAGCACAGAACATTTGAATAGCTCAATTCTTGTTTGATGTGCTGAGGTATTAACTCTGCTTTCTAACTCCTAGAAAAAGCAAAACCCAAGATTCTAGACTAATAACTCAGTCAGTAACTAAAACTATTTAAGATATGGTTTAATTAAGATTAAAAATGTCAATTATTTTTCTCAATATATGACCATATATAGAAAATAATCTTTCTTTTAATATTAATGCTACTATACTAAGTTTTTTCCTTAGTCAAATATTAAAAATTCATGTCATAAAATTGTATTTATCTATACAAATAAACATTGAATGTATTTAAACAAGCCTAGTATCTTTAGACAAAGAAAAACTATTCCATATTTCTTTTGATAAAGACATTCCAATGAACGCTTCTTACTATTAGCAAAAGAATTAACAAAAATTGCTGTTTAAAAATTTAGAACTTGTTCCAGCAAAGACTCACTCATGCCCTTTGCTTCATACAAGTCTGCATCCCGTGACAACCATTTTAAGGCCGATTTTTGGTATAGTTTATGTCTGAGGCTACTAAATGCTCATTAAATGGAAAGAAGATTTTTCAGCTGAATTACTTGCAGCGAATAAAATTTAGTACATTCTCCAGAATGTCAGGGCTTGGAGTTAATAGTACTGAAATGAGCATAGGTTTTCTTCCTTTCCTCAGAAAGCATCACATCACAGAAGCAGAGAGCTAAAATTCCGGGAGGCAATCAGCAGTATCCAACACTAATTATATTTTGTAATTCCAAAAAAGGTTATTGTCCTCTGCATTGGTCTACATTATACAAATAACTAACATAACCTGTAGCCGATCCAAAGAATTTAGAGGTTCTGCAGCAGCTTAATTTGTGTCTAATGGAATATTTAAATTTTTAATCCTAAATCTACATTCTAATGCCGTGAATATCAGAGATAATCAAACATCATGTTCACTTTATGTCCTTTAGGCACACGGATGCCTTCAAAAATTTATGCCCAAATTCACGTTTTCTTGGTGAGGTGTAAAGCGTTATATCGTTATTAGCTGCTATAGGTCAAGATGTTCTTCACATCTAGAATTTGATAATGCAAACATGTTGTAGTACTTGCTGGCTTTTATTAACCATGATTTTCCATTCTTTGCTCAGACTCCCCATGAGATGTCCTTCCTTGCAGCAACTGAAAAGTTCCTTCACGACGAAGATAAACATGCAAGAGAGTTTGAAGAACGTTTAAATTCACACCTTGAAGAGCTGCAAAGATACTCTGAAAATATTCTAAAAAAACATACCAGGATACAGCAGAGCAGACATACTTAAGCCAGCCACACAATTAAGAAAAAAAAAACAAGTAATGACCCATGAGTTTCTTAAAACTAAAATCTGCAACTAGCTGCTTAATGTATTTAGGCACACTGTCAATAGCATTTATTTTAAGTACCAAGTTTCCAATAAGATCATCTTTATCCTGTGGATTTAAGTATATGGTAACTAGACTATATTACAAAATAAACTAAACATATTCTAAAATATACAGGTTGATTTTGCACAGTTAAATTGTGTGCAGCGGAGACCCTGTTGCAGCTCTGTAAAATAAGTAAGATATTAAAATTCTGTAGCGTACAGAGGGCTAATAAGTGGAATTATTCCCTTGAAATTGGAATCAGCCAAGAGAAATTCTCTAGATTGTAGAGAAGAATAATAAGGGCCTTTAGCCATGTCACAGCTCCTGGTATAAAGAGCTTATCTATGCTCTGGTTATTCTTGGCTGTGGAAGTAGCCCTTGGGACTTTGGAAATGAGAAGTTTGATCTCTTTCTTTCTTACACTCTAAACCATGCCAGTCCATTAGAGGAACATGAATAGACAAAGAACGTATTTTAAAGACACCCACATTGCCCCTTTTACCAGACTTTTAGACTTCACGTGAGGCAGAGCCTGATCTTTACATTAACATTTTACAATTTTTAAATCCTGTATTCAAAAGCCTCTGTTTGGGTATTGATGCTTTGGCTCCTTGTTTAACCACATTGGAACAGGAAGAAAAAACTTTAACTTCAGACAACTTGTGATCTGTCTTAGGTAAGGGCTTAAATTCTTTACATTTTTCTACAACATAGGAAGAGTTATATAACTGAGCAGAGTTAATTCAACTCCATGTGCCGAAAAAATGCATAATGTTGAGATTCCTTTTATTTGCAATTCATACTGAATTCTATTGCTGTGCAAGCGAAACAGAAATTACAGACACTGTTGATGAACCACCAATTTTAGTGAATGAGATACTGAAGAACTGCTTTCTAGCATATACTGTTGCCAACTTCCTGGGAAAATCTGGATAAAAATAATACCAGGCTGTCAAACTGCTCCAGTTTGTGAGTAAAAGAAGTCTCATTAATATTCAAGACCATGGCTAAAATGTAAATTCTTTTTCGATGCGATATTTCCATTAAGACAAACTCTACACTACATCACACACAAAATACCAAGATTTTAAATACCAGTTTGGCTCAGCTTGCAGTAAAATGAGTAATGAAGATGAGGACATCAAAGAACCTTTTACAGGAAAATTCAGGAAAATTACTAGACTCAGCTGGAGGAACAAGGACTGAATAAAAAGATGACGGAAGGACATCTGAAAAAACTAAATATGTATGCATCCTCAACTTAAGGGGAGATGCATCTGGGAGTTGTAAAAGAACTAGTGAAGAAATTCAGGAACCTCTGAAAATGAAGCTAAATTTTAAGCCAGGCAAGATCTGCAGAAGCGAAAAGACAGCAAAATATTGTCTTTCAGAAGGGCGAGAGAAAAAAATTAACCAGTTAGCCGTTTAAAGATACAAGACAACAGTATGCTCCATGTCTTCAAAGAAATGTGTGTCTGAGTCCAGTCCAGGCATAAGGATACTCTCAAGGTATCTCACAGACCTCTCGAGGTCTGTGTGATGATACAGAGTGAGTGAATGAAATGATCAAAAAATGAGTAAGATTTCTTTTTCCTAAAGGTTTTTAAGATCTGGCCAAGCTACTAATTTTGGTTAATGAAATAATAGAGTTAATTTCACCTGGTTTTTGTGCAATGCCATATAATAAAGTCCCTGTGAAAAGCACGGAAAACTGCGAAGTACCTGTATCTGAACAGCCTATTTGTTACTGTTATTGCCTGCTGAGAGTATATGATGCCACAAATGTGCTTAGACAGTATGGATCAAAGTGCCATTTTCTGAACACCTACCTACCAGAAAGGTCACCCTTCTCTTTCCCAGCCAAACAGTGTAAGTTGCTTATCTGAAAATCCCCAATTTAAATGAGCCCTTTGCTGTCACAGTGTTGGAGCCACAACACTGGTTTGAATACCTTAATTGTATTAAAAGGTAGAAACTTGACTGAGCTGGTGAGGGGTTTCTGAAGGAAGAGACATATTCCTGATATTATCATGGCAAAAAAACTTTTTAAAGAATGATGGACAGCAAAAATAATAAAAACTGAGAAATGATACACCTTATAAACAGGGGTTGGGCATGTATGTATATTGTCATAAAAAGGAATAATCAGAAGGGTCCAAGGCTATAAATGCCTGAAAGCACCAATAAAAATGAAAAAAAAAAAAAGAATTATTAATCATTAAGTTCATTTGACAGGACAAGGCACAATGTTCAGGAGCTATGGACTGCCGAAAACATACAGAAAATTTCTGTTCTACTTTGTGAATAACCAGGCAATGGAAAATTTTTGTAAGCTGCTCGACTTTGATGATTTTTCAAAGCTTTACTGAAAAGCATTTTTTTTGGCTCCCAGTTGAAAGACTTGTTTTAAACACAAAGAACAATGGTTCAGGCTGCCACCAGCTTTTGCTGAAGGAAAAACCGAGGTCATGTGCACGCAGTTGCCAACATGTTTCATCAAGATGTAATTTTGAAATAGTTGGTGGCATAAGAGCTGCCAGAGCTTTGCTGTCCAATTCACTCCCCAAAACTTACTCTGAGGGGCCTGAAATGACAGTAACTGAACAGAATCATTTACAGGGGCCTCACATGAAAGTTGGGTATTTAATGCATTTTCTTCCATGTCTTACTCTCTCCTTTTATCTCTGGGAAATTTAGGAGTGTAAGAATGGGTGTCAGATGGTGGGTACTCAGAGACATGCATAGAGGAATGCAAACTGCAGCAGCAAAACACAAGAGCTAAATGAACACAAAAATGAACAACCACAGGCACAGCTTTCTTGCTTTTCCAATGGGTAGACTTAAACTATGATTTTAGCTCACCCAGTCAAAGGCTAAATCTCTGCTGTGATCAGATACTACAGAAAGTGCCTGACACCACCACCACTCCCCCCTTCCCCTGGTTTCACTGCTCTGGCTTTATTGTAGTGGAATGGATTATAATTCCAGATTTAACAGTGGCACCACAGTGCCTAGAATCAAGCCCACCTGCAATTAATAATTCAAAGCTAGACTAAACACCAGCAGTGAGAATGAGAAGGAAGCCATCAACAGAGACTGCCTAATGAGGTGAGCCTCAGGAGGCTTTATAGCTATGGTATATCATGTCATCAAAGCTTGGATCACACAGCCAGCTCAGGTATGTACTGGACTCCATTCAGTCCTGCTCCTTTCTGCTCCTGGGTCTCCCAGGGACTCAACAGCTGGGAGAAGGCAGAGGGCACTGGCAGAAGGTCATTGGCCTGTATTATGGGATTACATTCTTGTCTGTCTTTACAACCTATGAGAGTCAGTTATAGCATTCATAAGCACATTTTCCCCCATTTAATTCCATTCAGAATAGCTATGCACTAGATTTTACACTAACTGCCTTGTGCTAGGGAGGTGTTTTGGTTTTTTTTCTCAGGCACAGCTGTCTGCTGAGAAAATGCTAGGCTAAGGATTATTCCAATCAGAGTTTGTTGGAATTGGCCAAACCAGTGTGGGAACTGTGTGTTGTTTTTTCCTCACTGTAGGGATCAGTTCTCAAAGTTCACTGTGTTGGAGTTTCTGTTTAATCACGTGGACACCCTCAAATCCATAAATAGGCTGTAATTTAATGTAGTGCATATAAATTTCTGCTAATGGGTTGAGCAGTGCCCCTAGATACTGACATTCTGCACTGTGGTGTCCCTTCCTAAATCAACAGACTAATCGGTCTGTTCTTCTGATCTGCTCTTAACCAAACTACCAGGGACTTCAAAAGGGATTTATGAAGAAAAAATGCCCAGTTACCTTAAGAGAACATGTCTGTATGCAAAGAACAATCCTGAACCATTCTGTCACCAAATTTCCTGCAACAGATGAATTTACTTCATGTTAACTCTTGTAAAATTACACATGGAGCAAGAAATCCTACAGAAGTCCTGGTCCTCAGCATCCCATGTAAGCATCATAGCAAGAATTTTTTTTGGTTGAAGCCTCACCAAATAAAGGTGGTGTGCAGAAGACAACACCAGCTAAGAGCTCCATCTGTAGTGATGATGAAGATGCTCAACTGGAGCATGGACAGCAGGGCTTTGCTTTGGTGGTGCATGGTGTGTGAACTGGAACCACCTGCTCTGGTAAGAAAGTTCTGCTGGTAAGAATCATAGAATATCCTGAGTTGGAAGGGACCCACAGGGATCATTCAAATCCAACTCCTGGCCCTTTACAGGACACTCCAAGAATCACACCATGTGCCTGAAAGTATCATCCAAAGGCTTTTTTGAACTCTGTCAGGCTTGGGGCTGTGACCACTTCCCTGGGGAGCCTGTTCCAGTGCCCAACCACCCCCTGGGTGAAGAACCTTTTCCTAATATCCAACCTAAACCTCCCTGACACAACTTCAAGCCATTCCCTCAGGTCCTGTCACTGGTCACCACAGAGAAGAGATCAGTGTCTGCCCCTCCTCTTCCCCTCATGAGGAAGCTGTAGACTGCAATGAGGTCTCCCCTCAGTCTCCTCTTCTCAAGGATGAACAGACCAAGTGACCTCAATCACTCCTCATATGGCTTCCCCTCAAGGCCCTTCTCCATCTTCCTTGCCTTCTTTTGGACACTCTCTAAGAGCTGAATGTCCTTCCTATACTGTGGTGCCCAAAACTGCACACAATATTCAAGCTGAGGCCACCCCAGAGCAGAGCAGAGTAGGATAATCCCATCCCTCGACTGGCTGCTGATGCTTTACCTGATGCCCCCCCAGACAGGGTTGGCCCGCCTGGCTGCCAGGGCTGACTCATATTCAACTTGCCTTCAACCAGGACCCCCAGGTCCCTCTATGCAGCACTACTCTCCAGCCTCTCCTTCCCCAGTCTATACACACATCCAGGGTTGTCCTGTCCCATGTGGAGAATCAGCATGTGCCCTTGTTAAACTTCTTAAGATTGGTGATTGCCCATCTCTCTAATTTGTGGAGATCTCCCTGCAGGGCCTGTCTGCCCTCAAGGGAGTCATAAGCTCCTCCCAACTTCGTGTCATCATCTCTTGTTGTGCAGGTCCAAATCAGAGTCAAACTGCAGGCTCTAGTTCATCTCTTCCAGAGCTACAGGAGTGTTCAAACCTGAACATGAACAGTCTGGAAAAACAACAGTTCTTCTTCTCTGATGTATGTATTTAAACTGAACATCAGGGTGTGAAAAAGTAAATCTCTCCGAGCTCTTAAAGTACGTGTAGTTCTTCCTTCAGACCACAGGCAGTGCCACTGGCTTCCCTCACTTGGCTTTGGGGAGCTGAGTCCATGTGTAACATGGATGGGCACTTAGCCATTGCAAGAATGCTTGACACGATTGCTTTTCTTAGCACTTTGCAGACATTTTTAAAACTCCATTCAAACCTTGATGTTTAAGCATTTGACTCAGTTTTGATTTATGCTTTGGAAAATTGGGTTTAACAAACTGCTTCTACTATTTGATAGAATGCAATGGCAGGTTTTTAATGACTTCACCTGATAATGAGCACTCTCGGAAACTGTATCATAAGACATTGCCGAAGAAGTACCTCAGCTTGAGTTTTCTGGTAAAATGCTTGTAATAAATCATTCAGTTTTGCCCACAAGCTACTGTATGCTGGGGAAAGGTTTGAAACCCTATTTCTAAAACATTTTTTAAGGCAACTGACAGTTGGAGTAATACATACAGTTAAAAAACCAGAGACACAGTTACACCTTCAGTTGAGAAGCTCACACAAGTTGACATTTGGGCAACTGCCATTAATTTACTTCCCCATTATTACCCAGTGATTTTTGACAGTTTCTGTCTGCAGAGGCTTCATACCTTTTTTTACAAATGCACATTCTCATATTCAGTATTAGTAAAAGGGAATTTGGTAGAAAATGTTAGAATCCAACTTGACTGTTTATTAGAGAAAAAAATATTTTTTTTTAAGAGTTGAACTGTGAAAACAATTCCAGCTTCTGCATAAAGAACCATTCAGAATGTGTAACACTGTTTTCCTCTCAATTAGCACGCACTAAAATTGCACATTTCGGGAATTGAAACACACAATGTCTCTTATTACCATCAAGCTATAGGTTCATATTAATGGACATTTGGCTCTGAAAAGATTATTATTCTGACCTGAAGAATTTGCAGATTACAAGAGACAGAGGGAATAAGAAAAAGCACCAGAAATGAAACATCTCATCAGAGTAGTAATCATAAATGTTATCTAACCCAACTGACCTTTTACCTATTTAGTTGTTATCAACCAGTACATCGGTTCATTGCTCTCATGTGTCACAGACTCAACTCTTGCAGAAAATGAAAAGGGGGAAAAATCTCATATGGACTCTGAACAATTTCAGGGAAAGCTCTCCAAATTATAAAATCATTGCCTGGGCTCATAAAAAAGCCCTGCAGGTGGAAGGGACTGAAATAAGCCTACTACTCAGAGATGGGAATGTCACAGGGACTTTGTTAGAGCCATCAGAAAGTATCACAGAACAAGCAGGGACAGGAGAATCTTGGTTAAGGATCTACGAAAGAGGAGGATGAGGAGGACTTTATGGAAATGATTAGCAGTAACTCTGCTTCCATTCGAGACGCCCGAGACACCAAGAACCCCAGGACACACATATGTAAAATACACACACTTTTGTCTGCATCCTCAGGCACAAATTTTATTCAAGCTGAACAGCTCCACTGAAAAGGGTGCAATCTACCAGAGCTCCATCACAGCCATCCCTGACTGATGATAAAATAAAAATAGGACAAGGATTTGGTGCCTGGGAGAACAGAAACAGCTGGGAGATGACACAGACTAAGCAATTACTTTTACAGATGCATCACTCTCCAGTTGAAGGAAGCAGTTCTCAGTGCAAAGCACAGATAATTTCAGTGTCAGCACATGGCTCACTGAGCACAAGGGTTCCACAGCAGACTTGCCGCTGATCACTCGTGGGCACACCACAATGGCCATGCTGTCTGAGTTTGTTGTGCTTATATCCCAAGAACTATGATGCAAGCTGAGCAGGAGAATGATCTAACAGTTCATCCAACCTCTTTCCTTTAGCTTTGAGTGAATTTTGAATTTCAAAAACACCTTAGTCTGCAGGGCTAGTTTTAATTCTAGACATTCCCAACAGCACAGCAAGCGTCAGGCGCCGTGGCCATCCCTGCACCATCAGGTATCTGTGTCATTCTGAGTGGTGTTGGTTTACAGCTGGCCATAGGCTCACCCCACTGTGGGAACACAGGCCTCAGGGCAAAGTGCACTACAAGGACCTGCATTTGCTTGCACAAATTGGGTTTTTTTGTACAGCAGCTTTGGCTGGCAGCAGCATTCTGCACAGCAGTACACAGTGGTCATGCAGGATGCACAGCTCCCCCTGCCACTGGAACTCTTGTGAACAGTCCCGTTGACTTTGCTGGGACTATCCCTGTGCCAAAAGACAACATGTGAGGGAAAGAATCGAGGGGTCTTTGACTTTCCACACAAAAATATTTCCTGCCATGCTTCAGTGCCCTGTAGCATCACGTTCTTCCTTGCTTGGCCTGCATTTAAGCAGCAGTGAAGAGTTCTCAAATTCCCTCCCCAAAGTCTTCTGAAGGTTAATGCCTACTGAGTGCCTTAAAAGACTTGGATGAGAAAGAGCTGTAGTAGAACACAAGGTCAGTGAAGCATTTTGATGAGAATGTATAGCTTGATTTACTAGAATAAAACTGCCCAAACTCTGCTCAAAGCTTCCTTCAAATGAGGGGATGGGGCACATCACAAGGACAGCAGCTCACTTCAGCAAAGGGATTAGAGACCCAAGTTACACTCACATTGCTTGTCTTTCCTTATTAAAAAAATAATCAAGAGCTGTATCCAAAATCGCCGTTTTATTGCCACTTTTACAGATTTAAATATTGAACATTCAGATAAACAGCTATGTGTATTTATGTAGACTGTTATTAGTTACTTCACCATAACCCTGGCAGAATCTCCCTTTCCAAATTCTGTAAGATTCCTTCCAGCAGATCCTGAAAAATATTCACTTTGCATGTTGGCATCTCACACCAAAAAGATATTCTTTTTGAGTGAACTATATAGTGGCTAATGAAAAAATTATTACACAATGTAGGGTTTCACAGTAAGTCACATTTTTTGCAAAATAATTTGAAGATTCCAAGTAAGACTTCTCTCTTTTATTCAAAAAATAAATATATCCTTTCTGAATCAAAGCACTTCATATGACATTAAGTACAAAGAAGAAATGTACTTCTTTGGAAGTTCTTAAGTAGACATACAAGAGCTCATGGGAGCAACATTATCCATAATAACGATAAAAGCTGAAAGCTGATTTTTTACAAATTTATAGCAGAACACAATTTCCTTTTACAATATAGAGCTTCAAACAGATTTAAGAAAAAACACCATTTTAAAAGTCTGAAAGGCACATGAACTGGGCCATAAAACGTACTGGCACATTCACTAATACGTTTTATGTTACATTCCTAAAGAGAATCCGCAGGACCCTAACCAGGAGAAAGACTGAAAATACCAGCAAGGTCCTTTTTAAAGTACTGAAAGAGTGGCGGAGAGTTCCTTTTGGCTCTTGGTAAAATTATTAACACCCCAAAGCTAGAGAGTCTGAAAAGCTGCATCATTCAGTTGTATTTGGACGAGTCGCTACATAAACAAACACAACAATCAGCAGTACTACGACAGCCAGCGTGGGAAGCACGACGGTGGTGATTTGTTGCCGAGCCTCTTGCATTGCCTGTTTTCTCTCCTTTTTATCTTTGGAGGTCTCTTTTTTGGGTTTTCCTCTTAGCTGCCTCATCCTCCTCTTCGGATCTTTTGTTTGCCAAAATGCGGGAGCAAAGGGCGTGGAACAGCAGGAAACAGTCCAAGGTCTTTTGAAACAAGGCGCTGAAGAATTCCTTCTCCTTCAAGTGGCTGGCTGTGCAAGAAACTGCAAGAGAAAGAACAATTCATATTCCAGTTATTAAAACCATTTGCTGTTCCACTTGGTAAATCTTTCATCCAAGAGACACTAATGCAGCTTCGTTCAAGGAAACAGAACTTCAGTGTGCTCACTCAGATCATCCACGCAATGCTCAAAAACTAGAGCAGTTCATCATGGTATCTGTCCAAGAGCCCTGAACCTGCACTCTGCTAAGCCAGAAACAAAGCCTGGCACCATACATTTTATCCTCCAAGGCAAAAAAGGTAACACATCTGAAGACTTAATGAAAATAACATGAATTAGTCTTGTGTCAACATAGGGTGCCAGCTGCCCCTTCTTTCAAACTCACTCAGGGGCTGTGGCTCCCCACAAACCTGCAGAATGAGGACAGGCAAGCACACGCCCTACCAGAAGTGTTTATCACCCACAACAGGTATTTATTGGAATAAGGAGTATTCTAACAGGAGGAAACGGGGAGAAAGAACTGTTTAATTCAATACTTCTGGTTCTGCTGCCACAGAACAAAGTCTAAATCATAACATGACTCAGTGCTGTCACTCTTATTGCAGCTGTCATTGATAGAAGAAAAGGAGCCCAAGCGATAACCAGCCTGCTTACAAATCACTAGCGAGGACAAGCAGTCATTAATAAAGTAGAAGGCTGTTGCTCTGAAGCATCTACTACACAATTTGTAAAAGCAGAAGTATCTATAATGTGAGATTAACAAAAACACAGCATGGTACAGAAGCCTCTGAAATCAGGCAAATGAGTAGGTGCCTAGCATTTCCACACCCAGTTTTTTTGCTTCTGAGCTGCCTACAGAGGGGCAATTCCCTCACTGTGCAGTGAGGGCAGATGTCAGCCCTTGGTTACACTGCTCTTTGCTACCGTCCTGGTTCTGCCACGGCACAACAGCTGGACACAGGCCACGTGTAGCTAAAACAAATTTGGACAGTAAGGATTACGGGTGTCAAATCCTGAGCTGAAGTAAATTTTGAACTCATGTTTTGCCATCACTCTAACATACTCAGAATAAAATGTATGTAGAAATCAGTGGGTTACTGCAACTCTCTCTTTTCTTTCCCTCTTATTTCAAAAAAATAAAGATGATTTTAATGTGCTGCTGTAGGTGAGGAGCATGTGTCATCAAGCAAAGCTGCAAATCTCTCTCAGTTTACCCCAGACACAACTTCCTCTTGATGTGTCATCTCTGGTCAATGCTACAAGTTGTCTTATGACTACTTTTTTTTAAAATAACAAAAGAGGTTTCACTGAAAATGGGATGCTTTCTGTCGGTGTTAGCACTCAACCTGATTTGTCAATCCAACCACAAAAGCAAAACTGAACTAAAACACTCACATACCAAGAAACACTCCTCACCTCGAGGTTATCTGCAGCTACAAAGGAGTTTTCACCCCTTCTCATAACAGCAGCAACTTGCCTGCTGTGAATCTCATCCAGCCAATTAGGTTAGTGAGGTAGTGCAACATTTAAGGTAAAATGTGGAATAACTGCTAAATTGAACTGCTGGAATCAAACGGACTATCAGAGCAGAAAACTGACAACAGATCAAACCATCAGTATTTCTGGCTTTAAATGTTCCTTCCTGGACACAATCTAAACAACCAAACAATGAAAACAACAACAAAAAAGCACACCCAACCAAAAAAAACTCAAGTATGACAAGTTCTGAGTGTTCAGCTGGATTCATCGATTCTGCATCCCCTGCACACACAGGCAGTTGTTCTGCAATCATAAACTTTGCAAATTCAACTTACACTTTAAGGCAAACCCTTCATATTGGTTTTGATAACGCGCGGGAGGTAAATTTTGGTGCTTGGGATATTTTTCAAAAGAGGAAACAGTAAAGTTAGAGTCGTGGGAAGAATTAACTCCTTCTACAAGCTGCACCATTAGAATCAAAGTATGTAACAGATTTAGAGACCAGAAGTGGTCAGTGAACTTCATGATGGAGAGGTAAACAGGAGTTGGATGGAGAAAGTAAACACAACACCCTGTATCAATCTTTTAATCAAATGGGACTACTTAATTTTTAAACTTTCATAACTTGCTTGCCAGCAAATCATCAACTCTCTTAGTGACTCAGGGCAGAGCTTTTGGTATTCCACCTTCTGCAAACTATAGGTTTCTGGTTTGGTTTTGTTGTTTATCATTTCTGTAAATAACTCCTGGACTTTCTCCCAGGCAAAAGAAATCTGTTTTACCCCTTCCATTTCCATTCCCTCTTCTCCTGCTCTGGTCACAAGCTTTAGGACCAAACTCTACTAGAAGTACTATACAAAATGAACTTTTGGGTTTGTCCTTTGGGATAATTAAGACTACCGCAGCATTTCAGGCTGTATTTTTGTATTGTTTTCTGTCTCCACTGTTAGTGTACATCAGTGGGTTTGGTATCCAGATTACTCACAAGACCCAAGAAGTGACAGACAGTAAAAGCCTTTGGGACTTCCTGTGTACCATAGTAACAAACAGGAGTTGCCATGAAACCAATCTCTCCAACAATAAATGTATGCCTTGCTCTACTCAGCATCACTTGCTAGCCAGACATTAAAAACATCAGGATGTTTTTTAAAGTCTCTTTTGAATGAATATTTCATTCTGAAGCAAAATTATACCAAGTTAATTACATACACTAGCTAACATCTGACGGCTTAGAACAGAAAGCCTTCCCGCAAATGTCAGCACCACTTGAATTGCAAGCTGATGCTCTCCAGTTTGGGAATCTGGCATCAGTCTCCAAATGTGTTTCCAATAGATTGGGTTGCTTGGCTTTGCTACTGGCAAACATGGACTCGCATAGGAGCTGGCCCACAGTTTTCAGAGCAATGAGCCTTAGGGTTCATCTTAACTGAACCATAAAATGGAAGCAGTGAATCTCTGCAAGTTGCTGCCAGGCTCCTGCTGCCACCAGGCACCGGGCTGTGACTACCAGGATCAGGCAGTTGCTGCAAGAGAGAACACTTCCCCACAGGAAAGTCCGGCATGTTGTAGATTCTGCTATGTTCATCTTGGTAGGAAACAGCACTGAAAAACCAGTGCTCAGTGGGATATGAGGAAATTCTACAGCCCATGTTGTGCACAAGCACAGTAAGGGTGTCACAGCTATCCCATTCCACTGCCAAGCCTCCTGCCAGCTCCCATGGACTTCACTGACTACTAAAAATTATGGAAGGAAAGAAACAGATTCATAAAGCACATGAAGTCAGTGACAGGGACAGGATTACAACATTAGGGTCTTGCTTCCTGTGGCGTACACAGCCCATGAGAACAAATTATCTGACATTACTGAGCTATGTCCTCCTTCAGCCAGTAATCACCCTGCTTCTGCACTGGGAAGGCTGAACTCAAGTGAAGAGAGGAAGGAAATAACGTGGCATTGGGACGGGTGTAATTAACAGATTTGTTAGCACTGCCCATTTAAAACATTTCAGAGCAAGTTGCTATCAAAAGGTCCATGAGAAAGTGATGTCCCATGGTGGTACTTCAATCTTGTGCAAACTCTAACCCTCAAACAGCTGCAGTAGAACTGGAAACTCACCCTTCCTTCTCTAAAAGATCCTGAGAGGCTCCTTTCCATTTCAGTCTGCCCTGAACAGGAGAGGCCTCACCGCTGTAGACTGTACACATCCTTCTAAGGCTCCTTCCCATCTCTATTTAAACTGCTCAACTGGCCCAAGTATCTGCTGGATGCTTGATCACCAAACTGGAGTCACCAGGCTGGAAATGATCACCAAACTAGGTCAACTACTGCTTTAACTGGAAAGGCAGCAAATCCCTCAACTGGGACATAAGTAGAACAGCAACAGAAGGGATTAAGATTTGACTCTCGCAAAAGTAGCATATCTGTAGTCCACAACACTGTGTCAGCGGCCTGGCACTAGCCAGAGACTTTAACTCCACCTTCCTTTTATTAACTTTGCAATTTAAAATTTGACAATAAAATTGCATGGGGCAATGATTTTTAAGGTCACTACAGCAAAGTTTCCCCCAAAAGCAGGAATCTGCTGGCTAGAAATAAACAATCTTGGTTGCCAAGTCAAGAAAACGAGTGTTGACTTGGTATAGTTGTTTGAAACACCCATTTCACAGAGCCTACCCCAGCTTCACACTGAAAAACTAAGGTTTCAAGTAGAACAAAACATTAAAAAGTTCAAGCTACTGAAGAGAAACCTAAAGACATCATTCTTCAAGGTAATAAAAATCCACAAATTTAGTAGTCTGGCTTGCCTACTAGAGAAATTACACTCCTCCTTGCCCATCACCCACACTGCTTTTTATATACAAAAGTGCTCTTCATTCTATCTTCTGGGTTAAGTTATTCTAAACTGTTTTTGCAGAGCTAACATCACAACTCAAAAGCATGAATCAGCTGGACTCACTGAAGTCAATCATATCAACATTGAAGCATTTGCCAGCATCTTAGAGCAAGTCAGCTGTGGCTAAGCAGGGATAATTCTGTACCCTAAGTCTGTAGTGGAACCTGTAGGGACTGGTATCCTTCAAAACATGTCAACAATCTTCCAACTGGAATTTATGGCAGTCTGTCATCACCTTTTTTTTGGTAAAATTAACTCTGACCCTTAGCAATCTGCAATTAAAAGCTCTCAACACCACACATGGCTATTCCTGTGAGCCTTGAAAGGCAGCCTTGACTCCGGCTACACCAGCGCTCGTGGAGTGTCGCAAATCTGGAGATCATTGTAAATGCAACACACGCACAAAAGGTTTTGTTTATCTACACTTGGTGTAATTGCACGTCTCAAAATGTCTAAAAGAACTTACTATCACCAACCTTACAGCATGAGCATATTAGCCGTGTGTTTTAAACGGACTAATTTTTCTCCAAATCCAAAATTACAAGTGTTTGCAAGCCAATTTGGATCAACCTGGCTTCATGATCCTGAAACCGAGGCTGCAACGTTTCTGGAACAGCAAAACAACTTGAAATTCAAATAAACAATCTGACAATTAATTTTTATAATTTAAATTTTCCCCTAGGGCCATGGATGTTACTGAGACATTAAAAACAAAACCAAACAACAAACCAGCAGACAGTCTGGACACACTGTATTCAGATTGCCTGTCAGCACCAGGGAAAAAGGACACAAGACATCGAAGCAGACAGTACTCTTCAGATTATTTGAGCATTAAAAAGCCCCCAAACCAGTAGTTCCCAATCACCAGGACACACCGGCATCAGGCTCAAGAAGAACCCAAACCAACAAGCTTATCAGCTTGTTACTTATTTTTGCTGCGGGGCTGATTACTTCAGGGTACTGCAGCCAAAGCTGCTGCACACAGGCTGGAAGAATCGGGTCTGAGAGATGGGAAGAGAAGGAAGTGGGAACTAAAGCAGCAAGAGGAAGGCTAGTTAACAGGGAACAACTGCTCAGCACTGAGCAGTCATTACAACAGGAGCACTCCCCATCCTCATGACAAAGACCACCCTTCCCACCAGGGAAACACGACTGTTCCTTGCACGCTGCTCAAGCCCCAGGCCATGGCACAGAGCGCTCTCCTTGCATGGCCCCAGCAGGACGGAGGCAGCAGCTCTGTGCAGCCAGAGCAGCAGTGCAGGGTCTGCTACACACAGGCTTTAATGCCCCCTTGCCTCATGGAACTTCCCTGCAGCTGAGCCAGTGGCCAGCCAGTGAGCTGCAAGGCGGCTCTGACAGAGCAGAAAGAAACCTGACGTGCTGCCCCAGCCAGCACAGGGAGCCCAGAACCAACAAATTAACTCAAGTAATATCAGTCTTACTTCTAGCCTTAATTAAAGCGGGGTCTAAGCAACAGAGACATGTTATTTCCTACCTTTGAAACCAGGCAAACGGTTTGGGTTTTAATGAATGACTGAACTGCACGAAACACTATTACACGAACCATGGGTACCATTTAATGAAAGACAAGTCTTATTTTAGGCTACCCCATGGAACCCAGATTTATTTTTTTAATCATTACTCCATAACTGATCTTACCTCGAGGTGACATACCACATTTTGGATGAGGAATTTTTTTTCCTGCAGCTCTAAGAATCTGGCCATTTTGCAGGAATAGCATCAGCAAGGTCACAAATTTCTAAGGTGATTTGGCCAGTTTAGACATGCAGGTAAATGGGAAAAGTACTTCAGCAGGAGTTTGGAATAATTTACGAACAGGAATACTGGTGCTTGGAGCTCTAGATGGGGCATCCAGAGATGACAATTCTGCACACAGCCTTTCCATCCTCTCAGGTCCAGCCCTGTCCCTTGTTTTTTACTTTGTATTTCAGTTTTGGCAGGTGTAAGAGAGAAAAGTAACAGTCCTGACATCTTCTCTGAAGAACATATTCATGACTTTGTGTGGCTATTACCTGGGTAGGATTTGCAGGGGGCACTTGGACCAGTTCATACCCAACTCCCAAGCAGAGACAGAAGCTGAACCTGCCCCTGTGTTTGAATCAGACACATTACACACCTGGTGCCTTGCCAAACTGGCTCTATGCAGGGGGCTTCTGGGGGGAAAAAAGGCAAAAAAGCTTGACTGTAACAGTTTTAGGCAACTGCAGTAGTGATTGTGCACCACTATTTCCATCACATTCAAGCCCAATTATGACACTTAATTTTAAACACTAAATGTAAAATTACAGTTTAAAAAATCTTCATTATTTGACTGGTTCTATGTAATCACTTGTGCGGTGATAAAGACTAGAAGCAGAGATTTGCCAATTTGACTAAGAGAGCTGAACCCTAAAGGGCAAGCCTGCCCAGAGCATTAGCAAAACACTTCAGTCCGAGTCTCATCCTCCATCTCTTCCCTGTGCCTTCCCAGCCAAACCACTCTGAGCAACACAAAAGCAGCCCCCATGATTAAGTGAATATTCCCACAGCTACAGGACAGCTTCTTTTGGTACTGAAACACAGCTCTGTACAACCACTAAAGAAGAGGAATTATCACCTGTTTTAAAAAAAACCCCAATTTTTAATTTGTACAAGCCATCCCATAACAGAACGAACAATAACTGCAACAACAGCCACACAAATAACTGCTGCTTCTGCATGGTCAAATGCTCTGGGTCCTCCATTCCTTTTAGATTGAAACTGCACAGCAGAATTGATGCACAGGTGAAGATAATGCTTGCAATGCTAAATTTGAGATCTTCTGTTTCAGTGACACTGTCACAATTTCAGAGTCTGCTAAAAATGAAGAAAAGCGTTAAGAGAAAATTTTTTGCTCTGTGAAAAATGGATTTTTATGTTACAGCATGAGGCCAATTCTTAATACCATAAAAATTTACCTCAGTCTATTTGACCGTAGCAAGAAATTACAATTAGCAAATCAAAAGAACCCTGTTTTCAAGGGTAAAAGCTTTTAATTACACATATAACAATATGGAACTATTAAGATTCTGTTTGAAGTCAGTTTAACATTATTTTTTACTGAGAGGTGGTGGCTTGCTTTCTAAATCTGAATTGACCCGTCATTACTGCAACATCACATTTACTGTAAATGTAGCTTTGAGAGTCTCCAAACTACTCACAGCATTTGGAAAATGAAAGCCAGCCGTGAATGCTGCCAGAGAGTCAGGGAGAGCAAGGTCGCCAAGGCAGAAAGCTATTTCAATATGATTTTCACAATTCTAAGGACTTGGATATAGCGAGCAATCTCTATTAGAAACAAAAAGCTGCAGATCTCTGCGTTTGGGAAGGCATTGTTAAACAGAGGCGAGGTGAAGGTGGTTTTGGCACACACAGCATTGCAGTGCAATCCTATCTGCCCTGAACACAGCAAAGAAACAGAGCGGCATTCAATTAAAGCAAAATAAATAAAAAGACAAGTCATTTTGCTCCGGGAACAGGTGGATAAATAACCCGTACTTTTCTTTGTAGATGAAGAACAAGCATCAAGACAACTTTTGCAACAGGCAGTCCAATGAAGAAATACAACCAATGTTTACTGAAAACACAAGAAAAACAAACATGTAATTTCTGCCACTGCATGAATTCGATTCATAGGGGAAGCTGTAAAAGAAGAGCTTGCCATTCTCCATCTCTACAGCTACAGATGATCTTGTGCATAAATGCAGCAAACCACAACACCTAGCATGTGACTTGATATTATGTGTTTGCTCAGCTGGTTTCTTAAAAAGTAATTTTCTCAGCTGCTTCTGACAACGTTCCTTTGGATGCAAAACATTTATCTTTCCAGTGTATTTATGGAAATTCAGTCAGTTTCTAAACAGCTACACTAAATAAATAATAAACTAGTCGCTGGTGTCAGAGCTCCTCAAAATTGACGTGCTGCTTTCCTAGACCAATCCCAAGAACGTGGCAGCTGCAAGAAGGGGCAGCATCAGGAATCTGGTGTGAAAACCATGTTCCTGTTCTCCAGTACATCTGTGCCAGCCCAGTGAGACCTCAACTGCCGCTGCTAACTCACACCTCAAGCTGAACTGTCACCAGAAGGTAGCAGTGCTCATCTTCTGAGATGATGACAACCTAGATGGGAAACACACTTTTCCTACGATCCAGCATGAGGTCTGGTTGATACTTCTGTTCAAACTACGAGCTTTCCAACACAGTCACTCTGTGAGGCAGCATCACTATAAACGTGTTGGACGCGGATCCCCGAGGCACGCGCCAGGAAGAACACCAGCCAGTCCAAAGCCTGATGTTACAGTTTTGTAATGCAAACAGGAGAGTTGAGGGACTGTCACTGCTTTTTGTTATAATTCTACCATCATTTAAAGCTTTGGCACTGAAAATTCAGTCCAGGCTAAAGATTGGCAGGCAGAAAATCCATGCCCACGGCAAGAATGGAATGTTAAATCTAAACCCACAAAACTCACAAAGGCAAGGGCTGAGCCTGGGGCAGCAGGGAGTGCATGCATACACATGAGTGTGTGCACCGGAGAGGGGGACAATGGAGAGTGACCAACAGAAGAGAAAAGCTGAAAGAACAGTCCCAAGACACCAGGACAACATCTAGATAGGTGTGCGTCCTGACCACACGACAATCTCTGAGGGACTCAAAACTATTTGTGAAACAATTTGTTCCTTCAGAAGGCACTAAGGAAAATCTTGTTCTTCTAGCTCAAGACACAGAACTTTCTGCCATAGATTAAGAAAAAGCACATGCACCCGGGCTCCTAAAATACTCCTGAGGCAGTCCTGCAGGAGGAAATGGACAGCACTGCACCAACAACTGCACTTAATTAACGCAGTTTTATACTTGGAGGTATTCACATTTTTGAAGCAAGCTGGATGCAGTGCTGGAGCACACTCAACAAGGGGTTCAGATCTCGACATTCACCCCTTTCAGGGCTTGTCTGAAATTCTGGTTTTTCAAGCTTTTTTTGGCACAGATGGTTTTCCAGTAGGAGGCTGAGGAAAGACTGCTGGCAACATGCCTGTCTCTCCCTGCTTGTACACGTGCCAGGGAAGGACTGTATGACACTGTAAAGTAACTAAATTACACAGAAATCGACCCAAATACAATCGATGAAGTGGGTGCCTGTGTTACTCTCTCCCCTCCTTGTTTTCCAAGCAGGGCAGGTGTTGGCTTTCATTCCCACCTCTGTGGCCTTCTGCATGCTCTCATTTGATCTGGGTAATCAAGTTATCAATGAATATATCACATTAGAACAGCACCACAGGTTTAGGCTAGACCTCTTCCTCTGGCAGCCAGGATACTACATCTTTCTCAAATTCCTTTCAAATTACAGAAATGTTCTCAACATCAGCGTGACGACAATGCAATCAGGACACCTTTTTTTTGGGGTGGGGGGGAAGGGAAGATAAGAACTGAGACTTGCAACACAGGATGGGTGGGGAATTTTCTCTTCCTATTACTGGTCTCAGTAAAATCTCATTCTGTTTACTCCCCAGCTTAAACCTGAAGTCTTATTACATTTCACTAAATAATCCCACATTATAATAAAGCAGTCGGCTTTTCTGCCATGATTGATAGACTTTTTGCAATTATTTAAGGAGAAGGCACATAATTACATACAGCTGGATTAGGCTGATCAAATCCTTGTTAGTGTCTGTCAATATACACATAATAAGACAGTGTGACATTAATGTAAACTAATTTAAATGCAGAAAGTTTAATTAAGACTTAATAAAATTACAGATGGAAAGAAACAGGTTTTGCACAGTCTAACCAAATACAGTTTTCCAGCAAAGCCACCCTCTAAACATAAGGCTATTTCGCCTCATCAGTTCTGCAACACTGGCCCTTGCAGCACCTATTTACGTATTCTTATTTACAGTTCTACTGCCAAGACTTTCCACCAGCTCAAAAACTCAGAAGCAAAATGTGGTAGAGCCGTGTGTGTAACAAAGTCCATTACAAGCAAACCCACGTAGTCAGAGAAGGATGTCTCTGAAGTTCCTCTGCAACGTTCAGCAAACAGCTACCGATCAGTACCACAGTTCAACCACTGTAAAGTACAAGTGACCTCCTTTTAAAGCACTTACCAAGACCAAAACGTGACCTCCCCCTGTGCAACAGTATTCACATTGACCCTTCTCATTTCCTCCTGTACAGCCTTCTTTTCCATTTGGTTAGTTTTTAAAGCAATCTGCTATATTCACAGTGCTCTCAGAGAGTCACCAATGATACACAATACTCCATTAATCCAACAAGCTTCATGCAAGATACCACTTTCATTCCCTGCTGAATTTTTCCAAAGGTAGAGGTGCTTGCGCACTGGCTAGGTTGTCTTTTTCCTGGAACTCATAAGCACATGGATGCAAGTTGATTTCCTAACCATAGGTAAAATATATTAAATGCTTAGTATGGCATACTAGCCACTTCAGCTCATGTAAGTCCATGTGTGAAGTGCCAAGGAGATCAGGGTGTGTTTGCCAGGAGTCCTGTTGTGTTCCCTTTCCCCCTTCACTCTGCGATAATGACTCACTCGTGCTGTGTGTGCACACGTGTTATCACCACTTCTGACCTGGATGTCCTCGCTGCTTCTATGCCAGCCATTTTCCAAGACAGCAACCAGGTGAGAAAGATGCAGGAGCGACACTGTGCCATCGCAGACCTTGCCTCCACAAGCAAGCACGCCTGTGCTTCGCTATTAAAAAGCAGTATCGCAGATCTCACATGGGGCCAATTCACTGCTCCCCAAAGCACTGATTTTCCCACACTAAGATTTCCTGGTATACTCCATGCCAAATTACATCAATTTTAGTATCTCGTTAAAGAAAAAAAAATATTGCAGATTTTGATCTATTTTTATTAGTCTGCCAGTTGAGCCTTCTGCTCTGATCTGGTTTCCTAGTTGCTCCACTCAGCCACTTCTCTGCAGAGCCCCTAGAGCGTTTCAAGAATTTTAGAAAATGCTGGACAACATACAGGATCCTCACCATGGCCTTATCCAAAAGTCAACAAAAATTCTGAACGAGTCCATTTCACAAACACAAACATTTCTGGCAGAATTACGTTTTGTCAGCTGGGGGAAGGAGAACAGGGAACTAAGGAAAAACTTGAAAACAGAAGTGGTACAAAGGATTACAGTGCAATCTCCTGGAAGATATATTAAAACTCAATACTGTATTAAAATTGACCAAAAAAATTAAGCCCTCCTCTGTTCAATCACATCCCTCCAAAGCTCTTGGCCAACCTCTCTCCATGTTAGAGACAAATTGCTGTTAGATAACCTTTTCTGAACAAGTCTATCACTTATTCTAGTTTATGTTCTGTTTCCTTTGGCAGCACAGCTATTTAAGTCATCCTTCTAATCCAGAGCCTCCGGTAATTTTTCTTTTCTATTCTATGGCAATTCTTCAAAGCATCATAAAGGCAAATTTAATAAGCACCTCAATTTGTATTGCTTTCTATTTATAATACTGCAAGCACCTGCTGCTGCTGAGATCTAAGCACACATCTATCTTACTCTGTATAGATTGATTCAGATTAATCTTAATAGTTTCATATTTTAGAGCAATTTCAAGAAACATTGCTCCAAGCTGCTGGGTAGGTTGATTGTGGGGTTGTTTCTCTTTGGGGTGTTGTTTTCTTCTGTTTGATTTAGGATTTTTTTATGGTTTGGGTTTTGGGGGAGTTGGGGGTTTTTTGCCTTTAATACGGGGGGTTTGTTTGTATTGTGGTACAGTTAGTTCTCCTCCCACCCTCTCATTTTTATTAAGATGCTGCTGACCAGATCTTAAAAATACGACTCATTTTACTTCATTGTTTATATCAGCCACATTTGATATGTGTATTATTATATATGATTTTATTTTACTGGAGTATTCAGTAGATATCTCTTGTCAATGCAACAGCAGGCATCCAACAATCAAACTAAGGTGCTCCCTGAAGCCCTAACAGTGGGAGTCAAGTCAGTGCTGGGGCCCATGGAAGGTTTTGGGAACTCTGCATGTGCAGGGAATGGGTGTTTAAGGGTTCCTGCCCATGATCCGGGGTTTGAATGTAGAGTTTGAATCATGTATTATCTGACCTTCTCTCAAAACAGGGACACGCTATTTTTTAATCTTATCAAAGTGCTTGTGAACACCAAGTGACAGCTAAGGCTGCACAGTACAGAAGGTAAGTCCTACGTCTGACCTTTCAGAGGGGCTGAGGAATCATGTCCTTAGGCATCTCTTCAGAGTCAGCCTTCCACAGCCTACAGACACAGTATTAATGGCTGCCTCTGGGCTGTGGACATCCTGGTATCTACAGCATCAACACCAACTGCTCTTGCTGTTATTTCATTTAACAACATGACAGATAGGAAGTTTAATGAAGGGGCGGAGGGGAGAGAGGAGAAAAGAAAGTTATGTGCAGTGCAAGTAGGTGAGCAACACAATAAAGCCCAGACCGAAAGCGCGGGAAAGCCCCCTCAGCGTGCAAGAAAAGCAGCAAAACGAAAAGAAAGGCAAAGCAGTGCATGGGAGACAAGCTGCATGGAAGTGAAAAAATGACTGAAAGAAGTAGAAGACTCCATCCATCAGAGAAGACAGACATCAATGATCGGCCTGGCCTCACCTCTTTGCTGTGTTTCTTTGCTTTCAGTGGCTGACAGCTGAGGTTTCTACTTCTCATCCATCTCCTACGTAGGTATTTAAGTGTGATATAGCACACTCCTCCACAGCCAGTCAGGAGATCCCACGAAAGACTTCACAGGACACTCATTCTGTGGACTCAAGAGTGACTCTCATTCCCTTAAACTCCTACTCCAGAGGGGCTGTGCTATTTGCCTCCCTGCGGTATTTAATACAGGCTTCATAGGGGTAAGATTTTAAGTGTTCCCATTAAAAACACCCTTCTTTCTCAACAAAAGAAAGTCTCACTGTAATTTTTATTCACCCCAGTTGTGCCCAGATTGCTGATAACTTCATGACAAAAGCATGCTCATAAATGCATAAAACAAACGTTTTCAAAACTGTTTTTAACTGCATTTGTTGGAAGATTAAGCAAATTGAAAGGTTCAGAGACACCGAAAAATGTCATCGTAAGGTACTCAGTATTATACTCCCCTCTTACTTATCTATCAACAACAAAAGCTCAATACAGCCATTATCTTGGGAATCCATGGATTTTTAATTTTCTATTACGAGTGAGATGACGATAGAGATTTCCTCAGAAAATAAACGAGGCACAGGGAGACCTGGCATGTCATTTATAAAGAGGATATGCCATGCATCTTTCAGCCTCTGGCTGTAGCTTCCAAATTAGTGTCCCAAAACCTCTGTAACCTTCATGCATTCTCATCCTCTTCCACAATTATTTCTTATCATGTGGGGAGGTTTTGAACTTTCTCAACAGCTATACGAAGTAAATCAGCTATAAACAGACATGCTATCAATACTCCAAGCTGATAGCTAATCGTGATTTCTAGTCTTTCAAGCACATAGGACAACTTAAAATGGCAAACATTGCTCTGTCTACCCATCCATAAATTAGGAGTGACAATAGCAGATTATTACTCATTCACTCAGAGCATTTGTTTGGCCCTGAGAGAACTGGCTTTATTCCAAGAGCTGGCAAACACTGGTTAATATACATGTAAATGTTTTATTTCTCTTGGAATAGGCAATTTCACAAAGTGAAATACCGAATTAAAGATGACCCTAGTTCTTCTGCTGATGCCTGCCTCAGCTGCAGTGCTGCTGAAAGCCTTTTTTTTTCCCCTGAAAGCTTTGCAAGCTTTTTCACACCAAGTCAACAGGGAAAAAGCCACCTTTTCTTTTCAAAGTGAGACAATTTCACTGTGGAAACATGAAAGCTTTTATATAAATATTAATCACCGCAGTTGCTCTGGAGTTAAAGTGGATGAGGACTGGCTTATATAAGGTTGCAGTACTGAGCTGGTAATAGCGAGATGCACTGAAATGGTTTTGCAAACACTGCTCCAAAGAGGCTGTTCCTCAATACAAGAACTATGGTGTGAGAAGTACATTAACAACCCCAATATTTAATCTGAGGGTACTATAAAATAGCACTTCACTCATAAGAGTGAAGAAGTGGTGTTTTGTCCTTTGAAGTTCTGGTGCAAGTGTAAAGGAAAATGTTCATTTCCCAAAAAACTGCCACTAATTTGAACTGGGAGGAAGAGGGGAGACTAAGTAAAGGGATAGAGGTTCAATACAGAGAGGCAAATAAACCAAATACCTGGACAGAAAACAAGACAGTGGTTTCACGGAGCCTCTTACTAACGAGCCTGAATATCCTAAATAATACCAAGTGTAATGCACCCACGCTCCAGAGCATGAGCTCTCCAAAACCCAAGGGAATCAACAAGCCCATTCTGTGCGTTTTGAGGAGAGGACAACACACACCACCTCCAGAAGGATTCTCAGAACCATCTTCTCCCTACCAAGGGCTAGAGGTATCAGATCTGCTTATTCACCCTATCATATAGGCCATCAGCCATTGCTCTGTCCAACAGTGAGATTTCTTTTCACAAATCATCCGAGACTTGAAACCAGAATTACAACTACAAAGCAGGTTTTTGAAAAAGGGAAGAGAGAAGCACAACCTTTTATCTACTGTGCCGTACCGTATGTATCATCTCCCTTTCCTTGAGGGTACGCTGAAGTTTCAGTCAACTGGGGATTCTAACAACAGGTCAGAATTTTTCATAAACCTCTAGACAGAAATGACACAATATTAATATCTTTCACAATAGCAAGCTTAGAATGAAATACAAAATAACGTACAAAGCATGGCTAAGATCACACTAACTTGCTGGAACACACAAGCAAAAAGCATGTAACAATTAAAAAACCCCCAACCATCATAACAACTACAGTCAAAATTCCCCCCCCTTTGAGTGAAAGGAAAGAAGTAAGATGAACAAACACTGATGGGAAGCAACTACCAACAGACGGCACCTTCAAAAGATAGAGGACTATGTTCACGTGGCCAGAGCTGATGAAATGTTCAGTTCCCATTTGGCAACTTGTCTCAATTGCTATTGCAGTGCTCCACAGGTTTCAGCCAGGTCTCTCCGTGGGAACAAACATCTATGGATATGGAAAGGACACCAGGTCTGTATTTTATGGAGATAAATACATCAAGGACTACTGACGTTAGAATTGTTCTTCCTTACATTCTCCATTTTAACAGGAAAACGAGTTAGACTTTACAGGCTATTACATTAACTAAAGCTACTTCTGAAGTATTTTTGATATTTACTTCCCAAAACTACGTGTTTCTTTTTTTTTACGCGGAGAAAATTACCACTGGAGCAAGCCCACTGGCTAGTACTTGACATTACGCTGAAACCTGAACCTAATGCTGCACTTTTCCGTGCTGCTTTCACACAAAGCCCACTCTCCCTCCTCTTGCCTGCTTACACGGCACTTAGGGACCTCACAAGGAAACCTGCTGAAACGAAGGGCGACACAACAGAACAAGGCGGTGCCAGCTTCAGCTCTGAGGAGGATTTTAAAATTTATCACAGGGTCTCACTTCGACGCTCAGTGTTGTACGTGGCTGAAATGAATACCCATGTCTGGCGGAACTGCAAGGGAAGGCGCCTCTATAAAAGGCGACAGCACCATTACCAGATAAGCCACCAGTTAGACATCACTGATTACCACACCGGACAGAGATTTTAACTCACCTAGAGAGCAGACAGCTAATCGGATTTCTTAATGGGCTTCTCTCAGTTTCACTGGGGCTGATGCACTCTGCATATAGGATTTGGAAAGAGATTTTCCCCTGAATAGTACACACCATTCTATTATCACCTTGGCTTATGCTTATATAAAATACCAGATGGAAGTTACATGAACAGTCATTAAGAGGTTAATCATTAAATTCAAGATATGCCAGGGCAGCCAACAACGGTGACCTCTTGAATAAATTGAGCTCGGATAAAGGTAACATTGATTTTCCTAAAGAGGTTTCATTACTTAACTCTAGATTTGTGATTTCTTTTGAGAGTAAGAAGTTAAGAGCTAATCCGAATTTACTATTTCTTTTCTGCCCAAAGAGAAACCAACTCATTTAAAATGCAGACAATATGATGGACCTCCCCCCCTTTCATTTTTCTCCCCTCTGAGAGAAACTGAACTTCCATAGTACTTCAAACCTCAGGGAGGAGGAACACACAAAAAAACCCTAAATACCTTAAAATAAAGCAGTTCATCTTTATTCTACAAGCTTTTCCTCCAGCACTTAAAATCCAACCTGTATTTTCTTCCAACTACTTTTATCTCTGTATTCTTCTTAAAATTCTCCTAGAAAGAACTTTTTTTAGCACTCAAGCGATAAACTTTAATTTAATGAAGGGATGGGAACTGATTGGAGCCCAGAGTCAATAAAGAGGTACAAGGTAAACATTTGGATATGTGACATGATCCTGAGCCTGCCTTTCTAACTCTGATGCTCCTGTTTTCATTTTTTTAAAAGTATTAGAATCAACCAGCTAACTACAAGTTATACCATTAATCAAAGAGTTATCTCTTCCCCTCCTTCAAGTATAATAAGGATCATCTGCAAGACCAAAGTGATCCCAGTTCCCCATTTCCCACAGGTACTCTAAAATATTTACTCAACTATGTAAATATTGTTTTGACTCACTCACATCTTTAGGAATGTGACACTTACTTAGATCTAAGAACAAATCTAAGAAAAAGCAATGAAGATGAGAGAGACTAAATTAATCATTAAAAAATGTAAACTGTGTATCTTTTACAAGGAAACGGACAATTTCTTATGCTCCTATTTGGAAACCTTGCCTCTTTCACAGTTAAGCAAAGTTTCCACAAAGCAGGCATCACCTGCATTCATTTGGAATTTTTATGGAAACAATGTTGAAATAAGAAATGGCAAGTCAAAAAAAGATATTAAATCGTGGGATATATACATTCCAGAACCTTGTCTGTATTTCTTCAGAGAGCAGGAACAACAAAAAAAATTAGCCATGAAAAAGAAATAACAGCAGGCAAGAATGTGCAACATGAAAGGCTCTTTGCTTAAGGTCCCTAGTGTCTTAGGAATATATTAAAATATTGTGTTAGAGCACCTGAATTTCAGAGAATTACTTCAGAGATGGCTCCTGTTGCAGCAGTTTCTGCTGGAATATTTCATTCTGGCTGTCAGCCAAATCTTTGCTATGCTGATGCCAAATAAATGATACCCAATTTCAACGACAGATGCTGTTGTGTTGACACATAATTGATACGTTTATATTCAGGGCTCCCTGGAATTCTAAAACAGCAACACTTTATTCACAGGAAATACAACTGACAGCAGAATTCAAAGGGACTTGTACGGAGCTGGTGCCACTACGCTGCTGGTACTGTGAGACTGGAGGGTTTGCTAACCATGCAGGGTGGTCAGGAACAGTGGAGGCCACAAATTTTCCAGGGCAAGGGAAAATATGGAGAGATGGCCCAGCAGTAAAAGTTAGCTTGCTCTGCCAGAAACCTACTTGCTCAGAGAAACAGGAAATCTGAAAGTTTTCAACACAAGTTGCATACACCTTTCCCGCAGAGCTTATAACTGTGCAGGAGATGGAAGTCAGAGAAACAATACAGCACTGAATAACAGATATGTCCAAAATCTCCCTTCCTCTTTGCCTTCCTTGGTCTTCTAGGCAGGAAACAGATTACCAACCTTTAAAAACACATTTACCGAAGGTATGTTCCATTATATACCCTATTGCTTGCATGTTCACTCTCCTGTAGATAACTTGAAATAAACTTTCATAAATACCACTTATTTTGGAAAACAACTATATCCCTCCTCAGGCTTAACAAGCCTTTGGCATCTAATGTAATTCTTACAGGAAAAAAATGCCAATGACATCACAACATATGCCTACAACCTGATTTTTTTTTCCTGTTTTGGTAACACAGCATCATATATTTTCACACAATGAGTAAAAACATCCATGGGATAGAAATATTCAGCAAAAAGTTCATACCCATTCATTTCATAAGAAAAAAATGCGGCAACAAATAAAATTTGGCATGAAATGTAGGAACAAATAAATGCCATGTGGCAAAGTTTTCAGTCATTTGTCCAGACAGTGTATGCTGTTCAACAAACATGCAACGTGGAATATTCTGCATGATGCTCTTTTTAATTAAAATAAGGTTAAGCTTAAGAATACTTCTGAATTGTATTATATGGGGATTATCAAATTCATGCAGATGAACAGGATTCACTAACTGGAAGTCTTTTCAACCCCTGGGAAGCATATTTTGTTGACTGTTTCTTAAACTGTATTTTAGAACACTGATCACAACCCAGAAAGCTTCTGCAGTGTAATACACTTCTGGTGCTTCTGAGGTCTTATCTGGCTCTCAAATACTGCCTGTACTTCTCTACCAGCACCACAAGAAAGACTTCTTCCTCCAGTCAACTCTTTCCTTCCTTTATATGAAAAAGGGACTGATGTTAATTCTTCAGACTTTGCACACTGCAGCTCCTTCCTTTAATTCTTCCTCTCCTGTGCTTTTAAGGGTTGCTAAGGGCAAAACTGTCAGAAGACCTCTCTTCACACTGAATCTCTCCTTCAGGAGTGCCCAGCACAGAGAATACAGATAAAATTATATGGGGGGGGGGGGGGGGAATATATTTATCATCAAAGCTCTTATTTGTCAACCCCCCAAATTTGTCATTTAGTTCAGTAACATGGGATATGTAAAATATCCAGGTTTATATCCTTGCAGAAGTACAAAGTAGTTGAAAAGGTCAAGGAAGTGCATTTAGTAGGAAAGCTTTAGGGATCAGTGGGTTCTTTTCACTGTTCTGAAAGGCACTGGGGAAAAAAAAAAAAAAACCCAAAAATAATCTTTGCCAAAACATATCCAGAAGTTCAAAGCTTAGCACCAACTGCACCGGTACCTTCTTCTAAAACCCCCAAACACCCCCAACCAACCAAAAGACCCAACCAATCAACCAAACAAAAAAACCAACACCAAACAAACAAACAAACAAAACTCTCAAAAAAGCCCACCCCAAAGAAACCACTGCCCTCCCCAAACCCCACTGAAGTTTTTCAGTCACAAAGGACAGCTGAGATTGACCTCGGGCATTTGGGCATCTCAGGAACATATACAGAGAATCACAGATTGGTTTGGGTTGGAGGGACCTGAAAGATCATCTAGTTCCAAAGGGAAAACATGAAAAAACAGCTAAGCCAGCTGTCAACAGCTTTGATTTACCAGAACCACTCATGAGGTATGACAGGGTGGAACACCACAGGCAGATCCAATCTTCCTCACTCCTGTTCAGAGAAGACAAGATACAAACCAGCTCCAGATGCTGTGCCTGTGCTAAAAAAAGCCAGTCTCCCAATATACTGCGTTTTACACTGAGTAGAGCACCAAAATAAAGCTCGAAGGCTTACAGGTAAGATCCTACTCCTCTCTAATTACCTGAAAGAGCAGGCGGAGAGGTGTCGGTCAGTCTGCAAGGCACAGTATAGTTATACCCTGTTTGTGTTAGTGCGGGCACAATTAGTTCAGGGGGAAATCAATGTTAAGATATACGGACCAACTTGAATATTTCTACTTGTTACTGAATTTGCTCCAAAGATTTATTCCTACAGTTTTCTTTGGGTGTTTGGAACTCCCTTTACTGCTCCATTAAGTGCATGCTAAACTTAATAACTTTCTTTTTTAAAAAATCCCATCACATTTAATAGTAATAACCCATCCTGTTATTAACAAAGGCAAGGATTTGAAAAGTCAAGTGGATTCTCATTCCCACTTCTTCTATTGGCTTCTACATTTCGTTCTGTTTGGATACAAAACAGAAAGGTCTCACTTTCTCCCTCGCAGGAAGGCATCGCTATAGCTGGTAAACACGGGAAAAAAAACAATAAAATTATTTTATACAAATATTTCTGTTTATCTTCCTCACTTTATAATGCAATTTCAAAGAAAAACAAAAGTGTGTTTGTTGGAGATTACTGTACAATGAGTTCAACATCCTAAATAAATTATGAACAGAAAGAACTAAGTCACCTTCAATTTTTAGAAATGTAAAAGACTTAGCAATAGTTCAGGCAATCAGATTTCAGATCAAATCTTACTTCTACAGACAGTTTCCTGTACTGTTAAATATTTCTCTTACAACTGCAGGACTTAAACAATGGAGGGAAACTGCTTGCTCTGCAGACTAAAATAATAATTCAGCAGCAAGAACCAGCAGCAAGACTTCTGAATAACAGTATCAAACTCTAACATTAAGGCAAAAAGCTGACATGCAGATTTTTCCTCTATGCTAAAGTACTTCATCACAAGTAACTCCAAGTCTCCAAGCCTTCAAACATACTTCGTAGATTATAATAGTATAACTACAAGCCTCTCCTTTAACATTATCAATTCAGTAAACTTGAGTTTTTTCTGACGCTGTGCAGCATCAACACCTAAACCTCTCAAGCCTCTTCAGACACATATTGATCCTTAGTTTCTGTCCTAAACCACTCTGGAGTTTAACTGCATGTTCTTCCATTCAAAGTAGGCTGCATTGTGAAGGCTGAGTTGATGGCCAGACCCAGCACAGGAAGTGTACTGGATTGTCCAAGCAGACCTAAATTTCCAAAAACAACCAACCAGAGGTGAATCTCCCACCTTATTTGTATCATGACAGCCATGTACCCAAGCTGTGTTTGAGGGTGCATTTTTATAACTAAAAGCTGTACCCTGCTTATTGTTGTTTTTCTAGATGGGCGTCAAAGTCAAGTACAAGATCTTTCAGATGCAGCAATGCTATTGACACATAATTACCAGTAAGCAGCCATACTAAAAATAAACATTGGAGAGGCAAAACACTTCAGTGAGTTTTCATAACAAATTTATGTAACTCCCCTCCAGACCTGATACTGAGCGCTGTAACACGTTTAGAGAACTCCTTTCCAAATATGCAAACAAAGCCAAGGTGTCGAACAAAACAAAACAGACACTGGGTGAAAAAGCAGTGAGGCCACTTTATAAACCCAAAGCAGTCTGATGGAAGTGGGATATACATCCTGAGATCTGGTACATCCAAGTCATGATTAACCATAGCTCTACCATGATACAAAGCCCAAAATCAACATGACCCAAACTCAAGGGTAGCAATACGTAGCAACTAGTAAGGCTCGAGGAGCCTTATTAAGAGACTCATCAAAAGAGCCTATCTAAAGGCAGATGGTACTTCCAGCCTTAAAGTCTCCCCAGCCACCTCCTCTAATTTAACTCTTTTTCCCTCCCCAAGTTCACCATCATGCAACCACAGCTCTTCAACTCTTTAACTGTACCACATCTTTACTATACACAATTTTTTTAGACCTGTCTATAGAAAGAAGAAAAAAAAAAATCACAGCTACACCAGTGTTCATAAACTAAAGTACCAACCAAGGCAGTGCAGAGTCACAATCAAAATGGATTGGATTTGTTAGTGCCAGAGTCTAAGGGTTGCCCACGTAAGTAAATATAAGGCCACATCATTCTGCACTCCCCTCACCAAACCAGCTCATTTCAGCCTGGAGAAGTCATTTGTGCCTGAAGCAGGGCAGGCCACATTTCTGCTCTTTCTGTGACACAGACACAAACACATTGGTTTAGGCAGAAGCAGCTTTTGCACTGATGCTACTCTTTATTTCCCACTCTTTTTGTGAAATACAGAGACAATTTCTGAGCAAGGCCTTTCAGGAAAGAGCTTTACTCAAAATCACTAGTCCTCTGTCTAGCACAATAAGAGCAGAGAATGCAAATTAGTTTCAATAAAAGCAGCTGGCAATCAATACGAAAGGGCTGGTCTCCAAGAGTAAAACCGGTTCCTCTAAGGATAAGAGTTAAAAGGAGGAAAACATAAGAAGATGAATAAAAGAAGAACAAATGTAAACAACACAGGGAGTTCACAGGAGAAAAATCTAACAATGCAATGAAAAATAAAATCAGACCAACTGACAAACAACAACTGGGCATAAATAGGAAAGAAAAATACAGATACCTACAGTGCAAAGAAAAGTATCATGAGAAAAGTCTAATGGAAAACATGCAATCCAAACAAGATAAAATAAGAATCATGAAAGGGATCAGATAAGAGACAAGCTGGCACTAAGGCTTAGGGCATGAGTTCACGTTCTAGCCTGGTTCACAGGCTTTAGTAAGTCCAAAGTAAGTTTCAGCATTCCTGCTACCACACATTTGGCCATTTCGCAAAACCTTGTACACTTGTCTCCGCTGACCTCCTGCCATAAAAGTAGAAAGTCAATATCCACCTGAGTGGCTCAGAACCTACCCACTCTGCATGCAGTCAGACTCCTTTTCTAAATCCCTTTACCTCCAGGTCCACAGGCACCTGCAGAAGACGGAGAGAAGCCCAGCCTTATTGTTACTACCTATTTAAAGAAAAAAAAATTCCTCAAGGTTGACACTTTCCCTGAATTTGTGTATTACTGTCCCATTTTTATAAGCCCAGCAGAGAATGCATTATGGCCCTGGAAGCAGCCTTCCTTTGCAGCTGTTAATAGATAGGGGCAAATCAAAGTGCTGTAGCACTGTTAGCAACCTCCACTCAAGAGAAACCCAAAAATCAAGCGTCTAGCACACTGCAAGTCAGTGATGTCACAAATCTCTTACCCTCCGTGTTCCATCTACGAGCCCAGCTCCAGTTTCTGGTTTTATCCACATCTCCCACTGAATGCTTGGTTAACATGGAACTATGCTGGAACTACGGTCCCTGCCTTGCACATACCTTTAATACTGCATATGAGCAAACAGCAAGGCAAGCAGATACTTTGCTAAGAAGCTTTTTATCCCCAAAGCAGCTCATCACAAAACTACTGAATGTAAATCTTTTGACCCCCAAGAATGTAGCCCCCATCAATGATTTAGTAGCTACTTAAATAGCACACATTAATTACACAGGGTGGAAAGTGGTGTTTTGTACAAACACATGAAACTGCAGTGGAAAGTCCTGTCACTGCACACTATTTTACTTAGATTATGTTTTGACCAGAACATTGATGGACTAGAAAGATAAGTCTCTGTCAAGTTGCTAATATACTTAAAATTATACTTGCACTTTCAGAACTTTAATACTTTGATTGGGGCATGCCCTATATTTTGAGAAATTCTACAAGACAACAGGGGTCAGAAGAAGTACACTGACATCCAAAATCACAGAGCTTAGACTTTTAAGAGAGAAAGAAGTGACTAACTTCTTTGCACCTAAAACCAGTGTACAAGACAAAAAACAAAGAAGGATGGAAACAAACAATAAACCCCCACCAAAGCTAAACCCTGAAATTAAACTAGTGAGAGGGCAAAAGACAACAAAGAGAATACCAACACACATTCTTGTCCCCTTAAGATACACGTGTGCCTAAAGGACTCACAAATACCTGATCTCTGGCTGTTTGCCCCATTCAATATACAAAGCCTGGTTCCTCTGTTGCCTACAGCAATTATTTCAGGGTTTCTCTTAACAAAGAAAAATATCTCTCTTCATTTAAAGAAAAAAAAAAAAAGGCGGGGTCTTACATCTGCGAACTCATGGCCTGTCACTACAGCTAAGACAATTAGAGCATTTTAACACCGCATTGCTGTAAGGTGGGGAGCAGTTAAGACCTTTATATACTGAAAGAGATGCCCTTCCACATTAGCATGGTCTATTAACCACAAACAGGATTAAGAGCTCAGCAAATCCTCACAGAGTCCACATCTGTCAACATAACTCTTTCCCATAATGATGAAAAGGAAGTAACTTCTCAGCTTCATGGAGCACTTACTCTAAAGCTGTTACTGCTATAATTAAAAAACAAAAAACAAAAAAAACCCCAAAACAAACCAACCAACCAAAACAACCAAAAAGGCAGTAACATAAAACAACACAATCATGGAGACCTCTCAGGATCTCTCACCCTGTGAAAAACCATCTCACCTGGTTACAGAACTTGTGCTCTTACAGTCCTGCCATTGCCCTGGTGGCCCTGTACAGCAATCAGCCCTGGCAGAATCTCCAAAGACAACGGTCAAGACCTCTTTGTTGGACACTTCTCCAAGCATGACAGGATTTCCATAGTCAGTCAAAAACCAGAGAAATCCATACTGGCATGGACAACATGTTGTCATGGACAACAGTCCACTCATAAGACATCAATCCACCTATGGATGCATGACGGAGAGATCAGTACAAAGATCATTTTATTCTGGAGCACCTGGACCAAAGTAGCTGAATCAAGAGATGCCAGATCCATTCTTGAAGGGCTCAGATGGCTTTGGGAGTAGCTGGAGTACAGCTGTAGCTACAAAAGGAAAATCCAGCCCACTTCAGGAGAGAGAACTAGCGGACAGTTCCTCAAACCCCCAGTACCACTGTAAAAGATCAGTGTATCTCTCTCTGAGCAAAGTCCCTGTGACAGCAGTGCTGCCTGCTGAATCCAGACTCCTCACGGAGAAATTCCTTCATCATTTCTTCGCCACTGCTTCTTGGTGGGACCCCACGACCAGGACAAGCCTTGTTGAGCTCTAAGGTGACAGGCAAAGGAGAAAGATGATGGAGGAGGAAAATTTGTAACAAAAACAAACAAGGAAACTGCATTACATTGCCATGGTCAAAGATTTATTGTCTAGTTTATCTAACATCTAATAATAACGTAGGTCATATCACCTAATCAGCATGGATATCTTATATATATATATATATATATATATATATATATATGCAAAAGCATTGCCCTGTTCATTTAATGCATGGAGAAACATGATTTGATTTTTAAAAACATATTGAAGTTATTTTGCTAGCATATGGATATAGCAGCAACCAGTGTGCATATAGTCCTCTCTCTCACTGTTACTGCACACATATACATCCAAACAAGCAGTGAGGAGCCTGTAGGGAGCATGACTGAGGGCTGTCACCTCACACAGGCCAACTTCCAGCTACATCTGATGCTCTGGGGTAGCTACAAAGCTCTGATAGTGTTCTGCAAACAGGAGGTGTGGACATGCAGCCACTACCAAACATCTTACCTCTCACACAAACGAGACCCCTCAGTCTGTGAACACCAATCATATGGCAAAAGGGTGTTATGTGTGCCAAGGGCTCCCTAGGAGAGCTTTCCAATGTCCACCCTGGCAGCATCTGAAAATGCCCAGCCCTGCTAACGCCTTGTCTTTATTTCTGTATGTCTGCCAGTGCTGTCCATGCTCTTCTGAGCCACCGTGCATTTGGGGCCAACTGCTCCACCAAAACCCTCTCGAAGAGCAGAACAGAGACCTGTGCAAGTCCACGCTGGAAAAAGCAATAAAGAAACAGGTAGTTCCTATTTCTCCCAAAATACTGGGGGGGTATTTGACAGCTGCAACCAACACTCCTGTTGGTAAATGTCCTTTCTATGTCTCCCCACAAAGCATGAAGGAAACTAAGGGCTAAAATTGCTGTGACAAGGAGCAGTTCATTTATCTGACACAGATCAGCGAAATCAACAAAGGTTAAGAACAATCTAAAATCAGTTTTCTTCTTAGCTTCAATTTAGGAGGTCTGTATGTTATAAATAGGCCACTAAAAGGCAATTAAGAGAGCAAGAGAGAGAAAAAAGTTATTAAAAATGTACCAATAAGAAACTCATTTCACTTTTTTTTTTTTTACCAGGGCATCAGGGAATTCCTATAACACTTCTAGTTCATTTGAAGGAGGAAATTCTCAACAAAGCTAAAAATAACTGACAATCAGATTTTAAAAATTGAGAGAAATATGGAAACCCCAAGAGGTCCGGCCCAGGGTGGTACCACACAGACCGATAAAAATACCATACCAATTTCAGGCAGGATAGGAACCACGGAACGTAAATCTCTGTGCCACGAGAAAATTTAAAGCAGTAGAGCAAATAAAAAAAAGCTTTGAACCATAACCGATTTAGAAACAGGAGAAAATAAAATTTTTTAAGGTAACTAACAATAAAGAGAACCACAAAACTATGCACCAAACTCACGTCAGCTCATGGCAGGGAAAAACACATAAATAACGGCACGCTGCTTAAAAGAAGAGACAAACCCCACGATTTTACATTCAGAACAGATTGTTTTGATTCTTTCCTGGGTCACCTTTTAATGCTTTCCTGAGATTTTTTTTTTTCCAACACGCTCCTTGAACACAGGTCTCGGTCGTTTCCAGGCACGACTGTACTCACGACCAGGAACCGAAATTAAGAACAATTAAAAAAAAAAAAAAAAAAAAAAGGGGGGAGAAAATCTCTGCAAAATATCCACTCCTGCTGATAAGGGACATAAATACTGTCTGTATGAGGGAGAAGGAGG